>OY728152.1:54491386-54853571 GCA_963277665.1 Viscum album | reverse complement strand
TCCCACCTGCACAAACCCCCCCTCCCCACCTCACCCCCAATAGACTCCCCCTGCACAACCCCCCTCCCATCCACCGACTGCACAACCCCCCCCCCCCCCACCTGCACCCCCACTTGCACAACCCCCCCTTCCCCACCCCCACATTCACAACCCCCTCCCATCCACCCACTACACACCCCCCCCCCACCTCACCCCCAACATACTCCCACCTGCCCAGCCCACCCCCAACCTACACACCCCCCTCCCCCCACCGACTTGCACAGCCACCCCCCACCTACACCCCCCACTTGCACAACCCCCCCCTCCCCCCACCCCCACCTGCGCAGCCCCCCTCCCCCCTCCCCCCACCTCACCCCCACCTCACCCCCAATAGACTCCCACCTGTCCAGCCCACCCCCCCCCCCCCAACCTGCACACTCCCCTCCCCCACCTACTTGAACAACACCCCCTCCACTTTTACCCTCCACTTGAACAACCCCCCTCCACCACCCCCACCTGCACAACCCCACCCCACCCCCCACCTGTAAAACCCCCACCTCACCCCCCCCCCCCAAGACTCTGACTTGCCCAGCCCACCCCCTAACCTGCACACTTCCCTCCCCCCACCCACTTGCACAACAACACCCCTCCACTTTCACCCCACCTTCACAACCCACCCCACCCCCCACCCCCACCTGTACAACCCCTACCTCAACACCCCACTAGCACAACCCCTCCCCCCCACCTAAACACCCCACCAGCACACCCCCTCCCCCCCACCTACTGCACCCCCCACCACCTCCCACCAGAAGAAAAAAAAGAAAACAAAAAAAGAAAAAAAAAAATTGATTCACACATGACACCAGAACAAAAACATAAATCAAATAACAAATCCAATTGAAATTGTTGGGTATAACCTACAACACGAACCTTAGGTTTAAGCCAAATCAAAACAAAAAAGTAAAAAATTAGATGAAAACATTAAACATAACGTACTACTTACAAATTTGAAGTGTAGAACAAAACAACCTTGTGATTGAGTAATGATATGGTGGAATGGTTTTCCAAGAGAGAGCGATCTTAGCACTCAATTTCAGTAGGATCCGTGAGCGTGGATGGGATCTCGGGGCGCTACTGGGTTTTTAGGGGAAAACATTCCCAACGGTTTGTTAAAACTGATGGGAAAGGTGAGCTCTACCAACGGTTTTACACAAACCGTTGGGAAAGCCTTGGTCTTTACCAACGGTTTTGTAAAACCGTTGGTAAAGGGGGGAAAAATTTTTAGATTTCCCAACGGTTTATTCAAACTGTTTGGAAATACATATTTTATACCCCTATGCCAATGGTTCAACAAAACCGTTGGCAAACAGGCATTGGGAAAACCCAACTTCCCAGTAGTAGGGCCCGCGCGCGCGGAGCAGACGCGGTGCAAGCCGCCGTGTCTCCCCCGGATCCCGCGTGGCTGCAGGATCCGGTCGTCCCACCACCGCCGTGGATTCACCCGCGGCGGCTCCACCCGACGGCACGCCGCGGAGTCCCCGCCTCCGAGAAGCCGGCTGGGGCGGGCCGCCGACACTGCCCGGGACCTTCCGCGGACCACCGGACACGCTCCAGTGGTCTGTTTTTTCCCACCATCTACGTCGGCGGCTCTCCCGGGATCCGTAGTTTACTACGAAGGGTTCAAAACACCTTTGTGGCCTTCTTCATCGTCGCATGTCGATCCACTGTCAATAAAACAATCTTAGGAGCCTTCAAATCACTGCAACGGCACGACGCGATGTCGCGGCACTTTTTCGCCCGTTCTTCATCGTTTCTGTGCGGTGCTGTTGCACGACGCCGCCTTTACTCCTGCCACAGACAAATCAACAATCAAGGGGGGAGGATGGTCGACCGTGTTCGTGTGGTCCAACATCCTCTCGTTATTGCAATATCAGGCGGCTCAAAATAAATATGATAACCAGTGATGAAAGTATTCAAGAACAGGAACAAAAGAAATAATAATCCACCTACGGGTTTTCCGAAATAAAAATGAAATTCCAAACCCGCAACCAAAACATTTTCGGATCAACTTAATAATGAGTTGATCCACATTCTTCTTTTAGAAGGAAAACAATCATGAGATTATTAATATACTCAAATTAAACCCTAACTCGAGCGTAGTCATCGAACGAGGTTTGTCACCGAAAGGGACGCCGCAGATTTGATCGTCGCGGAAGAAGAGGATCGTCGCGTCGCGGAGGAACGGTGTCTCCCTTATTTTGATGCGGAAATAAGGAAAGAGGAGATGCGCATCGGGTCTTCAATCTCCGAGGAAGGCGTCTCTCACCATCATACGTCATTGGATGTCGGCGTTCTTCGTCGACGGCTGTTCGTTCTTCGCGTTCTTCGACGAAGAACGAAGAACTCCAAGACTCCCCTTTTTCTCCCAAAAACACAACACAACAAGCCCAAAAATAATAAAATAATACTTTCCTTATTTTATTAACACATAATCCAACATATTTAAAATTTGAAATTGAATCAACCAATTAATTGAATTTAGTTGCAACAATTAAATCTCCCAATTAAAAGAGGCATTTAATATTTAAATAAACGCATGAGTTGACATTCCTTAATTGGGGGGGGGGGGTGCGGGTGTGTTACTGAAATAAAGGAGGGGTTGAGGAAGTTGAAAGGGTGGGGCTTGTGTGGGACCCACCCCACTAATATCCTACATGGTGGATTTGTTAGGATGTGGGTCCCACTCAACCACTTAGTATAGGTTAACACATCTTTGAATAAAAAAATAAATAAAATCTATTGCACAACATTTTATTTTATTCTTTAGTTAACCCAATTAAGTAAAACTCCACCCGAGCAAACGAAACTCCAAAAAAGGTGTTCCTAAGCAATTACCGGTGCTGCGATTCCATCGGTGCCCTCGGAATTTGATTCCGAGCACCGGTTCAAAAGTTAGGAAAACCCGCTCGTTCGTTCACTAAACGTACCCGAGCCAAACTTCACATAATGATTCCGGGCACACCGGGCCTCTGAATCAGGTGCCGTAAGAAACTGTGTTCTTGTTATTTCCAAAGAAAATTAAGAAAATAATTTCCCTTGATTTTTACGGGTCTTTACATTACTCCCACCTCTGGGCTTTACGTCCTCATAAAGAATTAACACAAACTAGGGATACAAAAGCTGTATTGAGAACGCATCTGAGCCTTCCGCTCCCATGTGCTCACCTGGAGGTTCCCGTGCTGCCAAAAAATGTGCACAAGAGGAATAGACCATCCTCGTAGGACTGTTCCTGTCGATCCTTAACTCCTACTGGAACCCCGCAGAAGTCACCCCATTGCCAATTTCTAGCTCCCCATGGTCGATGATATGCGAAGGGTCATGCTCGTATCTCCTCAGTTGAGATACGTGGATGCCGTCGTGCACCTGGTGCAACTGAGGTGGATGGGTCAAATAGTAAGACACCTTTCCTACCCTGCTGAGGACCTGGAAAGGTCCACTGAACCTCGGATATAACTCTCCGCCTTGGCCACATCTACGTAAACCTCATCGAGTTGAGACCCGTATAAGGACGTGATCATCATCCTCGAACTCTAGAGGTCTCCAATTCCTATTTGGAACTGAAACTCAAAACTCATGCTGCCGCGAGGGTATGGTTGACCGACTCAAGAGTGTTCGGCCCACACCCTCCTATGCATGAGTTTATCCTGTGCTACCTGGGGTTTCGTTTTCGCCGACCAAGAAAAAAAACCCATTCCAACGTTGTAGTTAAACCACAACCTTTTTGCCTAATACAGTAAATTTGTGTATGAACTGTGATTGCTCAGTCCATACTCAAACCAACGTCATAAGGCCTCGACGCTTCCACCAAGAGATCCCAACCGAAACTTTCTCCTTGAGGGTCAGACCACACTATCGGCGTAAGTGTGATTATCGAGTCACCCCCAAGGTATCTCCAGACATGAGGGTCAAGTCTACGGCTTACCGGAAACTCTAGGTCTGGAACAAGATTCGTGGAAGGAAGGAATGATTCATATCAACGTCTGTTACTATGAAAACTAGTAGTGGACACAGACTGTCCCTTGAATCATTTTCAGAGCCATTGGGTCAATCTCCTTGACCGCATGCAGCTATACTCTTCCCCTACTCTCCAGCTCCCTAAGCCAGGAGGGGACAACTAATGTGGGTGGTTGTAGCATGTTAAAATGTACACCACCTCATTCTGTTTTCCTAGCTCTGCCTCCATGTCTTCTCCTTCGCATACTCATCTCTCTTTAAAGCTTCCTCTTCTTGAAACATTTAACACGCCCGAGTCTCTAAGACTGGCACTAGTTTCCTATTTCTTACTGCACTGTGCAGTATTCATCTGCTCCTGGATGATCTGCACCTTCTTTTCACATGATCTATAAGAGCTTCTAAGATTTCTCCTTTTCCGAAAAGAGAATCTCGGTCTCATCCCCTAGATGAACCACACCCATTTCCTAATACAGTCAATCCTGACATGAATGATGTATTCATGCCATGGATGACGTCGTAAGGCATCGACGCTACTACCAAGAGATCCAACCATCACTCTCACCTCCAAGGGTCGAGTCACACTGTTGGAATCAGTGTGAGGTCACTGGGTCTCCTCTAGTAGAAATCTCGATTGTGAGGGTCATGTCAACAGTTTAAACCGAGACCTCTCAGTATCAACCAAAAAAAGGACAGGAAAGCAACATCACAAAGATACGTGTCTTTTTTATTATTTCAGCTCATAGTACAAAGACACAAATACAACAACAACATGGAACTAGATGTAAAAGGGACGTATCCACTATTTCTGCTCCTGTCCACCTGCTCCTAGAGCTCTACTGCCTTGTCCACTGCTCGGCTGTTGCTCAAGCACCTGCTGCTGCTTCTGTCTCGGTGGGTCCTCCAACGCTTTCAGATCAACTGTGTGGGGAGTCGCACAGTCACGTGCCATGTGCACCTTCCTGCCGCAGGAGTAACATGGTCCGTTTCTGGCACGCATGGCTCTAACCCCACCCCGGGTGCCCCGCACCACCGATCATAAAACCCGAGATCGACCAACTGCTGGTCTGGTCCTCCTGGACCTCTGCATCATCTGTCTACTACCTACAGATGACTCAGCTACTGATCGAAAAACCTGCGGCAAAGGCAGCAGCTCTTGTACATGCTCGGGGTCAGAGATTCTGGTACAATCTCCACCCTGAAAAAGGTCTCGAAGTCTCCCCATGTGAAGCTCAGCTCACCAGGTATAAATCATTTGACCGTGTCACATATGTTTCCTTCAGGATGCCTTTCCACGGAAAATCAGCTAGAGCCCCGAGAGATGTACGTACTGATAGCCTGCCGAGCTACGAGGCATCGGTATAAGGCCCTCTTTACGCCTTTGGTGCTTCCTCTTGTACTATGTGGTGTTTTTCTTTTCTGTAGGCTTTTAGGGGGGGGGGTGCACTATTGTGTTTGGGTGGCAGACCCAGGTGGGAAGAACTACTGTGTTTTGGTGGCTGGCCTGTAGTACTCGACAGGAGGAGTACCTCAGCAGTCTTAGGTTAGTGATCAGTACCTCAGAGTCGTGATAGGATCAATGTACTCTCCAGAGATGATGCTCTTTAGTAGTTACAGTTTCGATAATTAGAAACCTGGTTTGAGCTGAGTATATGACCTTTGTGTTTACCTCATGATTGAGATGGGTCACTTGATAACTTAGGTATATGTACGGGCATATACCTAGGTGGTGGTTATCTGTTGATTTCATAACCTTTTTGTTTCCTCATGATTGGGATGGGTTACTTGATAACATAGGTATAAGTATGGGCTTATACATATGTAAGGGTTATCTGTTGAGATCTTTCTTTTTGGTTATCCTTGTTGGATTTATTGAAACTTTGAGGGTATCAGGGTCCCTATTGAGTATCGTATACTCACCCCTGCACGGTCTATGCCTGCACCTCATTATGTTGGTTTCAGACAACGGGCAGTGCGGACTTAGGCCGAGTATTCGAGGTATGGATGGTACCTGGAGGTGGACCTCACGACGAGTCAGTATCCGAAGGTGGACTTCACGATGAGATGATACTTAGAGGAGGTTGACGGGCGAGAGCGTTGTGGAGGCTATCTATACCTACCCTTTAGGTAGGATCCTTGGTGGACGATCTAGGAGCTGCGCTATCTGTACCTACCCTTTAGGTAGGATGCGTGGTGGATGATCCAGGAGCTGCACTATCTGTACCTTCCCTTCAGGTAGGATCTGAGGTGGACGACCCAGGAGATGCTTCTATTCATCCAGCTATTTGTCTTTTCTGTTGTACTTCCTTTCAGTTGTAGATGTACTTTTCAGTTGGGTTTGTATTCTGGCCCTTTTTACTTTTCAGCACTTTATTTATGAGTCCAATATTGGATGTCTTTTTCGGTTTTTCAGATCGGGTACCCGAAATGCTTGTGAATTAATAGATTTAATATTATTATTAAATCTTCGACCAGTCATAACTCCCGTGTGCGACGTCCGATTGGCTTCTCTTTAGTGGCAATGTGATCATATAATTAATATGATCGATTCAAGTCTAATTTTGGATATTAAATTATGGTTCGTGGCTCGGGTCCACAAAACACCCAATAATAATAATATCATTATTATTATGGGATCTTGTATCTAATGTATCTCCCTCATATGGTATCAGATTAATGAACCTTCAGTGACAGCGTAACCCTGAATTTATGACTGTCATTTTAAGACCAATGATGAATATATTTGTATGAATTTTTCCTGAAGTCAAAGAAATGCCTAGTATTAATTTATTATTATAATTATTATTAAACGCATGGAAACCGCATGATGTGTCATGTGTTGACCAGTAAAACAATGTAACAGTTGTACGGTCATGTCGTGTATTCATTAATACATGATTCCTACCATTTTACCTTTTCGTTTCCTATACAAGAGTGGGTCACATGTTATTTGTAACACCCCAGGATTTCAGAGTGTGTTATTTCTTAAAAATAATTCAATAACTTGCACTACACGCAACACCGAGTTCAATCACACCATTAAAAGAGTTCATGAATAGTATTAACTACATTTTGAACTTTATATAATCCTTATAATTTTAGAATCCCTATTATGAGTTTCTTAGTCATATAGCAAGAACAGATTCATTTTCAGTATTATCAACTTCTAATAGTGAAACCTTTTTAAATATAATATTTTAATCTTTTTGACTAAATTGGGACATCAAAAATTTAAAATGAAACATCCCAAGCTTCCACGGTACTCTTTCTTTGAGTAATACAGTAGCGTGTGTTGTACGCAACCTTGAGTTTTAACACACACCACAACCAATCAAACTAGCCGTTATGAATAGTAATACCTAATTTTTGAAATTATATATATTTTATATTTAAAAATGGACTTCATTTTTGGATTCGGAATATCGAAATTAGCCTAGGGTGAAATTTTGGTACATTTCGGATAACTTTTATATTTTGATGAATAGTGAAAATTACTAAATTTTAATTAAAAACAACTTTTTTAATCAAAATAATTAATATTGATAAATTATGAATTTGAGTGGTTTTAAAGTATATTTAGAATATATTTTTACCATTTAATATAATGTTGGTCATTGGACATAATTTTACAATTAAACCGAACATAAACAAGTGTCAATCTTTTGGTAGTTATTATCTCTTAAAAACACGCTTTTTGTTTTGACAGCGGAAATTAATTTTAAATTAATTTCTGCCACTTCTGTGTTTTGAATTTAGAAAAATGGATTCCATATTTGGAATCAGGATGTTCAAATTGTGTAAATAGGTAACTTTTATTTTTAGACATTTTGAATAATTACTGCGGTAAATATTTTATTTACCATGGTTTAGGGTAAATCCGGTAAATAAGGATTAAAAAAATAATATTATAATAATACTAAATTACCCTAAAACGTGTCTTAACCCTATTGGTTGATACATAGTCGACCATGGGCATCTTTGGGTCTATTTTGGGACCCCATGGATCCACTTGTAAGTGATAATGACACTTTATCTTAATTAAGTCAAAATGAATACAAAAATGACACAAGCATATATCTTTTAGAACAACAATTTTTACATAGGGTTATACATGTTGGATTTTCGATTATAAATATTCATTAGAAAGATAAAAAGATTTCCTACATAATGATATTTTATTTATAATTTTTAGACATTAAATAATTTATTTTATTTATGACACAATGATGATGCAGTAATTAGTAAAATAGTAAAAAATTAACATAATTGATATTATAAATACCCAAATAAATATAATATGAAACTTTTAATGAATTAAACTAATTTTCTAGGATAATATGATATATTAGGATTGATTTAATTGCCTTTGTTCGAAGTAATCAATCTGTTATGAGTTTCACAGAAATCAACTATTGAATAGTGTCAAAATTGACATAAAAGAGTTCTTAAAACAAATATTATATTATTAATTGATATTAAATTCCTAAAAATCTAAGGTTCGGCCAAGAGACTTATATTATGATAGGTTAATCATTAATGGACCACTTGGGGGTCGCTTGGATGTATATAGTATGTTTATTAACCATAATATATAAAAATACAAAGAGACATTGTAAAAGTGAAACTAATTAACTTAGAGTTAATACTTAAAGATAAGGTTAATATAAGTACCCAAACCTGTCTAACTTCTATTGGATGAGTTTTTTTCGACCTATCCCCACCTCATACTTTGAATAGTAAACTTTGGAGCCTTTAGAAACCGAATATGAATTTATTATAAATTAATATTTCTAGCTTTTCCAAAGGTGCCCCTCACCCCTCTTATAAAAGGGCACTCCTCCTTCCCATTTCTTCACACCTTCAAAGCCTTTTGGTTCGGCCAAACTCTGCCCAAATACTCTCCCAACATCCCTCACTACAACCTAGAGGCCTTAGTTTGATCAGAAAGCCAACCTAAGGAGCCCTTTTGATCAAATCAAAAGGAAGAACCCGAAGAAGAGGTAATGATTTCACCACCCTTTTCTAAGTTCATTTCTTCTTCCACTTCTTCTTCCTTTGTTCTTACCATTCTGAAATAATAACTCCAGTATCTCACATATACTGTGATTTTATTATAAATATGGTACAATCATATTCAGTATTCTATCCACTCTTTGAATAACATGTCACCATACGTGCGTACGTACGGCTTACCGTCTCCACGTCGTGGTGTAATTGTTATTCAATATAATATTATTTGGATGGGTATAATAATGATGTGTAACTCATGTAAATAATAAATATAACATGTTAATGATTCTGTATATATGATATACCATCCATTTATATATTATTTTAATATCAAAAGAATGATATTGTCGCTCGTGCGTACGTACGGACTACCGTCTCCACGAACGCGATGAGATTCATTCTCCATCGTATCCATTCAAGTATAATTATCATTTGATGATTTAAAAATGATGTTTAAGGACTGTATATCATTCTGGATATGAATAAGATACAACAACCATGGCTTATGTAACAAAACATATAAAAGAAAATGAGTAAGTTAACTCCCGAAACGACGATAATTCTAAGATATTATTAACAAATCAATGTTAAAAGATCATATATGATATCATATTAATATATATGATTCTTGTATAATTTAATAACAACTATTTCACCATTATACAGGAGGTTAACCTACCCCAACCAAGGAAAAGTACAAGGTAAGAGTTATTTCACAATCTCTTCATTATCCGAGGTTGTTTATACGTAATAATCTACTGGGATCTCGTTATCATCCACATCCATGTTTCTTCGAAATGTATTTCAAAACATTTTTACTATTTACAAGAATATGGGTTAAAGTCATTTATACCCTTGTTTGACTTTTTATAATAGGTTTATAAAGGAATCTTTCCGTCGTTTTCAAAACAATGTTCTTTTTAACCTTTTCGACAGAATTGAGGTAAGAATGTTTTTTTAACTTATACGGCGGGTGCGGTTATTTTCCGCCGTTATAAAATCGTCGAAGCTTTACATACAAGCTTATAAGAATATTTTCAAAGAAAATGTTTTATTTTATATGGATCTTAAATGATTTCAAAATAAAAGGAGATACTTCTTTAAAAAGAATTTTGATTTCATCTATGTCAACATCCTTTGATGGATTTTAAGATTATTTGAAGTTGATTTATTATGATACAAAAATTCTATATTGAATTGAAGGTTTTGTGATATGTTTGACTGTGGATGTGCTATTTTTATACCATTCATAGTTTATGGTGAAATTATTGACATTTCGTATGCTAGTTTTAATCCGAATGTTTATGTTATATTTCAAACTTTTCTTCAGATGAATGTGCTAAACAAGTATGTTCCGGGTTGGGGACCGGTAAAAGTAAGCCCTCCAGGTTGGGGACTGGTAAAAGTAAGCCCTCCAGGTTGGGGACTGGTTAAAGTAAGCCCTCCAGGTTAGGGACTGGTAAAAGTATGCCCTCCGGGTTGGTGTCCGGTTATTAGAGGCACTCCGGGTTGGTGTCCGGTTATTAGAGGCACTCCGGGTTGGGTTCCGGTTAGAAGTAACCCCTAGGTCTTGGGATGAGGCCTAGACAAAGAAATTAACGTTTAGCATTATGCATTCCAACATTATGAAAGTGGTTATTGATTTTTGCATGTGATTATTCGATTAGTAGAATATCCATGTGAATAAGTAAATGGCATTATTTCATTTTATTTATGCCATACCATGTTGAAAGTTCATATTTAAAAGGCTTTTGTTTTAGTTATACACTGCCTTAAATGTTTATTCTTATTTATGAAAGTTTCCGCTATATTGTTATCCTTACTGGGCATTTGAGCTCACCCCTTTTCAATGTTTTATTTTTCCCAGGAAGTGAAGAAGTAGGTTATGAATGACCTGCAGGGATATTATGTGGGGATATGAGTGTGGATTATGGAGACATTATGTTATTGTAGTAGTTTTTCATTTTATGATGTAATGTAAAACTTATGAATATATCTAGTGTTTCCAAGGCTACTAAACCAATCGGTCATTCGGGATTTGATCTTTCTTGTGATCATGCCAATGTTATGAAGTAATGCACCGACTCTGGGCAGCTGGGGTCGGGGCGTTACAGTTGGTATCAGAGGAAGTTTAGTACAAACCTTGGAAGCTAGATTTAGATAAACTCTGATTAGATCACGTAGACCTAAGATGAATTTTGAGGATTAGTATAGAAGAACTTCCTAGAATTTTGGTATTGTAGAGATTTTGTGAGTTTTCCGAGCAATACATCCCTGTCTGGATACGAGCAGGTA
The DNA here is from genome assembly GCA_963277665.1 of Viscum album. Classification (NCBI taxonomy): domain Eukaryota; kingdom Viridiplantae; phylum Streptophyta; class Magnoliopsida; order Santalales; family Viscaceae; genus Viscum; species Viscum album. The sequence goes on along the minus strand of OY728152.1, from coordinate 54,842,276 downwards.
GAGGCGGCTCTGGCACAGATGTACCTAGGGGTAAAACCCGAAAACACCGCTTTGAGCTAGACTCGAACGGGAACTGGTGCACGACAACGGGCCTTGCTGCACTCTTGGTTACGACACTCCCGGGGGATATGCTTAGGATAACTCTCATTTTCTTTACAAATCATTATGAAGGGTTTATGAGTATATACTTCCTCAAAGAAAACATTTTTATGATTATGGATTATATCCATAAATAGTTCAATTTATGTTAAGTGTTTTATAAGTATGGGATTATGTATTTTGATTCATAAACTGATCTAGTTTATGCCATTGTTTAGAAATGGCGCCCAGTAGAAGGAATGAGAACTCCAGAAATACACATGATTCAAAGAGAAGGAAGGATCATATCTTTCATGGTCTTAAGCTAGAATTTATAAGAGAAATAGTCTCCCTTGTATTATCATCATATGAAGAAATAATATCATGTGTTGATAAGATAAGTAAAGAGTTTACTGAGTCCTATGGCTTTGAAGGGAATCAAGAGAAGAAAAGGATGGAAGAGAGAAAGATGGATAAAGGGAAAAGGGAAAAGAAGAATTTTCCCATATGTGGTAACTGTGGAAAGAAACACCCTGGAACTTGCCTGAAAGGAATGGGAGTTTGTTATAAGTGTGGAGGAAAAGGGCACAAGGTACGTGACTGCAAGGGTAAGAAAATGGTTTTAAATGTACAATGCTTCATTTGCAAGGAGTTTGGACACTACGCGAACCTATGTCCCAGTCATCAGACTATGCCGAAAATGATGTTATTGGATAATAATCAAGTTATGATACTACCACAGATGAAGAGGAATGATTAGAGTTCTTATGTTGATTATGTCAATTGAGTGTTGTATCAACAATGTACTTGTTACAATAATTATGGAGTATATAAGGATTGTACTGCAGTACTATTTCATTAAGGACTTGAGATTGTGTGGAACAAAGAAAAGTGACTCAATAGCAGGATAAATTTTTGGAAAATATATGTTTGAGAGAATGATAAATCATAACATAGTTCTGATACTGAGGTAGTGATTTTGGAATAATATGTGATTGTTTTGGATAAATTATATTGGATATTCCTGACTACCCTGGAACTGATTAATGATTTGTATATTCCATCATTGTTGGGGTTTAAAACATTTTTGGATTAATGAAGTATATCCAGCTTTCTATATGGAATAAAGGAGCATGAAGGTAATCAATAAGGAATATGGTAATTCAGGATGTTTCGGTGTATTAAAAGAATACATGATGAAGGTATTCATATGCTATTACGGGGTAAAAAGGTTCTACATTATGTTTACCTTACTTATAAATGTTGGACTGTGAGTTTGGATAGAAGTATTTTGGATAGTTCTAGTTTGGATTATTTTGGATTGCCATAAAAGGACAACCCGGAGGTCGGGCGGCAACCCGTCGCGTCCGGCAAGGCTGCGAGACTTGGACCCGAAACCGAAGGGCGACAAGGGTGTATCACCTACCACTGGCCCACGAGATGTCCTGGATTAAATAATGTAGTTTTTATTAAAAGATCTTGTAGATGAATTATAAATTCATTTATTTTGGAACCCTATACGAATAGTGTAAATAGAATTTTTCTTACATTCTATTATGTTTTAGAGTGAAAGATGAGTTTGTGGTAGAAATTTATTAATGGATAAAACTATAATTATAAAGTAAGTATATCTCCTTATGATCTTAGTCAATCTCATAAATAGATTCCTCAATATTAAGAAAAGCAACTTAGAACAAAAATGTTTTCCTAGATGGTACCTTAAATCATCACTAATTTATGGCTTTGGGATTGTTGGCCTTTTCATAGCCATGTTCTCTACCACTCTCCATCAGATAATTGATGGTTAGATTTCTCTTCCATATCCATATTTTCCTAAATGGAACCCTAGTATGTGTTATTTTCGGTAATCTTCATACTTTCCACTCTTTATTTTAAATAGAGGCCTCATTAATTCATTTTTCGATGTGGGATTTCAACTAAGATATTTTGAAATGTCAAAAAATGTGTTGTCCCAATACCCTATATTTTGTTGAACCGATGGTACTTCAAATCATCATAGATTGATGAGTTTAAGGACCTCAATTTTATACTTGTTTGTGATTGATGACCTCAATCACTACCTATAAATATTTACGTTTTTCCTCCAATTATATGTCTCTAATTGCCACCAATGTTCTCCTAATCGAGATCATAATTTGGTGGTGACCCTTTCATTTATCTTTTCCTCATATTAACACTAAATTTTAGTAACCCAATTTCCGATGTGGGTTTTCCCACAAATATATTTTCTACTTTCAACCTTTTATTTTTGAAGAACAATTTCAAATTGCGAGGACGCAATTTATTGAAGGAGGGGAGAATGTAACACCCCAGGATTTCAGAGTGTGTTATTTCTTAAAAATAATTCAATAACATGCACTACACGCAACACCGAGTTCAATCACACCATTAAAAGAGTTCATGAATAGTATTAACTACATTTTGAACTTTATATAATCCTTATAATTTTAGAATCCCTATTATGAGTTTCTTAGTCATATTGCAAGAAAAGATTCATTTTCAGTATTATCAACTTCTAATAGTGAAACCTTTTTAAATATAATATTTTAATCTTTTTGACTAAATTGGGACATCAAAAATTTAAAATGAAACATCCCAAGCTTCCACGGTACGCTTTCTTTGAGTAATACAGTAGCGTGTGTTGTACGCAACCTTGAGTTTTAACACACACCACAACCAATCAAACTAGCCGTTATGAATAGTAATACCTAATTTTTGAAATTATATATATTTTATATTTAAAAATGGACTTTATTTTTGGATTCGGAATATCGAAATTAGCCTAGGGTGAAATTTTGGTACATTTCGGATAACTTTTATATTTTGATGAATAGTGAAAATTACTAAATTTTAATTAAAAACAACTTTTTTAATCAAAATAATTAATATTGATAAATTATGAATTTGAGTGGTTTTAAAGTATATTTAGAATATATTTTTACCATTTAATATAATGTTGGTCATTGGACATAATTTTACAATTAAACCGAACATAAACAAGTGTCAATCTTTTGGTAGTTATTATCTCTTAAAAACACGCTTTTTGTTTTGACAGCGGGAATTAATTTTAAATTAATTTCTGCCACTTCTGTGTTTTGAATTTAGAAAAATGGATTCCATATTTGGAATCAGGATGTTCAAATTGTGTAAATAGGTAACTTTTATTTTTAGACATTTTGAATAATTACTGCGGTAAATATTTTATTTACCATGGTTAAGGGTAAATCCGGTAAATAAGGATTAAAAAAATAATATTATAATAATACTAAATTACCCTAAAACGTGTCTTAACCCTATTGGTTGATACATAGTCGACCATGGGCATCTTTGGGTCTATTTTGGGACCCCATGGATCCACTTGTAAGTGATAATGACACTTTATCTTAATTAAGTCAAAATGAATACAAAAATGACACAAGCATATATCTTTTAGAACAACAATTTTTACATAGGGTTATACATGTTGGATTTTCGATTATAAATATTCATTAGAAAGATAAAAAGATTTCCTACATAATTATATTTTATTTATAATTTTTAGACATTAAATAATTTATTTTATTTATGACACAATGATGATGCAGTAATTACTAAAATAGTAAAAAATTAACATAATTGATATTATAAATACCCAAATAAATATAATATGAAACTTTTAATGAATTAAACTAATTTTCTAGGATAATATGATATATTAGGATTGATTTAATTGACTTTTTTCGAAGTAATAAATCTGTTATGAGTTTCACAAAAATCAACTATTGAATAGTGTCAAAATTGACATAAAAGAGTTCTTAAAACAAATATTATATTATTAATTGATATTAAATTCCTAAAAATCTAAGGTTCGGACAAGAGACTTATATTATGATAGGTTAATCATTAATGGACCACTTGGGGGTCGCTTGGATGTATATAGTAAGTTTATTAACCATAATATATAAAAATACAAAGAGACATTGTAAAAGTGAAACTAATTAACTTAGAGTTAATACTTAAAGATAAGGTTAATATAAGTACCCAAACCTGTCTAAATTCTATTGGATGAGTTGTTTTCGACCTATCCCCACCTCATCCTTTGAATAGTCAACTTTGGAGCCTTTAGAAACCGAATATGAATTTATTATAAATTAATATTTCTAGCTTTTCCAAAGGTGCCCCTCACCCCTCTTATAAAAGGGCACTCCTCCTTCCCATTTCTTCACACCTTCAAAGCCTTTTGGTTCGGCCAAACTCTGCCCAAATACTCTCCCAACATCCCTCACTACAACCTAGAGGCCTTAGTTTGATCAGAAAGCCAACCTAAAGAGCCCTTTTGATCAAATCAAAAGGAAGAACCCGAAGAAGAGGTAATGATTTCACCACCCTTTTCTAAGTTCATTTCTTCTTCCACTTCTTCTTCCTTTGTTCTTACCATTCTGAAATAATAACTCCAGTATCTCACATATACTGTGATGTTATTATAAATATGGTACAATCATATTCAGTATTCTATCCACCCTTTGAATAACATGTCACCATACGTGCGTACGTACGGCTTACCGTCTCCACGTCGTGGTGTAATTGTTATTCAATATAATATTATTTGGATGGGTATAATAATGATGTGTAACTCATGTAAATAATAAATATAACATGTTAATGATTCTGTATATATGATATACCATCCATTTATATATTATTTTAATATCAAAAGAATGATATTGTCGCTCGTGCGTACGTACGGACTACCGTCTCCACGAACGCGATGAGATTCATTCTCCATCGTATCCATTCAAGTATAATTATCATTTGATGATTTAAAAATGATGTTTAAGGACTGTATATCATTCTGGATATGAATAAGATACAACAACCATGGCTTATGTAACAAAACATATAAAAGAAAATGAGTAAGTTAACTCCCGAAACGACGATAATTCTAAGATATTATTAAAAATCAATGTTAAAAGATCATATATGATATCATATTAATATATATGATTCTTGTATAATTTAATAACAACTATTTCACCATTATACAGGAGGTTAACCTACCCCAACCAAGGAAAAGTACAAGGTAAGGGTTATTTCACAATCTCTTCATTATCCGAGGTTGTTTATACGTAATAATCTACTGGGATCTCGTTATCATCCACATCCATGTTTCTTCGAAATGTATTTCAAAACATTTTTACTATTTACAAGAATATGGGTTAAAGTCATATATACCCTTGTTTGACTTTTTATAAGAGGTTTATAAAGGAATCTTTCCGTCGTTTTCAAAACAATGTTCTTTTTAACCTTTTCGACGGAATTGAGGTAAGAATGTTTTTTTAACTTATACGGCGGGTGCGGTTATTTTCCGCCGTTATAAAATCGTCGAAGCTTTACATACAAGCTTATAAGAATATTTTCAAAGAAAATGTTTTATTTTATATGGATCTTAAATGATTTCAAAATAAAAGGAGATACTTCTTTAAAAAGAATTTTGATTTCATCTATGTCAACATCCTTTGATGGATTTTAAGATTATTTGAAGTTGATTTATTATGATACAAAAATTCTATATTGAATTGAAGGTTTTGTGATATGTTTGAATGTGGATGTGCTATTTTTATACCATTCATAGTTTATGGTGAAATTATTGACATTTCGTATGCTAGTTTTAATCTGAATGTTTATGTTATATTTCAAACTTTTCTTCAGATGAATGTGCTAAACAAGTATGTTCCGGGTTGAGGACCGGTAAAAGTAAGCCCTCCAGGTTGGGGACTGGTAAAAGTAAGCCCTCCAGGTTGGGGACTGGTTAAAGTAAGCCCTCCAGGTTAGGGACTGGTAAAAGTATGCCCTCCGGGTTGGTGTCCGGTTATTAGAGGCACTCCGGGTTGGTGTCCGGTTATTAGAGGCACTCCGGGTTGGGTTCCGGTTAGAAGTAACCCCTAGGTCTTGGGATGAGGCCTAGACAAAGAAATTAACGTTTAGCATTATGCATTCCAACATTATGAAAGTGGTTATTGATTTTTGCATGTGATTATTCGATTAGTATAATATCCATGTGAATAAGTAAATGGAATTATTTCATTTTATTTATGCCATACCATGTTGAAAGTTCATATTTAAAAGGCTTTTGTTTTAGTTATACACTGCCTTAAATGTTTATTCTTATTTATGAAAGTTTCCGCTATATTGTTATCCTTACTGGGCATTTGAGCTCACCCCTTTTCAATGTTTTATTTTTCCCAGGAAGTGAAGAAGTAGGTTATGAATGACCTGCAGGGATATTATGTGGGGATATGAGTGTGGATTATGGAGACATTATGTTATTGTAGTAGTTTTTCATTTTATGATGTAATGTAAAACTTATGAATATATCTAGTGTTTCCAAGGCTACTAAACCAATCGGTCTTTCGGGATTTGATCTTTCTTGTGATCATGCCAATGTTATGAAGTAATGCACCGACTCTGGGCAGCTGGGGTCGGGGCGTTACATTATTTACGATCCTCTATTCTTCTCTACACTACGACGCTTCTGGATGACCTAGAAACCTTCCTCTTAACTTCATCATCCGGACTCTGATCATCGATCCGTCAGTGATTGCGGGATCGTGTCAGCGAGGAGAACATTGTACACCCTATTTAGTTCCCTCTTCGTCTACTTCCCCTGTGCAGTTTCCAACTGAGGAGACTTCTTATAATTGATGGGAATGATGGTCTTTGATGAACGACTCTAAAAAGGTATGTTAAACCTCTATTCTTGTATTTTCTTTCTGATCCTACTTCTCACATTTTCATTCCATGCTACGAAATGTAATCTCTGTGTTGAGGGAGTTTCTTGTGTTGTTGACTCGGTGGTGCCACGACGTCCTTGGTGGGTGCCGTCGTTCTGGGAGAATCCTTGTGATCGTGGTGGTCATGTTCGTAGAAGGACATCAGAACCTGTTGAGGTAGGGATCTTACCTTCATCTCTCTACATTTTTCATCATGTGGGGTGGGAATCCTCTTATTTACATGAAGCACATTTGAAACAGTTTAAGAAAGATAATAACGGGATTAAAGAACAGAGATGGGAAAGTAATTATCTTTATCATTATTTATAACCTATGATTTTATGTTGTGAATTGAATGAGCTTCTGCCTACTGAAAGTCACGGTCGTTGGGGGCCTTTTCTTGCACAATTAAACGTTGCCTTATCTTTCTAGACTGTTTTGTGGATGGAAACATTGTGGAATGTGGAAATTGGTTAATCACATAAATTTGGCTGATTAAATACTCGGAACCCTTGTGTGATCACCCCAGTTCAACAAAATGGAATAATTAACATGTTGGTGTTGGGTTGGTTTTGTTATGGGATGTGTGAAGTGGTAATTTCTGGGTTTTTGTGTGATATGATGTTTGGCAGTAGGACTGCAATGATGGATGGTGAATATTATTAAAGTGGTTAGTAGATGATTATATACGGGGGAAAAGTAATGGAAATGTGGAATGTGGAAAATGAATTTATATGTGAAACTTGGTAATAAATTAACGGTGTGGTATTGTGATGGAAATTAATTAAAGGTGGATATGATAATAAAATTGTTAAGGAGTTGGTATGTGATTGCTTGTTTTTTCCATAACATTTGTTGTGGTTGGAAAGGATATGTTTTATGAACATTCGATTTGGTTTGGTTGTTGATAGTTGCCCGGTAGTTAAGAAACTGATAACTAAAGCTGTTGAAACATGAAACATTAAATGGGGTTTTGGGATTGATTGTTGTGTGCATACTCTCGAAGTAGCAGTGCTAAGACACATGCTCATATCATTGTATAGAAGCCTTAGGATGGACTGAGTGGTTGTTATACTTATATAAATCTATATGTTTTATGTTTCTTTACACACCCCACCCAAGTTGGGCACTTAGTTCCGAACACCCCCATTTCATGGGGGAGGGTGTATTTCCCAACACTTCTAATAGTGGCTAGTTATTAGCTCATTTCTGCTCCCTTTCCCGGATAGCCCAAGTACCTTTGGGCAGGCTGTGATGGCCCGAAGTCCATTGTTGGCCCGTAAATCTTCAGGCAAGGTAGTGTGGTGGTTGGCCCATGTGTGTGTGGGCAGGTTGTTTACCAAGTGTCTTCGGGATGAGGCCCAGGTGTCTTCGAGCGTGGTAGTGGTTTGCGACTAGCACCAATGGTGTAAATCCCGATAACTGGGAAGGCATTGCCTTTATAAAAGTAAACAAAAAACCACAGAGTACAAGCGGAAGTAAAACACCAAGTATAAAAGAAAGTGATGAAAAGTAAATGGGCCAGAATAAAAACCTATCCGAAAGTACATCTACAACTGAATGAATGTACAATAGAAAAATACAAACATCTAGAAGAAAGGAAGCACCTCATGGGTCCTCCTCCTCGGATCCTACCTAAAGGATAGGTACAGATAGCGCAGCTCCTGGATCGTCCACCACGGATCCTACCTGAAGGGTAGGTATAGATAGCGCAACTCCTGGATCGTCCACCACGGATCCTACCTGAAGGGTAGGTACATATAGCCTCCACAATGCTCTGGCCCGCCAACCTCCTCCGAGTGTCATCTTATCATGAAGTACACCTCCAGATACTGACTCGTCGTGTGGTCCACCTCTCGGTACCATCCAGTCCACGAACACTTGGCCTCTGTCAGCGCTGCCCGCCGTCTGCAACCAACACAACGAGGTGCGGGCATAGCCCATGGATGGGTGAGTATACGATACTCAGTAAGGACCCCGAGACCCTCTAGATCTCACTAAATCCAACAAGGATAACCACAAAGAAGGATCTCAACAGATAACCCTTACTTAGTTATAATCCCATACATATACCCAAGTTATCAAGTAACCCATCTCAATCATGAGGAAACACAAAGGGTATGAAATCAATGGATAACCACCAAATAAGTATATGCCCATACATATAACTAATTTTTCAAGTGACCCATCTCAATAATGCGGTAAACACAAAGGTCATTGACTCAGCTAAAACCAGGATTTTTATTATCGAAACTGTAACTGCGGAAGAGCCCCATCTCTGGAGTGTACAGTGGTCCTGTCACGTCTCCGAGGTAATGCTCACAAACCTAAGACTACTGAGGTACTCCTCCTGTCGAGTACCGCGGGTCAGCCACCCAAACACAGTATTGCTTCTCGCCGGGGTCTGGCACCCAATCACAGTAGTGCATCCACCCTAATATCCTGCAGTGGTACTCTCTGGATGAGTACCACTGGTATGTACCTTAACTCAGAAGTGATCCGTCCGCCATGGGTCTGCACCCAAACAATGTAGTTCTCCATCCAATGGGCATGTCGACTCACTCCAAGTTGAGTTGGTCAAGCAGTCGTCACATCTCAGCTGGCTACACGGTCTCCGTACTCCGCACGCTCATCTCCTGGAGGGTTCACTCCACAAGCTACTGGTTGATACTCCATGTATCACAAAGTCCCACGAAGAAATTTCTCAAAGGACCGCCTAGTCATAGGGGTCTCAACGTAACAGACGGCGCGTCAAACGGACGCCCGGTCTGTGATTTATTAGCCTTTTCGTCCCAGGGGCCCAGTTGGATTCATCTACAAACCAACCCAAACGTATCTCAACTCTACCCTGAACTCTCATAAGGTATACTCATAGGGACCATTACTAAACGGGATCATCAATGCCACTGACGGTTCATCAAATGGACATCCGGTCTGAAAGTTAACAACTTTTCCGTTCTAGGGGTCCGGTTGGATTTCCGGTACAATCCAACCCGCCCACTATCCAACTATGTCCAAACCACGGTTGAAGTATTCCAAAAGTTCCGTCTCATCAAGAGGAATCTAACAAAGTCAACGGCACATAAATCAGAAGTCTGAAACTCAATATATAAGCATTTCTGCTCCGAGGGCCCGGTTGGTTTCAAGTTCGAACCAACCTAGACATACAAAAAGTTCTCCGAAACATTTAGTTTTATATAACGAAACGACCGTCTCAATCCAAGGATCGCTATGCAACTAACGGTGCATCGATCGGAGGTCCGTATCCCATGATATGGGCAAAAGACTGAAAACAATTAGAAATGGGGGTCTGGGCCCGACCTGGCCCAGCCCAACCCCCCCTGGGTCAGCCTGAACCGGCAACCTGACCCGGGTCCGGGTCTGGCCCATCAGGGCGCAGCCCAGCCCGGCCGAGGCGGCCTGTCCCAGTGTGGCCGTTCCGGCTCAGCGGGTGTCAGGCGCACTGAGCGGACGCGGGGGGGGGGGGGGGGGGGTGCTGCCCCCGACCCTTTGCATTGTCACACCCCTTCATCGGGGCCCGTGCCGTGACTACCCCAAGCCCGCCTTCCAAAGGCCATGGGCTGGAGACTAGCACCAAATGCGTAAATCCCGATAACTGGGAAGACATTGCCTTTATAAAAGTAAACAAAACACCACAGAGTACAAGCGGAAGTAAAACACTAAGTACAAAAGAAAGTGCTGAAAAGTAAATGTGCCAGAATACAAACCCATCTAAAAGTATAGCTACAACTGAACGAAAGTACAACAGAAAAAGTCAAACAGCTAGAAGAAAGGAAGAAGCTCCTGGTTCGTCCTCCTCGGATCCTACCTTAAGGGTAGGTACAGATAGCGCAACTCTTCGATCGTCCTCCACGGATCCTACATGAAGGGTAGGTACAGATAGCGCAGCTCCTGGATCGTCCACCACGGATCCTACCTGAAGGGTAGGTACAGATAGCCTCCACAACGCTCTTGCCCGCCAAAATCCTCTTAGTGTCGTCTCATCGTGAATTCCACCTCTGGATACTGACTCTTCATGTGGTCCACCTCTGGGTACCGTCCTGTCCTCGAACACTCGACCTCTGTCAGCACTGCCCGTCGTCTGCAACCAACACAACGAGGTGCGGGCATAGCCCATGCAGGGGTGAGTATACGATACTCAGTAGGGACCCCGAGACCCTCATGGTCTTTTTAAATCCAACAAGGATTACCACTAAGAAGGATCTCAATAGTTAACCCTTACTTAGGTATAATCCCATATATACCCAAGTTATCAAGTAACCCATCTCAATCATGAGGAAACACAAATGTTATGAAATCAACGGATAACCACCACCAAGGTATATTCCCATAAAAATACCTAAGTTATCATGTTAACCATATCAATCATGAGGTAAACACAAAGGACATTGACTCAACTCAAACCAGGATTTTTATTATCGAAACCTTAACTGCTGAAGAACCCCGTCTCTGGAGTGTATAGTGGTCCTGTCATGACTCCGAGGTACTGCTCACTAACCTAAGACTACTGAGGTACTCTGTAACACCCCAGGTAAATAAAGAATATGAAATTTTCATATTTATCTATATTTGTGAATAAAATATTAATATTACTTTAAAGGGGATGCTATGCTCGATGGCGTACGCAATACGCAACAACAAGTTTCTTAGAAATCTTACGTTGCACCCTAATAACAAAATAATATTATTTTAAATGGTAGTTAACACCTAGCCATTGTAATGGTGGAATGAACAAAACTAACTAAAAAATGACTATATATGTTTGTCAAATATTTTTACTTTTTACAATCAATTTTAGAGGATTAAAAATGCGAATGAATCCAATTTTAAGCGTAAACATTCTAATAATCTTTAAAAGGTCGATTAACCGCCTTTTGATGGCCAACCTCTTTTAAATCCACTTTTTGAAAGTTTTATGTGTTATATTTGACAAAATAAATATCTTCTTTAGAATTGGGACCTCAAAATTTTCTTTGTGTAAATATTTTTTATTTTTCCGATAAAGGTCATTTTTTATGGAATAGTGAAAAATGTTGTATTTTAATTCAAAACCTTTTTTTAATATTACTTATTTATATGATTAGATTATCTTTTGAATTGTTTTTAAAGTAAAATTAGAATATATTTTTACCATTTAATCTAATAGTGGTCATTGGGATTAATTTCACTTTGAAATTGCACTTAAACTAGTGTCAATCTTTTAATAGATATTGTTTCTTAAAAACACGCTATTTGTTTTGACATCGGGAATTAATTATTAAATTAATTAATTCAACTTATATGTTTTGAAGTTTTTAAAATAGGCATCATTTTTGAATTCAGAATATCAAATATAGCTTAGGGTGATTTTTTGGTATTTTTCTGAAAAACTTAAATTTTTGATGAATAGTGAAACCACTAAGTGGTAGTTTAAAAACTGATTTTTCGTTTAAATGAAACTTCACCAATTCTGTGATTTGAATTTCAAAAATCTGACATACATGGTTGTCACTAGGATGCAAAATGTGGTTCAATGGGATTAAAATAATTTTTTGGTGAATAGTAACTTTTATGTTTTTAATCGTGCTTAGAGGTAATTAGTGTATTTTAAGGTAAAAATAATGTTTTAATAATAATAAATTACCTAGACACATGTCCTACCGTCATTGGATGTGTCATGGCCGACCAAGACAATCCATGGGTCAACTTGGGGACCCCATGGAGCCACATTGTTTGGAAAATGACATAAATTACTTTTTATTTATAGTTAAAATAAAAATGTCACAAGCATGAGTTGATTTACTGAATCAATTTTTAAATGGGGTTATACAAGTCATATTTTTGACTATAAATATTCATTAGATATCTAGAAATATTTCCTACAACATGATATTTTTTATAATTTTTATACATTACATAAATTAAATTATTTATGACATCGTGATGATGCAGCGGTTACCTCATTAATAAAGGATTTAAATAAAATGAAAAGATAATGTTAAAACTATAACTTAAACTTGTCAAAAAACTATTGGCTGAGTATATTTCTAACCCTTACCACCTTATCCTCGAAACAAATCAATGCGGGGCCTTTAAAATCTGAAACTCAATTGAAAATAAAGTAACATTTTGTAACTTTCCAAGAGTGCCCCTCCACTCCTTTTATAAAAGGCCCCCACCTCTACCACCTACCCTCGCCTCTCAAGCCTTTGGATTGGCCAACTCCTGCTCATTTTTTCTCTCCACATCCCTCTATTACTCCTAAAAAGACTCACTTTGGGAAGAAGTCTTCCCAAGGATTCCTTTGAGCTCAAATCAAAGAGAGATACCCGATTTTAAGGTAATGTCTTCACTTGTGTTATTTTGTTTTATTTTGCTTCTCCAACCCCCTAACCTATTTTTATTGATTTATTTTGTAACAAATCCAGTATCTTCAATATACTAGGATTTTGTTATAAGAATGATTCGAGCTACACTTACACACACCTACATCTAATGGTTAAAGAACATACTGTTTCTGTGGATGGGGAATTTATGCCTCACGAAACGACGATTGTTCAATATTCTTTTAACACCCTCAAAGGTGGCCATTAAGATGACACTATATTTATATATGATATATAATATGTTTATGTTTTACTTAAGCTTATGTATTTTTCATTTATGTCATACCTTTATGGTTTCCATTATGGTTAAACACGATATCTTCATTTAAAGAAGTGGGGACTAACTCCCCCTCAAAGTGATTTGATTCGTTAATACCATATGTGGTATGTATAAAGGATAGATTTAATGATGTTATATATGATACCATAATGGAATTATAATACTATTATGTATCATTATGTTTTAATTCCATTAAATAAGAAATAGAAATGGAAGTAGCATTCATGCGTACGTACAGCTTACCGTCTCCATGAACGGTGCATTTCATTTCTTACCTCTAAATGTTATGTAATATTATAAATGAATGTATATAATTGATATATATGATATATATGATATCTACATAATTAATATTATTTTTGATATAATATATATTTTACCACATGAACAACTTGTAATTATAACGAGTTTATTTTTGACTCAAGTAGCACTGATCTACAAAACGACCATTTTTTAACTTAAATAATTACATAGTGTTCATAGCAATGTAGTAAGTTTTATAAAATAAATAATGAACTTGAAAAATTTTCTTAATCAATTATAAATTAACTCATGTTTATTATTCAGGAGGTTAAAGAACTATGGAGTCAAGTCGGACCCGAGGTAAGGGATCCTACCCCTCTCTTCCTTTTTAAGTACACTCTTTTATGTAATTCTTTTTAAGCTCATATTTCTTATGATTGGGACGTTCTTTTATATTACTCCTACTATACATTTTATGTTAATATGATGGGAGACCCCATTTTCTCTCATCAATCCATTTTGGATGTTTTGAGTGGCGCCGTTAGGCTGCCGAATTTTCGTAAGAGATCTAACCTCTCTCTTTCTTTCTAAGTACTATCCTTTATGTCACTTCTTTTAAGATCCTCTTTGTGATGATGGGGGATGTTATTTTATATTACTATTTATGTAAATTTTATTACAATATTATTAGAGACACTATTTGATCTCATCATTCAATTTTTGGAAGTATTAAGTGGTGTCGTTAGGCTGCCGAGTTTTTGTAAGGGATTTTTCATCTCACTTTTAGTTCCATGATATTTATGCTACATTTCCCACCATTTCCTTTGAGTGGTGTATGTACTTAAAATTATTATACTCTTTTTGTAATTTAATTTCATTTATGGGTATTTACATATTCATTGTATGACCCTTCTTCAATGGGGTGTACGTTTCGAATGTTACCCAAGTCGGTAAGGGAACCTTTCACCCTCCTCTTTTTAAAAAACTTATTTTGTTATGTCTTTTAATTCACATACTATTATGTTGGGATATTTTCTTATATATCCTTATTGATGTAAATTTTATGTCCAAGTGATGAGATACCCTTTTCATCTCTCATCAACTCTTTTTCTGAATTTTGAAGTGACGCCATTAGGCTGTCGAATTTTTGCAAGGGAACTTCTTAACATGATTTTGATTCTTTGGGATAAACTTGTACTCCTTGAATATGTAGTTCTATGAATATGTGTGAAAGTCCTCCGATTTTCTTACAATTAATATCCACTTATATTTGGTGTATTCATTTTTCACACATCATTATGTAATTTATTTATCCTTAATCCCATGATACCATCTTTGTAAGGGACTTCGTCTCAATCTCCTTCATTGAA
Source organism: Viscum album (assembly GCA_963277665.1). Lineage (NCBI taxonomy): Eukaryota > Viridiplantae > Streptophyta > Magnoliopsida > Santalales > Viscaceae > Viscum > Viscum album. Next base: position 54,827,149 of record OY728152.1, on the reverse strand, counting down.
GAATATTTTGTTTTATACACAACTTTCTTTTATACGGTGTATAAACCCCTTTGAATTTTACATTTATTCAGAAGGAATATTTTCTATACGAAGCATTTTACTAAACAACAAAAAGAATTTTTTTTATTGTACGTATGCGGCGACAACGACTTCTCCGCCGCCATGACCATTATTTGAGTTTCGGCTTCCTCTGCAAGTTATATTTTTTCTTAAATGAAAAATAAATACCATGTTTTGGTTTTATTTTATTTTGGTATTGCAAATGGTTTTCATAATGTTTTTATTATATCAATGTGCTGTATTGATATATTGTGATTGAAATGTGGAAATGTTATGTTTCTTTTATGCATGTTTTATGTGATACGATTATGTTATGGTTCTTGGGAATTATTATGAAGACGGGTGGTTCCATGATAAACTAACGGTGGGTGAGCCCGATATAGCTCTCCAATGCATTGGGTAACGCGAAGGAGTTAAATGTTAAGGTTTCTCCGAAGAGATTTAGGGAATATCCTGTGATGGGTATTCCAAACATAACCAATAGGGTTACTCCCTACGTAAAATTGTTATGAATGCCTCAAGTTACCTTTATGCCTTATGATTTCTATGATTTATTCATGATTTCATGAGGTATATTAAAAATATTATGTTTTATGAGTAATGTATGATTTCATACATGGACTAATGTTTTCTTTTCATACTTTTATATCCCTTACTGAGTTTTTATGCTCATCCCAAGTTTTTGAAATGTTTTTCAAAGGTCAAGGGAAAGGTGCATGTTATGATGGTAGTGTCAAGTAAGTGTCATGAAAGAATCCATCTTTTATTTTAAATATGATTCCGTTGATAGGGAAAAATGAATACTATATTTTATGTAACCACTTTGTTTAAATGTGGTATGTATTTCATGATTTATGATCTAATTCTCTAGAACTCTAAACCTAAAAATATCCTCAATGTGAATTATTCATTTATTTCAATATTAAGTAAGGTTTAAGTCCAGGTCCTTATAGTTGGTATCAGAGGTCGGTTTAGATAACATTAGAGGTTAGAGTGTTGTTTAAGAATAAGTGAAAAGTTGTGTATAACCACAATGGTTAGTTTATTAGATGGTGTCATCGTTTTCATTGAAAGTTAGAATGAGTTTGAGATAACTTGGATAAGTATATCTTGGTGTTTATCATCCTCTTTTTTATTTGAGGATTTTGCTGATATACTCACACAGACCTTTTCGGTTTTAGTAAATGGATGGATCTAGCAGGAACCAAAGTAACAGTGGATTTGAAGAAAATTGTGATGGTTTTATGAAAGAACAAATGAATGATATGGGAGCTGCAATGATAACTCTTGTGGTTATCCTCAACCATCTATCTGGAGTCATGATTGACCACCTGAACCTTAGTGATTTTTATAAGGCATCGTATATGCAAGAAACAAATCCCTATGGAAGTTCATGTAATAATCATAAAGGTAAGTATGTTCAAAAACCTATGTGTCAAATATGTGGAAAGAAACACATAGGAAAATGTTTCAAAGGGATAGAAAGATGCTAAAGATGTGTAAATGAAGGTCATAAAGCAAGAACCGTCCATGGAAAAAGGAAGCATCTAGTTGACTCTAGGAAAGGGAAAAAAGATCATTATGATGGATCAATTGAATGTTTTAAATGTGGTGTGAATGGTCATTATGAAAACACATGTCCTGCAAAGATGTTTCGGGAATGGGGTCACCAAGATCGTACAAATATTCATTTACCAATACCTAATGCCATTCCGATTGAGGATGAAGAAATTGACAATGAAGAATGAATGGTATGGATTATTTCTTAACATTTTGTTCCTATTATTGGAATATTAGGATATGATTCATGATTTTGTTTGTAGGAAAGAAGTGATTCAAAATAATTTGAAAAGGAATGGCTAATGGATCATGAAGAATGTTGAATGAGTAAGAAGTAATCATATAAGGGATTCAAGAGTTATGGTAGATTTTTGGATGGTGAAATTCATAGATGTATTAAGTCTCTTTTGATGGTGGGGTTACATTAGAAGACTATTTATAGTAACCCTGATGGTTGATATATGAAAATTGTATTCAAGGAATAATTATCCTTTCTTTTGTGGATATAGTTATAATGAACCATTTGGGTTTACATGATCCTTGAATTTGAGGCAATTACTGGTTAATACATTTTGGGTTGCAAAATGGAAGTTATCAGATAACCTTTGTGGTTAAAATATGTTATTCTTATTTTTGATGAATTTATCTCTTTTTGAGGAATGTTATAAAATTATATAGTTTTTGAAAAGGGACAACACGTAGACCGTGTGACATCCTGTCACGTCGGACGAAGCTGCGGGAATCGAACCCACAACCAAAGTGAAACTAGTATTTATCACCATCCACTGGACTACATGATGTCCCTGGTTATTTTGAATGATTCTTTTTAGTTAGATGATTTTATGAATTTAGTGTAAGTTGATATTTGGTTATCAATGGAAATGATTAGCCTGTCATGGAGGTTATGTGATTAGGTTAATTACTTTTAAGTATGAGACTGTAAGAGAAACTGATGTTATTTTGGAGAAAAATGTAAAAAATTATCTTAGGAGACTATGTGATTAAATCCATCAGAGAATTGGGTTTCAATCTAAGTTTGGTTTACATTGTATAATTTTATGGATAGATGTTTATTAGATGGCCTTTGTTGATCTTTGGGTTTTGTTTGACAAATTTTGGATATTAAGAATAGATTTTTTTATAAAGGATTATCCTTTTTGGGTATTATATGATCTCATACTAACCTTTTTGGTTTTAGTTTTGGTTGAGGTCTAAAGATACGGGAAGTATATAGTTCTCTTTTGTGGATTAGGTGATTCTCTAGAAGTTGATTATAGATCTCTTAATGTGATAAAGTCATCCCAAATACTTGTCTTTTGGAGAAAATATGGGTTCGTGTAAGAAATATAGTAAAAGTTGAAAGTCAATATGACAATTAAGTATGCTTCCTTATGTTTTAGTTAAGATCATAAATAAATTTGTCAATGAAAAGTAACATAAAAAAAATTATTTTCTATTAATTTTTCCTACTGGAGAATCAAATACCGTTTACCCATCACAAGTTTGTGATTTTCTTGTTGTTAACTTTCTCCTAGACATGTTTACTATCACTCTCTATCAGAACATGACCCTTTGTTTTTTCCTCCATATCCATATTTTCATACTTGGAATCCTAGTATCAGTTAACACGAGTGACATTTGTACTTCTCTACCATTCTTTTAAAGTGATAGTTTTACTGACTGTTGTTCCGATGTGGGATTTTCAATGATGCTTCCAAGCCCAATTTTAAAATTGCGGGGACACAATTCACAAAAGGGGGAAGGATGTAACACCCCAGGTAAATAAATAATATGATATTTTCATATTTATCTATATTTGTGAATAAAATATTAATATTACTTTAAAGGGGATGCCATGCTCGATGGCGTACGCAATACGCAACAACGAGTTTCTTGGGAATCTTAAGTTTCACTCTAAAAACAAAATAATAGTATTTTAAATGGTAGTTAACTCCTAGCCATTGTAATGGAGGGAATGAATAGAACTAACTAAAAAATGATTATATATGTTTGTCAAATATTTTTACTTTTTAAAATAAATGTTAGAGGATTAAAAATGCGTATGAATCTAATTTTAAGCGTAAACATTCTAATATTCTTTAAAAGGCCGATTAACCGCCTTTTGATGGAGAACCTCTTTTAAATCCACTTTTTGACAATTTTATCTGTTTTATTTGACAAAATAAAATTATTAATTAGAATCGGGACCTCAAAATTTACTTTGTGTAAATTTTTGGTATTTTTCCGATAAAGTTCATTTTTTAATGAATAGAGAAAAATGTTGTATTTTAATTAAAACCCGTTTTTTAATCTAATTTATTTATATCCTTATATTATCTTTTTAATTGTTTATAAAGTGAAATTAGAATATATTTTTACCATTTAATCCAATAGTGGTAATTGGAATTAATTTCACTTTGAAATTGTACTTAAACTAGTGTCATTCTTTTAATAGATATTGTTTCTTAGCAACACACTATTTGTTTTGACAGCGGGAATTAATTATTAAATTAATTAATGAAACTTATATGTTTTGAATTTTTTAAAATAGAAATAATTTTTGAATTCAGAATATCAAATATAGCTTACGGTAAATTTTTGGTATTTTTCTGAAAAAACTTCAATTTTTGATGAATAGTGAAACCACTAAGTGGTAGTTTAAAAACTGATTTTTCATTTAAATGAAACTTCACAACTTTTGTGATATGAATTTCAAAAATCCGACATACATGGTTGTCATTATGAATTAAAATGTGGTTCAATGGGATTAAAATAATTTTTTGGTGAATAGTAACTTTTAAGTTTTTAATCGCGATTAGAGGTAATTAGAGTATTTTAAGGTAAAAGTAATGTTTTAATAATATGAAATGACATATAAACTTGTCCTAACCTCATTGGATGTGTCGTTTCCAACAATTAAAATCCTTGGGTCAACTTGGGGACCTCATGGAGCCACTTTGATTGGAAAATGACATAAATTACTTTTTATTTAATGTTAAAATAAAAATGTCACAAGCATGAGTTGTTTTACTAAATCAATTTTTAAATGGGGTTATACAAGTCATATTTTTGACTATAAATATTTATTAGAATGATAAAATGATTTCCTATGTCATGATATTTTTTTATAATTTTTAGACATTATATAAATTAAATTATTTATGACATCATGATGATGCAGTGATTACCTCATTAATAAAGGATTTAAATAAAATGAAAAGATAATGTTAAAACTATAACTTAAACTTGTCAAAAATCTATTGTATGAGTATATTTCGAACCCTTACCACCTTATCCTCGAAATAAATCAATTTGGGACATTTAAAATTCGAAACTCATTTGAAAATAAAGTAACATTTTGTAACTTTCCAAGAGTGCCCCTCCTCTCCTCTTATAAAAGGCCCCCAACTCTACCACCTACCAACACCTCTAAAGCCTTTGGCTCGGCCAAAACCGGCTCATTTTGTCTCTCAACATCCGTATCTTACTCCTAGAAGCCTCACTTTGGGCAGAAGTCTTCACAAGGAAGCCTTTGAGCTCAAATCAAAGAGAGATACCTGATTTTAAGGTAATGTCTTCTCTTGTGTTATTTTGTTTTATTTTGCTTCTCAGACCCCCTAAACTCTTTTTATTAATTTCATTTGTTACAATTATAGTATCGTCAATATACTAGGATGTTTTTATAAGAAGTATTAGAGCTACACTTACACACACCTACATCTAATTGATAAAGAACATACAGTTTCTGTGGCTGGTGAATTTTTGCATCACGAAACGATGATTGTTCAATATTCTTTTAACACCCTCAACGGTGGCCATTAATATGTAACTATATTTATATATGATATATAATATTTTTATGTTTTACTTAAGCTTCTCTATTGTTAATTTATGGCATACCTTTGTGGTTTCCATTATGGTTAAACGTGATATTTTCATTTTCGGAAGTGCGGACTACCGCCCCCTCAAAGCGATTTGATTCGTTAATACCATATGTGGTACGTATAAAGGATAGATTTAATGATATTATATATGATACCATACTGAAATTATAATACTATTATGTATCATTATGTTTTAATTCCATTAAATAAGAAATAGAAAAGGAAGTAGCGTTCATGCATACGTACAGCTTACCGTCTCCAGGAACGGTGCATTTCATTTCATACCTCTAAATGTTATGTAATATTATAAATGCTTGTATATAATGGATATATATGATATATATGATATCTAAATAATGAATATAATTCTGGATATAATATATATTTTACCACATGAAAAACTTGTAATTATAAAGAGTTTATTTTTGACTCAAGTAGCAATGATCTACAAAACGACCATTTTTTAAACTTAAATAATTACATAGTGTTCATAGCAATGTAGTAAGTGATATAAAAGGAATAATGAACTTGAAAAAGGTTCTTAAGAAAGTATAAATTAACTCAAGTTTATTATTCAGGATGTTAAATAACGATCGAGTCAAGTCGGACCCGAGGTAAGGGATCCTACCCCTCTCTTTCTGTTTAAGTACACTCTTTTATGTCATTCCTTTTAAGCTCATCTTTATTATGGTTGGGATGTTATTTTATATTAATCCTACTGTAATTTTCATGTTCATATGATGAGAGACCCCATTTTCTCTCATCAATTCATTTTGGAAGTTTTGAGTGGCGCCGTTAGGCTGCCGAATTTTCGTAAGAGATCTAACCTCTCAATTTCTTTTTAAGTACTCTCCTTTATGTCACTTATTTTAAGTTCCTCTTTCTGATGATGGGGGATGTTATTTTATATTCCTATTGATTTAAATATTATTTTAATATTATGAGATACCCTATTTGATCTCATAAATCCATTTTTGGATGTTTTAAGTGGCACCGTTAGGCTGCCGAGTTTTCGTAAGGGATTTTTCATCTCACTTTTAGTCTCGTGAGATTTATGCTACATTCGCCACCATTTCCTTTGAGTGGTGTATGTACTTCCCATTATTATACTCTTTGTGTAATATAATTTCATTTATGGGTATTTACATATTCATTTTATGACCCTTCTTCAATGGGGTGTACGTTTCGAAAGTTACCCAAGTCGGTAAAGTAACCTTTCGCCCTCCTCTTTTTAAAAGACTTCTTTTGTTATGTCTTTTAATTCACATACAATTATGTTGGGATATGTTTTTATATATCCTTATTTATGTAAATTTTATGTCCAAGTGATGAGATACCCTTTTTATCTCTCATCAACTCTTTTTTTTGAATTTTGAAGTGATGCCGTTAGGCTGTCGAATTTTTGCAAGGGAATTTATTAACCCAATTTTGATTCTTTGGGATGAACTTGTACTCCTTGAATATGTCGTTCTATGAATATGTGTGAATGTACTCTGATTTTCTTACACTTAATATCCACTTATATTTGGTGTATTCATTTTTCACACATAATTATGTAATTGATTTATCCTTAATCCAAGGATACCGTCTTTGTAATAGACTTCGTCTCAATCTCCTTCATTGAGGCATATTTTGTTTTATACACAACATTATTTTATACGGTGTATAAACCCCTTTGACTTTTACATTTATTCAAAAGTAATCTTTTCGATACAAAGCATTTTACTAAATGTCAAAAGGAATGTTTTTTGTCATACGTATGTGGCGACAACGACTTCTCCGCCGCCGTGACCATTATTTGAGTTTTAGCTTCCTCAACAAGATATAATTTCTTTTAAATGATAAATAAATACCATGTTTTATTTTTCTTTTATTCTGGTATTGAAAATGGTTTTCATAATGTTTTTATTATATCAATGTGTTGTATTGATATCTTGTGATTGAAATGTGGAAATGTTATGTTTCCTATATGCATGTTTTATGTGATACGATTATGTTATGGTTCATGGGCATTATTATGAAGACGGGTGGTTCTATGATAAACTAATGGCATGTGAGCCCGATATAGCTCTCCAATGCATTGGGTAACGCGAAGGAGTTAAACGTTATGGTTTCTCCGAAAAGATTTATGGAATATCCTATGATGGGTATTCCAAACATAACCAAGAGGGTTACTCCCTACGTAAGAATGTTATGAATGCCTCAAGATACCTTTATGCCTTATGATTTCTATGATTTATTCATGATTTGACGAGGTATATTAAAATAATTATGTTTTATGAGTAAAGTATTCTTTCATACATGGACTAATGTTTTATTTTTGTACTTTTATATCCCTTACTGAGCTTTTTATGCTCATCCCATGTTTTTGAAATGTTTTTCATAGGTCAAGGGAAAGGTGCATGTTATGATTATAGTGTCAAGGAAGTGTCAAGAAAGAATCCATATTTTATTTTAAATATGTTTCCATTGATAGGGAAAAACGAATACTATCTTTTATGTAACCACTTTGTTTAAATGTGGAATGTAATTCATGATTTATGATATAATTCTCTAAAACTATAAACCTGAAAAGATCTTCAATGTAAATTAGTTTTTTAATTCAATATTAAGTAAGGTTTAAGGCCGAGGCCTTATATACTCCTCCTGTCGAGTACCGCAGGTCAGCCACCCAAACAATGTAGTGCTTCCCGCCGGGGTCTGCCACCCAGACACAGTAGTGCATCCCCCCTAATAGCCTGCAGAGGTACTCTCCAGATGAGTACCGTGGTTCTGCACCCCAACTCAGAAGTGCTTTGTCCGCTATGGGTCTGCACCCAAACAATGTAGTGATCCGTCCACTGGGCTAGTCTACTCACTCCAAGTCGAGTCAGTCAAGCAGTCGCCAGGTCTCAGCCGGCTACACGGTCTCCGTACTCCGCACGCTCGTCTCCCAGAGGGTCCGCTCCATGAGCTGCTGGTCGATACTACAAGTATCAAAAACTCCCATTAAGAAGTATCTCAAAGGACCACCTCGTCATAGGGGTCTCAACGCAACAGATGACGCATCAAACGGACGCACGATCTGTGAGTTATTAGCCTTTTCCTTCTAGGGGCCCGGTTGGTTTCATGTACGAACCAACCTGGCCATATCTGAACTGTACCCCGAACTCTCATAGGGTATACTCGTAGGGACCGTTACTCAACGTGATCATCAACGCCGCTGACGGTTCGTCAAACGGACTTCCGGTCTGAAAGTTAACAGTTTTTCCGTTCCAGGGGTCCGGTTGGATTTCAGGTAAAATCCAACCCGCCCACTATCCAACATCATCCAAACCACGGGTGAAGTACTCCAAATGTTTCGTCTCATCAAGATAAATCCAACAAAGTTGACGACACGTCAATCGGACGACCGAAACTCATGATATAAGCGTTTCCGCTTTGAGGGCCCGGTTGGTTTCGTGTTCGAACCAACCCGGCCATACCCAAAGTTCTCCGAATCCCTGAGTGGGATATACTGAAACGACCGTATCGATCCAAGGATCGCTACTCAACTGACGGTGCGTCGATTGTAGGTCTGTATCCCATGATATGGGAAAAGGTCTGAAAACAATCAGAAATGGGGGTCTGGGCCTGGCCCACCCCCCCCCCCCCCGGGTCGGCCTGAACCAGGTCGACCCGCCCCAGGTTCGGGTCCGGCCCATCAGGGCGTGGCCCAGACCGACTGGCGCAGCCCGGCCCAACAGGCGTGGCCCGGCCCAGCCGGTGCGGGTGGCCCAGCCCCGTGCGGCCGGTCCGGCTTAGTGGGTCCGCACGCGCTGAGCGGACGCAGGGTGGCACTGCCCCCGACCCTTTGCACCAGATGCGGCGCGAGCCGCCACGTCTCCCCCGGATCCCGCACGGCCGCAAGATTTGGTCGTCCCACCGCCGCCTTCGGGCGGCCAGCCGTTGCCGGCCGCCGGTGCCGCTGCGCCGACAACACCTTCCGCGGACCGCCGGATGCGCTCTGGTGGTCCGTTTTGCCCACCGTCTACATCGGAGGCTCTCCCGGGATCCGTAGTTTATTGAGAAGGGTTCAAAAATCCCTTGAGGCCTTCTTCGTCATCGCCCATCGATCCGCCATTGATTAAAAAATCCGCAGAGCCTTCAAATTGCCGCAATAGCGCGTCGTCGCCGGGCTTTTTTTCCCGTTCTTCATCGTTTTCGTGTGGCGTCGTTGCACTGAACCGCCTTTACTCGTTCCGTAGTAAAATAAACAATCAAGGGGGGGAGGAGGGTCGATCGTGTTCGTGCGGTCTGACCACCTCTAGTTAATGCGATATCAGGTAGCTCAAAATAAAGATGATAACCAGTGACGAAAGTATTCACGAACAGGAACAAAAGAAATAATAACCCCCCTACGGTTTTTCTGAAATAAAAAGGAATTTCAAAACCCGCAATAAAAAACTTTTGCGGATCAACTTAATAATGAGTTGATCCGCATTCTTTTTTTATATGGAAAACAATCATGAGATTATTAATATACTGAAATTAAACCCCTATTTCAAGCGTAGTCGTCGAACGAGGTTGGTCGCGGAAAGGGACGCCGTGGATTTGATCGTCACGGAAGAAGAGGATCATCGTGTCGTGGAGGAACGGAATCTCCCTTCCTTTGATGTGGGACAAAGGAGAGAGGAGATGCGCGTCGGGTCGTCTATCTCCGAGGAAGGCATCTCTCACCATCGTCCGTCATTGGAGGTCGGCGTTCTTCGTCGGCGGCGGTGAGTTCTTATTTTATTAACACACTAGCCAACGTATTTGAATTTAAAAATTGAATCAACCAATTAATTGAATTTAATTTCAATGATTAAACCACCCAATTAATAGAATCATTTAATATTTAAATAAATGCACGAGTTGAATTTCCTTAATTGGGGGGGGGGGGGTGCGGGTGCGTTACTGAAATAAAGGAGGTGTTGAGGAAGTTGTAAGGGTGGGGCTCATGTGGGCCCCACCCCACTAATATCCTACCTAGTGGATTAGTTAAGATGTGGGTCCCACTCAACCACTTAGCTTAGGTTAACACTTCCTTGAATAAGAAATAAAAAAATTTGTTGCACATCATTTTCTTTTATTCTTTAGTAAACCCAATTAAGTAAAACTCCACCCGAGAAAACGAAACTTCGGAAAAGGTGTTGCTAAGCAATTTCCGGCGCTGCGATTCCATCGGTGCCCTAGGAATTTGATTCCGGGCAACGGTTCAAATGTTAGGAAAACCTGCTCGTTCGTTCACTGAACTTACCCAAGCCAAACTTCAGAAAATGATTCCAGGAACATCGGACCTTGTAATCAGGTGCCGTCAGAAACTGCGTTCTTGTAAAATCCCAAAGAAAATTAAGAAAAAAATTTACCTTGAATTTTACAGGTCTTTACATTACTCCCACCTTAGGGCTTTACGTCCCCATAAAGCTTTACCACAAACTAGGGCTACAAAAGCGGTATTGAGCATGATTCTGAGCCTTCCACTCCCATGTGCTCACCTAGAGGTTCCCGTGCTACCAATGAAAGTGCATAAGAGGAATAGACTGTCCTCGTAGGACCGCTCTTTTTGATCCTCAACTCTTACTAGAACCCTGCAAAAGTCACCCCATCGCCAACTTCCAACTCCCCATGGTCGATGATATGCGAAGGGAAATTCTCGTATCTCCTCTGTTGAGATACGTGGATGCCATCGTGCACCTGGTGCATCTGAGGTGGATGGGTCAAACGGTAAGCCACCCCGCCTACCCTGCTAAGGACCTGAAAAGGTCCACTGAACCTCAGAGATAACTTTCCACCTTGGCCACATCCCCGTAATCCTCGTCGTGGTGAGACCCGTATATAGACGTGATAGTCATCCTCGAACTCAAGAGGCATCCAATTCCTGCTTGGAACTAAAACTCAAAACTCCTACAGCCGCAAGGGTAAGTATGACCACACTATCGGCGTAAGTGTGATAATCGAGTCTTCTCTCAAGGTATCTCCAGACATGAGGGTCAAGTCTACGGCTTACCGGAAACTCTAGGTATGGGAAATGATTTGTGGAAGGAAGGAATGATTAATATCAACGTCTGTTACTACGGTAGCTAGAAGTGGACACAGACTATCCCTTGAATCATTTTTGGAGCCATTGGGTCACACTCCTTGACTGCATGCAGCTGCACTCTTCCCCTGCTCTCCAGCTCCCTGAGCCTGGCGGGGACAACTAAGGCGGGTGGTTGTAGCATGTTAAAATGTACACCACCTCATGCTACTTTCCTAGCTCTGCCTCCACGTCTGATGCTTCGCAGACTCATCTCTCCTTAAAGCTTCCTCTTCTTGAAACATTTAACACGCCCGAGTCTCTAAGACTGGTGCTAGTTTCCTGTTTCTTACTACACTGTGCAGTCTTCATCCGCTCCTGGATGATCTGCACCTTTTTCGCCCACGATTTGTAAGAGCTGTTAAGATTTCTCCTTTGCTGAAAAGAGGAACTCGGTCTCATCCTCTGGATGAACCACGTCCATTGCCTAATACAGTCAATACTAACATGAATGATGTATTAATGCCATGGATGATGTCGTAAGGCCTCAACGCTACTACCAAGAGATCCAACCGTCACTCTCACCTCCATGGGTCGAGTCACACTGTCAGCATCAGTGTGAGGTCACTGGGTCTCCTCCAGTAGAAATCTCGATAGTGAGGGTCATGTCAATATTTTAAACCGGGACCTCTCAGTATCAACCAAACAAAAGGATCGGAAAGAAAACATCCCAAATATAAGTGTCTTTTTTATTATTGCAGCTCATAGTACAAAGAAACAAATACAACAACAACATGGAACTAAAAGTACAAGGGATGTATCCACTAGTTCTACTCCTATCCACATGCTCCCGGAGCTCTACTGCCTTTTCCACTGCTCGGATGTTGCTCAAGCATCCACCGCTGCTTCTGTCTCGGTGGCTCCTCCAACGTATGCGGATCAACTATGCCGGGAGTCAGACAGTCAGGTTCTATGCGCCCCTCCCTGCCATAGGAGTAACACTTTACGTTTCTGGAATTCATGGCTCTGACCCCACCCCGGGTGCCCCACACCACCGATCCTAAAACCTGAGATCGCCCAACTACTGTTCTGGTCCTCCTGGACCTCTACATCATCTTTCTACTGCCTATAGATGACTCGTCTACTAATCGGAAAACCTGCGGCAAAGGCAACAACACCTGTACATGCTCGGGGTGCAGAGCTTCTAGTGCAAACTCCACCCTGAAAAAGGTCTTGAAGTCTCCCCATGTTAAAGTCATCTCATCGCAAAACTGGAAAAAGTGGCTCCACCACCTGCCTCCTGCTGCCTGATGGAGGCTGGAAGTAAAGATCACAATGATGTCTGCTGGCGTCCCCACTAGCCTGAAGACTCTCACCACAACCTCCAACCAATCTTCAGCCGCCTGTGGGTCCATCTCTCCCCTGAACCTGGGTGGCATCTGGAACTGGAACTCGTGTAGTGCGCTCAAGCGACGTGTACTCTCTGCTGCGGAGGCTGGTGGCATCGGTGGCCCAATGGGTGGTAGTACCTCTGGTGCCTCCGCTAGTGCCTCAACTGCATGAGGGCCCTGTACCAATGCCTCGTCACTCGGCAGGATGTCAGTATGTACATCTCTTAGGGCTCTAGCTGATCGTCCGTGGAAAGGCATCCTGAATGAAATATATGTGACACGGTCAAACGATTTATACCTAGTGAGCTGACCTGGTTTGAGCTGTTTTGAGGGGAAAAACATTTGAAAACTCACACACACTCCGTGTTTTCGTGGACAATGTCGGAAATCAGTTGTCACGGTCCTGGTGTATGGATACATCAGCCGCCCGCACCAACACTGGACTCCCTAAACTGAAAACCACACTCGGTACCCTTAACACTATTACTTCACAGAAAGAAAATATCAGAGTTATAAGTTCTGCGGCTGAACCGACTCCTTTGATACCAATTGGTCACAAGAAGGGCCCCGAGGACGGGTCGTGGAAAGTAAAATAAGTATTATTTAGTTATATTAATTCCACTTAATTACTTTTCATCAATATTATATTTGTTTTTAGTCTATTTTTTGAATTAAAAATAATATTTCCTAAAAATAGTCTAAAAATGCATAAGTTTATCCATTTTATTTATTTATAATATTCTCTAAGGTTTACTGTTTTAAATTAAATATAAAAAATAAATATCATTAAATATTTTTTTTTTAATAAAAACTTTATTATTTATAGTAATTATATAATCATATTTTGTTCATAAAATTAAACTTCTAAAAAACACGATGTGTCAATATGTCATAAGGGATTAATTTAAAATTAAATTATGCCACATATGTGACTATAATGTTTCCAAATGGACTCCATATTTGGAATTAAAATTATATATATTATCTTATAATTTCATCCTAATTTTTCCATAATGTTTATATAAAATACCTAAATTAAATTAATGTGATTTTTGTAAAAATGAGTTTTCATAGTGAATAAACATAAAATATATAGTGTAAAACTAATAAAACACATGATTAAACCCCATTTTATGGACATATTTCTACCTTATAACATTTTTAATATATAATTTACCATTATTTTAGATTAGGGACATGAGAAAAACTTTTTAGGAACTCATAATTTTAAAAACCATAAAATTTTTTCATCCACCCTCATTATAAAAGGAACACAATCTTCCCCATTATTCTCACCTAAAACCCAAATATTTTTAGAAACCATTAACCCAAATAAATTAAAAAATTCTCCCAACTCATCACATAATCCATATTTCTTGAAGATAGAATACATAGGAAGGCATTTGATGGAATCGTAAAGAGGATTCCTTAAAAAGAGATAATGTTTTTCAATGATAATTTTTATCTTATTTATTTATCGAAAAATGTCAAATATTATTATAGCATGAAGATATAATAACATAAGTATATAGAATATAATTATTTTTTATTTATTTAATTGTCACTACAACGAACCACACACACATACATCAAATAGTTTATGAAATCATCAATAGTGTGTTGGGCAGACTACAACCTTGCAAAATGAAGCCATTCATTTATCCATTACCATATCGGATGGTTATGTATGATTATGGATAGAAATTTATGATTTCATATATAAAAAATAATTATTAATTTTGAGTCATAATATCATATATAACTTTATAAGTTCTACTTTATAAGGGATAAGATAGTGTCACTCGTTTGTATGATGTACTACCACCATTCGAAGCGAAGTGATTCATTTTTAACTAACTCATTTCAATTAAGGTAATATTATAAATACATTATATATATATATATATTATAAATTAAATTTTTATGATATTAATGAAATATTAATCATTCATAAAATAAAATATTTCATTTTATTTTTACCTTGTCACTCATTGAAAACAATGATAACGTTGTTTGTGGAACTACAGACTATAGACTCCATGAAGTGATGTGATTTATTCATTCACCACCATATAAAAATAATTATATATGTAATAATATTCAATTAACTAATGTGGTATTTTTGGTATTATTATCATTATATAAGGATAAAATATTACTGACATTTAAAAAGTCATCATTTAAAGCTGAAAATGTTACTCATGAGTACGTACAACCTACCATATCCGAGATTGTAAAATTAGTATATTTTTCCTAAACAATTTTCATGGTCGGTTAAAAAATTATAATTTTTTATGAATATAAAAAATTATTTCCTTATTATTGTTATAGTGATGTCTAATTAATGACCTCTTTGACTATAGTCAACCCACCTCAGGCGTTTTTGACACACAACCTGAATTGGGTCCAAAAATATGTTGTTAAATAAATAAAATATGTAATTGTATATATCATGTTAATGATTAGAAAAAACTTAATAATAAACTTCAAAAAATTTCTAATGATGGTAAACGATTAATATAAGTTTATTATTCTGGAAGATAATGACACATGTAACCATTTGGACTAAAGGTAAAGGTTTGGTCATCACACTATTATTTCTATAATATATATTCCATATTCACCACTTTTTTTTGTACATTGTATAATTATCATGAATATATTTTATTATTTTTATCATTTAATTCTTGTGGATTTACAAATACATTTCAATATATCTCTTTCGTGGGGTTTCTGATATAAATGTTACCAATGTGGTGATGTATTTTGTTGTAATATACATTCATTGAGATAAATATTATGTTATACACCTATTCACTTTAACAGGGAGTATATAGTTCCCCTTTTACATGTTTTATAATGAATTAACTTATTTTAGTGATATTAAATGAATCATTTAATTTTATTATTTTAGGGGTATTATGATTCAAAGTTATCAAAGTGGTAGGATTATTTTTACAATCTCATCGTTTGATGAGATTGTGTGTGATTAAGACTCAGATATTGAAATATTATTATTCTTGTGAATGATCTTATAATATGTTCATTCGTGATATTAAAATGTAATATTACCATTTTTTACTCATTAATACATATAATTTTTGATAAAATTTATTTAATAAAATTCGATGTTATTTCTCACTTTGGTCAGAAAATAATTTAATTACAAAAAATGTTTTATAAAAAAGGTTTATAAAATGTTTTCACCTTTTAAAAATTCATTATGAAATAAATTTTAACTCATTTTTTATTATTAAAAATATAAAATGAAATTTCTTGTCTCTTGCGAATCAAGTTACTTTTATGAACATTTTACCATGAAAATACAATATTCTTTAGGGAGTGTATTGAATTACCCAATGACAAGATATTACTTTCATTAAAGATTACTTGGGTTGTTTATAAGATTATTTTTAAAGGAATTATTTTATAAATATATTTAATTATTTGTTTAAATGAAATTAAAGAAAAGTATTTTCACAAAATGTTATATTTTAAAAAGTGTTTTTAAATGTAAAGGATATTATTCAGAATAATGTTTTTTATGAAACTACATTTTGGTGTTTCTATTAATCAAGGATAACAACCATTGTATTATTATTTAAATAAGAAATATTTTTCATTAATACCATAAATATTAATTATATTGATTGATTAAAATTCATTCAATGAGATTTTCAATGAACCCATTTCTTTTTCAAGGGTTAATTGTGTTTCGATGAGATTTCCAAGGAAGAAGTTTTCTTTCATTGGGTTAATCATATTTTAATGATATAGTTATAGAAAAAATTTCTTTCTCACAAGATATTCATGTTTGAATGATATTATTATGGAACCCATTTCACTTTTGTAGGATAATCATGTTTGATGAGATTTTTATGGAACCTATATCCATTCTATGGGTAAGTAAATTTATAAATGATATGATGACTATTTATATGATTTGTAATGATATGAAACATCTTTTTAATTTATTCATGTTGTGGTTCATGGAAATTGCATATATTTTGTTGCAGTCAAGATTGAGTCAGTTGAGACTATTACATGTTATAAGATTCGGTGGCCCGGATAGCGTTGGGTGAGTCTGTTAAAGCATATACGGTTTGGCTACCCAAATAATGGTGGGTGATCCAGTTATAGTTTATCTTATGGGTGAACTCTAATATTTCAGTAATACATTGGGTGATGATTATGTTATATTTTATAGGTATGTTTATTCGGTTAAATTTTTTTTGAAATGTATTCATGAATATGATGCTCCATGTTATCAAAAAGGTGTTAATATCATGTGATGGGTCTGTAAGGTTTTTTATGATCAAGGTTGAAACCACATGTCTCCTGATTATTGATTCGAATGAATCTTTCTTTTTCCAAGATTTCATATTTTATTATATTTGTATTAATGTGTAATATTTATTCGATAATCCCATCATTCACTCAGATTATGTCATCATAACTTTTTCACTTCTTGTACTCATTTATGAAAATTAATTGATAATACATATGTTTATCCTTAATGATAATTTTTGCTCACCCAAATTATATTTCATTTCCCTTAGTTATAAGTATTGTTTTTGAATAAATTATTTCAACAATGGAATTAATAATGATTATGATGATGAATTAATTTTATGATATAAAATATTGGTTATGTGTGAGAAATTTTCATTGAATGACATGGATATTGTTTATGTATGAGATTTTCATAGTTCCCAAGAACACTAAACCAAAATTTTAATCAAAAATATATGTGGTCCAATTTTTTATATTTGTGATTTATGTTAAAGATGGAATAAATGGGCCACAATTATTGTCATCAACAAAATAAATGTAACATTTTCAATTTCAGCACTGGATCCAGCATTGTGGGTTTTGGGCTGTTATAGTTGGTATCGAAGTTTAGTTTAGATAATTTTGGATAATACAATGATTTAATTCAATGTCATCTTGAATGTCATGGATACCATAATTGTTCTATAAGATTATGGTTGATCATAATTTTTAATTTCATAGACACCACATTTGGTGGTTTTATTTATTAAATATTTTTAAGTTAATAATGCAATTTTTGTAGATGTTTTAATGGATTTAGGTATATGTAACACATAGGATCAAAATTATGTTATATATATATAGTAATGATTTTACATTTTTAAAGGATAACAAAAGAAAGAACCCATAAGGCTAGGTGATAACCAGTCATATTCAAACATACAGTGGGACATGAACATATGACCAAAGGACGATAATATTTTCATTCCTAAAAATGGACTTTGTGATGTTATTTATAGTATGAAATTATTTTAAGGTAAATATTATTCTTATTTGAAAAATATATGTTATCTAATTGAGGAATAACATTTGATTTGTATTTTGGTGGATATATGATCAAAACCATTAAATATTTGGGTTAAAAACATATTTAAGAACTACTTGACTAATTTTATGGATAGTAATTTATGAAATGATTTAGAATCAAATTATTGTATTAATATTTATTTTTTTGCACTATTTTATCATATTATATTTCATTAATTTTTATATTTATTTTATTATGTGTTAAACATTTCCATTTTAAATAATTTCTAAAGACTAGAGGAATATCTCGTTATGCTTTTGGAGATTATGCGGTCCATTGAATGTTTTTTTAGTACTTTAGGAAATAAAAAATCATATTTAATTCTCATAATTAGAATAAAAAGACTAAATTCTAGTTGATATTCTCTTATGTATGAGATTCTATTTTAAAAGTTAGTATATTTCAAAAAAATTCATTCTTCCTAGTGAAAGAATTCCTCCACTCTAGGAATATGTTCTTGAAACAAATGTATTTTACGAGTACATTCAATACATTTGAATTGATGGGATATTTGGTCATTATTAATTTTTGGTTTTTATGCACATAACATTAAAATGATCATTTATATTATTTTGATCAATGACCTCAATCTCTCTGTATAATTATTTATACCTTTTCTCTATTCACATACATGTTCTCCAAATTGGAAGCATAGTTTTTTTATATTCCATATGACCTTATTACTTACCTTTATATTTTTAATGTGATTTATTATTAACCCTTTTTATAATATGGGGTTATAGAAATAATAATTTCTTGTGTACATTCTGGGATTGATGATATAACTTTCAAATTATGGGGGAATAATTTATTAAAGAGGATAGGATACAACACTATGTGATTTTAAATGAATAAAATTTTAATCCATTGTAAAAAGGACACACAACAATTATTTCACCTTATATTACACAAAACTATATACCTATTTTATCATTACATGCAATAATATCTTTATCTTTCTTCACATGAAAACAAAATATTTTTTTGGTTAATAACTTATTCAACACACAACATTGAACTTAAGGAACCCATGATATATATTACCATTATAAACAAGACCTTAAACTAGAGGGTTTTAATAGATTTTACTACAACATTAAATCTACCTATATATAAATATCTTAATATATATAAACTAATGATTAATTTTTACTAAATAATAACTTTTTTAGTATTGTATTCTAATTCATTAAAAATATTACATCTCAAAAATAATTTATATTGATATTCCTAAAAATATATTAAAATCCAATATCTAATTTTTTAGAAAATTTTATTATAAAATCTACTTAATTGTGGAATAATAATAAAATAATTCACTTTAGGTGAAATTTTGGGTCATTTCAGAGAATATTGAGTTTTGATTGAAATTTGAAAAATACTTGTTTTAAATAAAAAAAGTATTTTATATTTTAATAAAATAAGTGAATTAAAAGACACTATGTTTTTGATTTGTTTTCAAGTAACCTATTTATTATTTTATTATATATATCCACTTAATTTCATATAATCAATGTTATGTTGGGTATTAGTATAACCATATTTGGGGTTAAATTTTTTTTTCTAAAAACTATTTTAAAATACATAATATTTTTCCATTTTAAATAAGAAAAATAATACACTATGGGTAATGTTTTAAATGAAATATAAAGATTACATTATAGTATATAATAATTTATTTCCATATATTTATTATTATTTTCCATACAGTTATTATAGAATCATATATTTCTAAAAAAATCTCTACTTAACATCCCACTATCTCTCCACATATGTTGGATTATTTTTAAAATAATTTCATCAACTTATGTTAGATGAATTTTAAAATCTGTATTCTTAATTTTTATCTCGAATAATTTATATTAACTAATATTTTAAAATTGTATGATTAGAATAAGTATGTTGGAAAATAATTAAAATTAAATACCATGACTATCATAAAAACCAGTTTAATTAGACGTTTAACAAATCATATAAGATGTAAAAATTAATCAAGGTTTGAAAAAATATATTAATTGGACCTGTGTAAAAATTATAATACCTATTAACAAGAATGAACCATTATTTGTTCATGGTGATATGAAAAAACACAATTGGAATTACCTCTTTTATAAAAATTACAAATGTGCCACTCACCACACTAATAAAAGTCCACCCCTATACTCCCTTTTTCGGACAAAAAAACTCATGGTTAATCCAGTAATCATTAAAATAAAATCCCAAATCCCTCTATAAATCTTTTAATACATATATTTGTTAGAAAGTCAACCTAGGAAGGGCATTTTTGGAAATATAAGTATGATGCTCAAAGAAGAGGTAACATTCTTTGAAAAGTATTTTTACTCTATTTATTTCTCCGCATCATTATGATTTTATTATTCAATGATGTCAAAACATAGTTATCTTATATAAAATTATATTTTTTATTTTCTTTTTATGGTGACATCCACACAAAATCGATAAAATGGGTTACGAAATTATCATTCATGTGTACATTGGACTACTACCTAACAAAATGATGTCATTATTTTTTCCATTACCATCTCTCATGGTTGAATGCTATGATAGATAAAAATATATATTTATGATATTTAAAAAATTATTATTCCTCTAGATTCATAATATCTCTTATTCCCTTTTAAATTCTATTTTGTAAGAGATATGAAAACGTCACTCATATTTATTTTAGACAACCACCTCATGAAATGATGAAATCTTATTTCACTGACATGTTCCATGGAATGAAATAAGGGTAATGATAATAAAAATATGTGATATAAAATAAATATTAATGATATTAATGACATATTTATCATTCTTTAAATATATTATATAGTCTCTTTATTTTATATTCACTCAGTGAAAAGAAATATAATTTCATTCATGGAAGTGAGGATTACAACCTCCTCTAAGAGATGTTGTTACTTTTTTCACCTCCAGATAAAAAAGATGATATATATATATATATAATTTAATTGTATTTTAGTTATTATATTCTTATCATTCTAAAAAAATAAAATGTTATTTACCTTATTTTCATAATTATCATTGAAAAATGGAAATGTTACTCAGGCATACGTATGACCTAGTGTCTATTTGATGATAAAATTAGGCAATTTTTCATAATGATCATTATTAATGGTTTTAAAATTATTATTAATTTATAAATATGAAAATTATTTCAGGATTATCATCAAGGAGATGTTTAAAAAATAACCTCATTGACTATAGTCAACAATCCGAAGTCATTTTTTCACACATAGGCTGAATATGGTCAAATCATCTGATGTAAACGTAATTAATTAATTAATTTTTTATGACATGATAGTATGTATAATAAAAGTTAAAATATGAATGAAAAATACTCTCAATAAAGTATATAATTAACATTGGTATATTACTCGGGATGATATAGACACATGTAACCAATCAAATTCATGGTAAGGGTTTTCTAATCTCACTTTTAAATTTGTGAGATATACACCATATTCAAAACTTATTACTGTTATTTATTGTATATAATTACCATGTACATATTTTATTATTATTATTGTTATATTTATTTTTACATAAATATCCATTTTTGGATCTATTTTTCAGGGGGTTTATGGTTTCAAGGTTACCCAACTGAAAAGGGATCTTTTTCTCAATTATCCTTTTTCAGTTGTATGCTATGTTATAAAAATAAATTTATTATGAGGTGTATATAATTCCCCATTAAAATTATATTCTCTTTATAAAAATTATGTTCATGTTTCCATATGATTCATTTAATTTTATTATTTTGTTGTGATGATGATTTAATGTCATAAATGTGGTAAGAGACTTTTATTACAAACTCATCATTTATTGGGATTGATTATGATTAATTGTTGGATGTTAAAATATTATAATTATCCTAAATTAAATTCTACTGTTTTTATAAATTATATTTCAAATTAGTAGTACCATTTTTTAAATATATGGTACTTTATATTTTTTATAAAATGTTTTCTATCAAGGTACATTTTAAAAAATATTACCATTCAAAAGAAAAGTACATTATAACATGTATGAAATTACTTCCTGATATGAATTTAATTTAGTTAAATACTGCTTTTATAGTATACATGATTTTTTTAATGAAATTATTTTCCAAATATTATGAAATTATTCATTTTAATAAAATTATTTTTAGATAAAAAGAATTTTCAAAATAATTTTAGTTTTTGAAAGTTGTTTTAAATGAAAAACATATTTTCTTCAAGTTGTTTTTTAACATAATTTTTTAGTATTTAAATTAATAAATGTTTTCAATTATTATATTATTATTATAATTGGTATAATTGTAGTGATACAATCGTTATACTTTATTTTTATGGACTATGACTATTTCACTTTGATTCTTATGGAACCCATTTCATTTAAATAAGTCAATCATGCTTCAAATAGATTATTATGGAACCCATTTCACTTACATGGGTCAATAATGTTTTAGAGAGATTGTTATGGAATCCATTTCCTTTCCATGGGTTAATTATATTTGAGATATGTCCTTTGGGAAATCATTTCTTTTCCATGAGATAATCATGTTTCAAAGACATTGTAAAGGAAATTTTTCTTTTATATAGTTTAATAAAGTTATAAAATAAATAATGATTGTTTTGATGAGTTACGATTATATGTAAGCACAATTTAATTTATCCGTGCTATGATTCTTAGAAATTAATTATATGATGGGGCATTCCATGTAGCATCAAGTGATCATGTTATAGCTTATACAGTAGGGAATCACCGATTGTGTTGCGTTTGCTTATTATAGATTATACCATTGGTAACCCCAGATAGCACTGGGTGAGATCTTTTTATCTTATACAATTAGTGTGCCAAGATATTACTCATGTTCATTAGATAATTGTTATACATGAATTTGGGTCTATGGTTATTCAAATTAAATGGGCTTTGATAGGGTTTTATTAATATGATTCTCTATGTTACCAAAAAGTTTTTTAATTGAATTATATGGGTTTATAATGTTACTTTAGATGATGATTTATATCACATGGATCATTATTATAGATTATGGTCAATCTTTACTTTTCTTTATTTTTATATTTCATTATCCAGGTATTCATCAGTATGAGTTATTATATGATTCGCTTAGGAACTCTGATAATACCATCATACCCATATAAACTTCTTAGTATCATTGATGAAATTCAATATCAAATAGTTAGGTTTAACCATACTAATAATTTGGAATCATCCTTATTATGTTTACTTTTTTCCAATTTATAAGGATTGAGGATAAATAAATTATATCTATAATGTATTTTATAGGTATGATGATGATGAATTTCTGTGAAATGAAAAAATCTTGGTTAAATGGGAGAAATGTCCATTTGATGACATGTGATTATAAAGGAGGTAAGAGAATGGTTTAAATGAATGAGTTCTTTTATTTTAGAAAACAAAATTTAGCTAGTTTATAAAACCTTACTATTTTAAGAAAAAATCAATTATTTTATTAGAAAATATATATTTACATTATTTTATTTTTTTGAACTAATCGAAATATTTCTAAGGATTTTTCAAGACATTTGAAAAAAGTATTTGAAATGAATATCAATTGACAACTAAATTTCATTCATTGATATTTAAAAAAAAGTATTATGGATATTTTTTAAATCAATGTAAATATATTATTTATTTATTAAAATAATTTTTGTTTTCAAATAATGATCCATATACATATTCCGCAAGTTTTAATGCGAAAAATTATTTGGATGAAGCTAGAAAAATAGTCCACCAAGTGATATATAGAGGAATGATCAGTATTTTGATATATCTTACTTCTAGTAAAAACTGAATTATGTTTCTAATTTTACACTATGAAATATTTCATTCTGATCTCAAAATTTACCATTTAATAACGATTAAATGAATTTGGAAATATTTATAAAGACATTTTTTCTATCATTTACTTTTACAAAATCCACTATTTTTTATTTAATATAATTTATATTTCATAACATCGAAGACTATCAATTATATATAAAAATCATGTCAAAACATTATCATTTTTTGGAAATTAACTAGGTTCTTTTCATAGTAATAATAAATATTCATTGTCATTTTCAACCATTGAGGTAGAATACATATCTTATTTTATTTTTTTTAAATATGATTTTTTATTGAACACACACTTCTAGAGATTAGAAATAATTATTATCATATTTTATTTTATTTTAAAATAATATTTCTCTAAATATTTCAAAAAATCTATTAAGGCATTATAAGACTATGAATATTGATGTTCAACGACATTTTCTATGGTTCATGTTATGAAATGGAATATATATCTACAATAAGTTATCATTGAGTATCAAATTGATGACATGTTCACTACAAACTTTCCCACTACATTTTTTGGTTTAATTAAGTAGGATATAGGTTTATTTTTTTAAATAATGATTTTATTATTCTTGGTCCTCTGTGTTTATTTTTAAATGTTTTATTATTGAAACGTATTTTGTTATGATTTTTATTTTATTTTATATGTTTTTAATATTTATTTGATTAAAATTTTGTTTGGGTATTTTATTTTTCACAATGTTCAATTCATTTTTAAAAAAATAAACGATTACACTTAGTAATTTATTTGGGAAACCAAAACACCACCTGAAGCGATATGAATTATCCTTTCTCTCCATCATACTATGAGTATATTCCCTTTCAATCTCCCAAAATCTGGATCTCTCAAACCCTATTTTTTAACCCTAAAAATTATACATAATACAATACTGAATAGAAATAGAATATATGTGGCATGTACTATGTGTGATATATGTAGAAGTCAAAACGTTCAGAAAGGAATGAGATACAATGAAAATTCATGTAATTTGAGTGGATGTTTCAAAAAAAATATGATAAAATATGTGTTATGGTTTCATGGCATGGAATGCATGTTTAATTGAGTAAATTTAATGTATTTATAGGAAATATTTTTCAATGAAATTTATAAAAAATCGAATTAATAGCAATGTTGGTTGGGAGGATATCGTTACCTCTAAAGTAAACAAAAAATAGTATTCAATATTAGAGCTTGTAATTTCTCTGATATTTTAGTTTCCCCATATGGTTTAGTTCCATTTCTCTATGTGATAAATTAGATATGGTTTTCATATATGTAAAGAAATTATATCATATCCCTTCATGAAGCCAAAATATATGATTATTTCGGTGAAGGGTTTGGAAGCTGAGTAAGGGAATTATAAAACTAATCATGATACGTGTATTTTCAAGGATTACATAATTTGTGAAAATAATATTTCTATACATTTATATCATGTTTTGGATGTCATATAAAATCATAACCCATGTTTTTTGGTACATGTTATGGTACATAAACCATTGATATTATAATTATTCAAGGATGTTCTTCTATCTATTTGACATTTTACGGTATGTTTTTTCTCTATAAGATTGAAATGATTAGAGAAATTATTATATGATTAATATTTAATCAATGAAAAAAAATTTCTATTGGATTACTGAAACTTAGTGTATTATTTTAATGTGTGTTAAAAGGTAATATGATGGAGGTTAGGGATAAAGAAATAGATAAATATGGTAAACTTGTAGAGGGGATCACATTAATATAAATTCATCAAGTTCTGCAAGGCCTCATGTCATTTAAACTATAGAATCTTAGGTATATGGAGATGTTGGGATGCTATAAGATCCTATGTTTTAGACTGGTATATATTTTCAGTGTAATTTTAGTTTTCATAGGATAAATAAAAAACACAGTATTTTAATGTGATTATGAGAATTTGAACATCTATAATTGTTGTTTTAATGGGTTTTATTTCTAGAGTGGAGTTTTATGTGTTTAGATATGTTTTGAAAGTGGTATGCTCCAAAAACCTTGTTATTGGAAAAACTAGTAGGGGAAAATGGATTCCATAAAGTTTGTGATAACCGTACAACCAAAACCTTGTGTCTTATTTGTATAGGTACAGGGTTTTACAAAAATACAGGACCTAAAGGGTAAATCGTGCGACTTGGTGTGGGTGAACATGGTGACATGTATGGTTAATGAACTGGTTATTTAACTATGTATTGCAAATGTGTGAGGGGTGTCACTAGGGATAGTGGATTCCAATTATTTCACTCATTTCAAAATTAATCTAATTGAATAATGTATGAGTGAATATTCATTAGTATAATGTATGTGATCTATATTCCTTTCCATTAACATTGATTTTTTTACAATATTTGTCATTGTCCCAAGCACCATAATTTCTAAATATTAAATCCCAAATCTGAAATTGATTAAATAAAATTCTAATATTATGAGTTAGTTGGTCTATGCGACCAAAATCCATCATTGGATGTTGTATACCTCCACTTAAACCACTACCTAGAGTTTGAGACTAAAAATATGTAAGATTATACTTATTTTAATAAACATAAAATATCCTTATTAGGCATGTTAAAAAATTCATTATGAATTATATGATCAAAATAATTTAAATGAATGTGGGGGAAAACAATACCCCTATATTATAATAAAACGACCATTGAGGTGAGAAGTATTAACCATTTAAAATAGAATAATTAAATGGATTTATTTAAAATGTAAAATATTATGAATACATCCTTTATTCATCATGAACTTTTTAAAAAACCACCTTCTATGTTTGGATTGAAGTTTTGATGGTGATGGAAACATTTAAATTAATTAAATGTAAAATGAATGGTACGAATATGACATATATCCCTTATAGAATTGAAATTTGGAATGTATAACTATATGGAATTTTATACCTCTTGAAATTATGTCACACTAATGAAAAAAATTATGAATCTTTTTTGTATAGAATGGATGTTTCTCAGGGACTATAATTAATTATTTAATGAAATAAACCTTCCTATAAGATTATTCCTTGAGTGATTTTTTGATTCATAATTTATAATTCCATGAATGGGATCATTACCTAATATGAAATAAATATTCCTTCAATGATACCTATATTTCATATATGTAATGCCTCTCATAGTCTAATATTCTATTTGAGTTCCTGAAAATCCTGAGATATAAATGGATTCATGAAATGTAATATCTTGGATGGTCTCAAAAGTTAAATTAAATTGTATAAATCATTTTGTGATACTGATGTTATGATTCATCATTCATTAGATGGGATTCTAGTTCAAATGATATTATACTATGCTTTATTTCAAATAGAAGAACACTCAATTGAGAAATACCTGATTTCATGAAACATGTATATCCTCATATGAAAATCACTATATTTATATACATGCATGGATTCCTTGATTTCTCCTTGGGTCCTACCGGTCTAATGTTATGCATGTACACATGGGATTATAGCTATGTGTCTTATTTTTATTTAGTATTCAAATTGTATGTTCCAACATTAATCATTACATATTGCGGTGTTTTTGAACTAGAATTCACATTCATGGATCCTTATTATTTATAGAATTAGATTATTAGGCAAAATATTACAACATAAACCAATACATTACATGTGGATATTTATACTCAGTATCCATTTTTTACAATATAAAACTCTTTAAAATAAAACATGATTTCTATTTATGAAAAATATTCACAATTATCCCCCGGTCTCATCCTTCTCCCTATTCAGCCTTAAACACAGTGAAATATATTTTGAAAACATATTATGAGAGCAGAATTTATAGAAGGGATAAAAATAGAAAATAAATCATTACTTGATTAAAAAATGTAAACCCATATAATGTAAAACCTTGTCATAAATTTTCATTCATATTCTGAAATAAATCATTTTCACATGAAAAAAATGGACGTTTTTTTAATTAAAAAATTTTAAAACCCATATCAAGAAAACAAAACACTATTAAGTTACATAGTGAAATATATTCATTAATCCCATTGAAAACCATTTCAATTTGAATAACTTTACAATAGACATCCATATATTTAACTTTTAAAAGTGGAATAACCGTAGGATTGACATCTATTCACAATGCACTGGAGGGAAATAATGGACCCACCCATCCATTAAGCTATAATGGGCTCACTCGACGCTGCCTTTACCACCCCATTTATAAGATATATCAAGATCACCCTTTTCATAATATTATAATGTACCATATTATTAATAAGAAATACACATCATAAATACCTCTCAAAAATATTATCAATCTCATATTAAATACACTTTTAGATAAAAATACCCATTCCTGTTAAAAACCCATTTTCAATATCAAAAAATCCTTTCAATTGAAAACCCTTTTTTTAAAACAAAAAAAAACCATAAAAATGAAAGAAGGGTTTCATTTAATAAATAAATTTATGAAACATAGGATGATTGAAATTAAATAATAGTCCCCATGGTGAAAACTTTTTTGTCACCATGTATGTTATGATTATAACATTCCATTGGATATTTATGAAAACATTATGTAAAAATACATGAAAATATTCTACATCAAACCTATTTTTGAAATTAATAATAGAAATAAAATTTCATTTACAATACTTTTTTCAATATAATTTTATAATTAAAATAATATCAATAATATTGACCTGGATAAAATTATTTTGGAATATATATATATATATATTTAAACATTCATTCTATCTCATACAACATTGAACATTTAAATGAGAAGCCCAATGAAAGAATAACATCTAATAAAAAATTTATTAGCATAATAATAATTATATTAATGACATGGTTTTTAAATGAGGGTTTCATATATTCATCATAAACAAAGGTGTGTGTATAACATCAAAATATGCCTCAATGAAAAGTACTAGGGGCGAAGTCCATTATAGTTAGTCTGAATCATCACTTACAACATTTTATATTCCTAATAATTAAATTTTATCAACAATTTACATTCTTGAGAACCTTTTTTATGTTTTGTATTCCCTAGAAATCATTTATTATCATTTTATAAAAATTAAATAATTATTTATGTTCATGTCAGACAATTCGATGATATTCGGTACATGAGTCCAAAATGACACTGTTATGACGTCTATAGTCAAAAGTAATCATTAATCCATAATATATAGAATAATATTAATGCAATTATTATTAATTTTATAAATAAATTATTCATTTATATCAATCCATTAAATATGTAAATAAAAAATAAAATATGTTCCAACCATAGAGATGGTAAGTCATATGTACGCACAATTTATGTTTCAATTTTTCAACGGTCATTAAGGAATTAAGGTTAACATAATATTAATTTTCTATAATTATAAAAATATAATATATATCATATTAGTTTATAAAATTTAATTTTATATTATCCATGAGATATGGTGATGAAAAATGAAGCACATCGCTTCATGGAGGTGAATGTTTAGATTTGCGAATGATGGACATTAACATTTTTTCTGTGCATGGAAGGGTAAGAATTTAAATGATATATTATATTTTAATAATTATTAATATAACATTTATATCACATGTAATAATTAATTCCATCATTATTACTTTTCATGAGAGATGGTGATAGAAATCAAGTTATATTTGGTCGCGAGATGGTAGTTCATCATACAAAAAAAATGATATTTTCTTGCAACTTTTAATAGAAGTGGAGAAGAATTAAGGTGATGATACTAACATAAAAAAATAAAAGTATATGGAGGATAATTTATTTAAAATTTCAATATTTTTTAAAAAATATTTTATGGTTCCTGTCGAGGAGTAGAAGCATGAAAATTTAATTAAAAATGAAACATTTTCATTAGACATTCTCTTTTCCTTAACTCCTTAATCCACCAAAGGTTGTTTAATTCTGAAAATAGTATCTGTAAAATGTGATTAGAGTTTATAGGATGGGATTTTGGTAGATAATGGATGAAACAAATAGTTATTTAAGTGGAAATGTGAATAATATGTTCCATTTTATATGATTTGGGAGAGTCACTCTGGGAATTCTCCAAAAAATGAAATTAATATAAATAAATTTTCTATTCCAAATGGATCCAAACTTATAAATTATAATATTTTTAATATTTTGTTTTGAAAATAAAATCATCCAATAAAAATTACACATATGATTCACTTTTTTAATCCTTATATTTGGGCATTAACCCTTATTTAACCCCCTTAATTGTTACTGTGACAACATGGATTTTTAAGGGTTAATATAGTTATTGTAAAATGATAAAAGAAACACAAATGGATAATTGAAGAAATGTTAAACCTTATTAAAAAAATTCCATAGTTTTATTTTTTTTATGAATTTTTTATAATTTTATATATTATTATTTAGTTTAACATTTCATTAATATCAATTTTGAATCTTCCTTACATGAATTTTTAATATTATCTTAAAAAATATATAAAATTGAAAAAATTATTATAAAACATGAAAAAATATATATATTAAATTCACTTAGAACATTAATTATCTTAAAATATAATTATTTTAACAATTTCATTATCATTTATTTGATATTTCAATTAAATAAATAATTATTGCATCATCACTGTGTCAACATTTAACGTAATATATTTGTCACATAAAATTTAGAAATAAATTACCATGTTGTAGATAAATCATTTATATTTGTATTTAATATTTATATTCAAATATAACATCTAAAAAACCCTATAATAAACATTTAATATTTATTGAAACATAAGTAGGACATCATTTAAATTTCATTATAATAAAAAATAAAAAAATTCATAAATTCATCCAAGTGTCTTAAATAAGTCATAAAATATTACCATTGATGATTTTTGTAGATAGTAAGTCACTAATTAAAATTATGGTGTTTATTAGGAAATTCTTCTAATATTTATGATATTATTTTTACACATAATTACCTGATTTACCCATAATAGTGGTATTAAAAATTTTCTAAAATTACTATTTATATTTTTTTTAAAAATGAGAACTATTTTCTAAATTTGGACCTAATGATTCCAAATATAGAATCCAATTTCCAAAATTCATTTCAAAAAATTTACAAAAAGTAATAAAAAAATTATCTTATAGATGGAACAAAACAATGGGGTTTTAAAGTAAAAATATTCAAAAGATTGAAATGTATTTGTATCCATATTCAATTTGGAATTTATTAAAATGACTTAATTATATTAAATGATTTATAATTTATGTAATAATTCTTTAAATACAATAAAAATAATAATTTACTACTAAAACATATTAAGACGAAAAAACGGTTTTCAATTAATATTTAGTTTTTCACTATTCAAAAATATATGAAACTTATCAGAAAAATTACAAAAAAGTAACTTTTGATATTAATATATAAAATAATAAATTTTTAATCAATAATAATTTATAATATTGTAAAATATATATATCTAATACAACTGCATCATCAAAAGATAGAAAACATGTATTTTTAGAATAATATAATTTTATCCTTAAAATTTGATATATTATTTTATCATGTCTACAAAAAAAATAGCATCAGTGTTAAAATTTTGATTTAATATATTATAAATTTCATTAATATAATACAACAGGAGTGATTGTTTTATAATTTATTTTAAAATAATGTTTTATCCAATTTAAATGTTTTTTCAGAAAAAAAAATATCCACAAATTTTAAATAAGGTTTAATTTTCATTTATCATTAATTGGTCAATTAATTTATTATATATATGTGTTTAAAACATATATTCATAATTCAGTCAGTCTTGTTCATAATCTCCATTCTAATAGATAGTTTACAATGGTAACATTTAATAAATAATATTTTGTTATTCATTTTGGCTGGAGGTTGCATATCATGTATAATATTGTACGTAGTTTTTATTCCAGGAAGTATTCTCCCCCACCGTAATAAATTTCACCCTCAAAATTTTATCATCAGTTTGATTATAGGGGTTTTAATTTTCAATGCACCTTTGATAAATTATGACATTGGAATAGGGGATAATAAAACTTCCATTTCAAATTGAGATAAAGGAATGTACGATGGTCACCTGAGATAACACATAAATGGGATAGATGTACTAAAACATTTATATATTAGAAAAAACTTTAATTTACAGTTCTAATTCAGAATGTTAGAGAACATGGCCATAATAATTATAACAATCACAATAATACAAATATTTGATGGGTTAAAAGGCCATTGATAAAAGTGAATGGAAAACATTTTTTTCAAAATACATTTCATAGATTAGATAAATTATATTACTAATTAGACTATGAACATAAGTAAAAATACTTACATATAATGTATAGTTTCATACTTTAATATATTAACATCACAAACTCTTCCTTTTCTTCAAATAATTAGTACTAAATATGATTTTTTTTCACGCCTAAACCAGTATAACTATATTATATAGATTCATATTATCAAAAAATGATTAACTATATATTTCTCTTATCATGAAACATTAACCAAAAATAAAATGGAGAGGATAAGATAATTTAAATCACCAAAAATAATAAACCATTATAGAAAAAATGATTCAATCTCAAATATTATACAATGACATCCAATTTTCAACATAGATCATTCAAAAAATGAAATTCCTTAAAATTCCCCAAAAATATTCTAAACTGATATTGAAACCCAAAAATCTGGTGGATTTGATCATATTGTCTTCCAAATAACTTCAATCACTGATAATGATCATACCAAAAATTTAAGTCCATAAATTAAATAATCTAAAATATTTTCCAACCATTTGCATAAATAACATGAATCACCAAATATCCACATTAAAATCATATTTTACTCCAGTAGTTAATTCAGCCATTATTCATAAAATAATACCTTATAGTAGACTATTTACCTTAATCATAATGGTTTACTAAAATAGTGAACATCTCCATATATAACATTAATCACATAATCACCAAATCATTTTCCAATCCAATGGTTATCTATTAAATAATCCATATTTTCCAAAAATAAAAAAACCATTATACATCATATTGTTTCAATAAAAAAATTATACTAACCATTAATTCACATAGGGATGTGGTAGTTGCTGAATCGTTATCTCCCTTTGGTTGTGTGATCAATATCTGTAGCCTTGACAGATGTAGTAGGTTATCACCCATTATATAGGTTGTTCCTTTTCTAAAACTATATGATTCCAAAATAATTATTTGAAAAGTAAATTCAACTTTAGAGAGAAATTTTTAATATAAATTTTATCTCATACCTTTCATTTTCCTTCCCAAGCATTAATATCCCATAATTTCAAAAACAATTCTCAAAACATACCAATTTTCACCTAAAATTTTCAAAACATGAAGCTCAATTATGGTTTCTAAGTCATTGAAATTATCATCAACCATAAAATTATAAACCCATGATGTTATCAGTATCTACTAAGAAAATATCCTAATATCCAATGTTATTTAAACCATCCTTTAATACAAATAAAAAAATGACTCTACCTTAATGATTACATATCATAATTTTTTTGAACTATAATTCACATTCAAGGATATTTTCAGTTTTAATTTTTCATTACTTTGTAAAATATCTTTCAAGGTAAACCCATTCATTAGAATTGGGGAATTATACTCACTATCCATTTTTTCAATATAAATCTCTTTAAAAACATGAATTTTCTTAGATAAAAATCATCAAAATTATACCATTGATCTAATCATTTTATCTATTCCCACATAAAAATTGTAGAAGATATTTAAAAAACATAGCCTAAGAAGAAAATATCCATAAAGAATATAAAAATAAATGAATCAATTAGTTAAGTAAAAAATATGTAATCTCATATCAAATATACCTTTACCTCCAATGTTATTTGGGTATTATAAATAAAAACTTTTTACATAAAAAACACACATTCATCTCAATGAAAATTATTAAAAACCATAGAAATTAATTGATAATGATTTGGGTGACAATGAATTTTGTATTCATGAAACCCTTTAAAACTAATTTCAATTGTAAAATCCATACATCTGTGTTCCCAACATTTTAATCATATAAATGGAGTAAAAATATGTTCAACTTTCATACCCAATGCATTGGTGATCTATCACAGATGCATCCAACAATTAATATATTAGGGGATCACATGATTCTATCTGGGACACCCATGTATAATATATTTCTAGCTAACTCAATTCATATAATTCTCAAGTATAATATCATTAATAAAACACATTCATCATAAATTCCATTTAAAAACTATAATTAAACCCATATGAAAGAAAATTTCACATAAAAATAACATTGTCCCATAAAAACCAATTTTCAATAAAATGGCATGCATTTATTTGATGAAAATTTACAATTCCAAAAAACAAAAAAGGATTTTCAATTATGAAAACATCAACATTTTCAAAGGAATCTTGTAATTAAACAAAAGTCATGGTGGAGAAAAACTACTTGTCTCCACGTGTATTAAGAATAAAATATTTCATTTGTAAATTTTAAAAACATTATGTATAATACATTTAAAAAAATTCCTTTTCAAATCATATGAATGAATTTTAGAAAAGACATAAATTTAATTTAAAATCATTTTATATCTATATAAGATAAATATGTAAAATAATATCATGAATATTGAATTGGAGAAAAAATATTTTGAAATTTAAATCAATAAACATTTAAATTGGCCCAGACCACATAAAACATTTAAATCATAAGTCGCATGAAATAATTCATTTAATATGAAATTTAATAACATGATAAAAAATAAATGTAATGATATGTCAATGTGGGATTTATACAAACCACTATAAATAAGGTGGGTGTATAACATCATAATATGCCTCTATGAAAGGAGAATGAGACGATGTCCATTACCTTGAGTCTGAATCATCACGTACAGTGTTTATATACTTAAATAATAAACGGAGGTTAAATATTAAATTACTTTAGAGCCTTTAAAAATTATATTATTCATGTTATATCACTTATTACAATGTTATATCAATTAATTAATTATTTAAGATCGTATCAGACATTTTGATGACATTCTGTATATGACTCCATAATGACATTATAATTATGTATATTGTCAAAAGTGATCATTATTCCATCATCTCTAGAATAATATTCCTAATATATATAGTAATTTTATAAATAAACTATACATTGAAATCCTTCCATTAAATATGGATATGAAATATGAACTATAATACAACCATAGTGACAACATATTTTACATACACATGTGTATAGTTTCTTGGTTACAGTGAAAATTATGGAAAGAAGGTTAATAGAATTTTAATATTGAGGAATTATAACAATATCATATTATTATTTTTTAAATATACTTATATATATTATCCATGTGATATGGTGATGAAAAATGAATCAAATAGCTTCGTAGAGATGGTAGTTCAAATGTTCGCACGAATGATGTTATCACTTTTCTATGAATGTAAAGGTAAGAATATAAATGATATAATATATTTTCAAAATGATAATAATTTAATTAATATCATTTATAAACATTATTCCATCATTATAACCAGTATTAGGATATGGTGATAGAAAACAAATTATATAAATTAGTGAGGTGGTGGTTCGTCACACACAAGAATGATAATTTCTTTTCCAATTTAATGGTTGTGGATATATATTTGGGTGAATATAGTAACTTAATAACATAAAAGTATATGTATTATAGTTTATATAACATTTCATCCGGATTTAATTAGATTTTAATATACAATAATAAAGAAAACAAAACCACGTAATTAAAAATGATAAATTATCTTTAAACAATTTCCTTTGCTGAAATCTTTAAAACCACTAATAGTTTTTGTAGATAAACTAAGAGATATATAATAATGATTTGGAATATAGAAGGGTAATTTTTCAGATAATGGATGAACCAAATAAGTTTTTATGTGTGAAGAAAAGATATTTAGTGGTTCCCTTTCATAAGAGAGGGGAGGGGAAATCTTGTAATTCATCCAAATATTAAATTAATGTTAATTAATTTTCATTTAAAAATGGTTACAAACATATTAATTTACTATATTGTATGATTTTTGGTCAAAATAGATTCATTTAATAAAAATTATATATATTTTTACTATTTTTAATCCTCATCTTTTGGATTTAACCCTTATTTAACCACCTTAACTCTTACCATAACAACCTTGTTTTTTCAAATTAAAGGATAAAATTATTACTATAACATTAAAAAAGTATCATAAATGATTAATTTATGAAATTTTAATCCATAACCATATACTTTGGCCAGATTTTTCATTTTTTAAATTTTTTCCAAATATAATAATAATTTTTTTTTTAAATATCATTAATTTAAACTCTGACTTTATTCATTACATGCAAATTTAAAAATATCACACAAATGAAATAAATAAGAAAAAATTATTCTAAAATATCAGTAATATATCAAATTATTATATATAATTCTTTTATGACATTAATTATCTCAGATTATTATTATTTTTAATATTTTTAATATAATTTATTTGATATTATCATTAATTAAACAATTACTACAACAATATTGTGTCAACATTTAAGATAATTTTTTTAATGTGAAATTTATAAATAAATTACCAATATAAAGATAAATTTTTTTTTTCATATTACAAATTATATTTTAAAAAATCTTTTAATAAACTTGTATTAAAAATGCCACATTTTTAAAAACATATGTATGACATCTTTGATTTTTCTTTAAAACAAAATACTATAAAGGGGCTAAAGTAATCCATGTGTCTCCATGAGGAAATAAAATTTCCCCAAAGATGATTTGGTTCTAAAATAAGTCATATAATAAAATTAATACAACTTATATTTTATTTTCAAATATTTCTAATGTTATTTTTACATTTAATTACCCAATATACACTTAACTATAATTTTATTACTAATGTTACTATGCATATAGTCAAATTAAAAAATTAACATATTTCAAAAAATTTGAAATTATGATTTAGTATGTGGTATAAATTTTTTAAAAATTTACTCAATAAAATCTGAACATATTAATTTAAAATTAATCTCGTGGCCAGAACGAATCATCGTGTTTTTATTGTAAAAATGGTCAAAGTTTGAAATGTTATTATAACAAAATTTATTGTGAAATTTAATATAATTAACTAAATTAGTATATATTACAAAACAATTATCTAATTGTTCTTTATTACTAATCCAAAATATAGTTTAATAAAATAAATTATTTAGTCAAAATACATATTTTCAACAAAAATTCAGTATTTACACTATTCATCAAATCATGAAACATGTTTGAAAAATTCAAAAAATTCAGCCAAAGTAATTTTTGATATTCATATTTAAAATTAGAACATCATTTTTCAGATATAATTTATTAAAGTGTGAAAAATAATATTTAAAACAAATGTGTCATCTAAATGTGGAAAAAAAATTTTTTTTGAAAAAAAAATCATTTATGCGTAAAATTTGATTTATTCTTATATAACGTCTAAAACACATTGGATCATTGGAAAAAATTATATTTGAATATTTTTTTTACTTTCATAAATATAATCTAACAACTAACATTTGTTTATTTATTAGAAAAAAACACACTTGTGAACATGTAAATGGATTTTTAGAAAAGCATTTACATCAATTTTAGGGTTTTCTTGACATTTATAATTACTTGGACCATTAATTAATTATATATACAATTTTAAACTATATATTCATAGTTCATTTTATCATGTTCATACCCTCCATTCATACAATTAGTTTGTAATAGAAACATTTCAATAATAATATTTAGTTGTTCATCTATGCTCGATGTGGCATGTCATGCCTGAAATTGAAAATTTTGTTTCTTTCTTAAAATATTGTGATGTTATAATATTGTAAATAGACACTTATTTTTGGAAGAATATGGTAGAGTCACCTTTATTTCCTCTGTTGAACGAATGTCCAAGAGGCTTTCAATTTACTTTACAACACAAGATTGTTAAACCTTTATGTTGTTTCTTTTAAAATTATAGATTAGGTGGCATTAGACATTATTCTATTGGTTTTATCTCAAACCTCATTTGGACCACTATTTTTCCCCATATTTAATTCCTAATTATATTTTATTTAATTCACTAAGGTTTGTGAAGAAATTCATTATGTATTATGTTTGTACAAGGAATATTGGGAGTAGGAGCACAACATGTACTATAGCTTCCATTCAGAGTTGGATTCATTTATATATTAATTAATTTTTATCTTAGCCCTATTTATTTTATTAACAAATTTCCTGTTGATTGAATGTGTCTATTTTATTGCCTTTCTATGCGTGGTTAGACTCTATGTGGTGTCGTCCGAGATATAAGTTTACTATTGATTTTCCGTGTTTGATATATTATTCTTCTCTTTATTGTATTTCTTCATGCTTAAACTATATTAATTACAAATCTAAACAGTGTAGTCTTCCATCCATGCCATCATTAGGCCATCTATGTGCATTTGAAACCTCTATCTTATGCAGAGGCATGTTTTAGGTTAGTTTTCAACCATGTTTGGTTACATATTATTGAACCAAACCCACAATATCGGAAGTGTTATCAGAGCTTATTTTCTCTAAAATTACTATTTAGAGATGGTATATAGGACACATGGGATGTGTCTACCCAGAGTAAAAATCCTGTGAATTTGTCTGGATAACCCCCATGTGAGGGAAACACTATGTTTCCATGAACTGGTCTATTGTCAGTGATGATCTATAGTAATGTTTATTATTATTTCACCATCAGGGATTGGTGTACGTTCTGGATTTTATTGATTTTTTGACATTAATATTTGCCCGATATAGAATGAGATTTAGTGTATTCATACATCATTTCATGAACATTGTTTTCTCATGCCATTATTATGCTTATCGGTATACAATGATTTAGTGATTATGTGAAATTATTATCTGTTTACAATTTTTATAAAATATTTTAGCATGATTATCTTTATATTTTACTTGGGTGAATTCCTTTATTCTATGATAGTGGTAATTTCTAACATTATAGTCTTCCAAACTTACTGTATTAATTTCCCTTAGACAATATTTCTTATTATAATTAGGCTATATATCTAGTTATTAATATATCAACATCATCTTATCTGGTGTTTTCCTATATATCTTATTGTTAGCTCCTTAATTTTCTATTTACGGCTTGTTTGATTCTTTAACTATAGGTTTTATGTGTTTAAATAGTAGTTGTTGTGATTAAGTGGGTGTAAATTTCTATTTATAAAGTGTGTTGGCCTTTTCATATTCTAACAGATGACCATACAATTGATCCACCATATATGGACTTGTTATATATTATGACTGAAGGTAATAACATGTTTTAAGTTACATGACTTCTAGTTCTGTCATATTAATGCATGTACCTCTATAATAACGGAATGTTAATTTATCAAACTAGATCATTGTTTAAATAAAAAAGTTGAGAAATTTTTATACATGAATAAAATTGAAAGGAATTAGTTATTTTTAAATACATTCATGTTACTACTTATAGATTTCAATTATACATCGTGTCAGTTGCAACTTATAAAATCATCTGCCTCTATAACCTAGGAATTAATTCCCATATATCTTAATTCTTATATTCTTCACACAACCCTAGTATTTGAATTATGACAATATATTCCTATGAGATAACCCATTTTAGGGTCAGGTAAAATTATAAAAAATTGATTATTACTAGATTCTACTGAACTGTAATGCCAATTGTAATTTATAATGTATTGACTATATAAATTTGAATTAGATTCCCATATAAATTAACCCATATTAAATTATTGGAACCATTTTATATAACCTCTATCTTAATATGTTGTAATATCAAACTTCATGGATGTATATTTCTGATAAATTAAATTTTTATTTAATAACCTTGAAATAAAATATAAAAATATATGCATAAATATATGGTGGAAAATATCTAAAATAATTCCATTGGAAATGATAAATTACTTCTATCTAATTTTGAAATTTCTTGATATGAGAAATTAGATAATTAAAAATCCAATTAAAAAATAAAGTGTGTTTTCCTATATAGATTATAATTAATATATTCATTAAATTATCCAATTTTTGGAACATGTGGTTAAATAAATAATAGTCCAAAGGAAATCATATAATAATTTTCCTAATTCATTACGGGTCTAGATAGGTAATGTTCTTAGTGATTTTTCCTAAAACTACTGCTTCATATCCTATATACACGGGAATTCTTAAATGTTGTAATAGGTCAGAATCAATTAAATTCCAAAAAATAAAACATAATGAATGTGTTTATTGAATCTATCTTAATATAGGGTTTAGTTTAATATGATTCTTTGAAAGGATCCATGAAGAGAAATGTTGACATTAACATGAAAATCAAATGACTACTTCTTATGTTTTTTAGACCTGGAGGTTATGAAGTGAGGCTTAGAGAAATTTTCTGTCAGGACATTATGTTATGGTAGATAATTTATGTAATGGGATACCCTAGTATAATTATTTCCTTTAAAATTAAAGAATATATCAATGTTAATGAATATTTTAAGACATTCAGTTTCATTCATGTTCTATTTTCTCCAGTAGGCCTCATATAATATGAAATGGAAACCCTTGTAGGTGTGTGGATTTCTGGTAACTTGTACCTCGGGGGATGGTATTACCATTTGTAGACACTCGTTTAATGTGAACTCAATATCCAATAACATTCCTATTGTGTCCCTCCCAAGAGAAGTTTCATATGAAGTTACTGATAGAGTATCATGGCATTATAGAACGATTCATGGAAGGTTATCCTTTACACATATGTCAGTAGGTTTTCACCTTTGTAGACTGATGATATCATAGATAATCTTCCATTTTACATATTTCAGAAGATATTATGGCTATATTAAATGACTATTATGTATTCCCTAAAGTGGGATGTGGTCTTCATGTGGGGTAATGTAGGTTTAGGTGGGTCTAACTAGAGGACCCATTATGAAACATGATCGGTATGACAACCAAGGATACCTAAATTCCATTAGTTTTAACGTCGAACCCAGTAGGTCGATGTCATTGGTGGGTTATATAAATTCTTTGAGAGAGGTTTCCTAGGGGATTAAATTTTCTATATAAGGTTAATGAGCTTGTTTTTCTCTCTTTTCAGTACCAATACATAATAGGTGATCATGTTTCAAGACATAGGAATGATAATGCCTTCAGTTTTCTTAAAATTACATAGAATGAGGGGTAAAAATACTTGCTTATAAGGAAATAATTGTTTAGGTGTTAGGCCCTGTTTATTAGTGGTTCCACATTGATGATTAAATTTTATTAAACAAAACAATTTTATGGGAAAAATTTTCAATTATTCAAGGAGCCAAATTTTGAAGAGGGTTTCCCATGGATCTCAATGCTAATAATAATGTGTTGTGTAGCATGGTTAGTTGGGCCATGTTAATGGAAATATCATGAATGTGTCAATAACATTTTTAATATTGTACTATGGGATTGTTAATTTATTTTTTAGAATAATAATATTTCATTCTCAATAAACATGGTAATGATTAACATTCAACCTAAATATGTATCCAGGTGTAGTACAAGTAGCGATTTCAAATATGATGCTTCCTGGCCTAGAAAAGTCAATCATTGGGAAAAACTAAAATAACCCCCCTTTAATAATGGGTAATTGGTAAATCAACTAGGTTTTATGAGATGGTTAACCCATTGTTGTACTATTATATGAATTAATGGGAGATGTGGTGTCAATAATTGTTTAAAATGAAACTGCATCCTATTTTATGTTATAGTGGTTTCAAAAGAAAAATATCTATGCATTTTGATGGAATATTAGTGTAAAACTAGTATAGAG
This sequence comes from Viscum album, assembly GCA_963277665.1. Classification (NCBI taxonomy): domain Eukaryota; kingdom Viridiplantae; phylum Streptophyta; class Magnoliopsida; order Santalales; family Viscaceae; genus Viscum; species Viscum album. The sequence continues at coordinate 54,785,059 of OY728152.1, read as the reverse complement.
TTAATCCTACCCAATATCTTTACATAATATTATGTATTCGGGTAAATCAACGACTATATATAAAAAGAATATATTATCATGTTTTAGAATGGTGGGAGTAACTCTTTGGGAGTTTAACTCGAGGAGTAGTATAAGGAAATCCAAAATTCTTGGAGAAACCTATTGGCATTTTGAGTTTTGAGAACATCTGTTGGGTTAAATTTCATCAAACATGATGAGAATCAATCATAGGGATGAAAATGTTGATCGTTTATTACTGATCTCTAAGTGAGAGATGTCATGGATCCTTGATACAAGTAGTTGTAAGTTTACATTGATCTCTTGCGTAATTAGATAATGAAACTAAGTATTTTGAGTTTTCTAAGAAAAAATTAATATTCTAGTGATTTAATCATAAAATATGGTCTTTATTTGGATATTTATATATGAGTGTGTGTCATAATTAGCACTTGGAAACCCTTGTAGAAATTCCATGGATATACTCACAAACACCTTCCTTTCAATAATTCGACAACCATTTGTGATACAAGATCTAGGCTCGATCGTTAGTTCTGATGTGTTTACACATTAGCTACATACAGATTCCTCACATTTAAACTCAATAGTATAAACCACTTTGAATATTCCCCTTAGACTCTAGTAGTTGATTCTAAGGTTACCTTAGACTTCCAGTCTCTGAAATTGATGGTTAACTCTTGACAATCCACATATGATGTAAAGGGAATTATCTTGGTATTCATGTATTGGTAATAAATTAGAAATGATATAGATATAATTAATCTTGGAGACTTCATCATAAGAAGGGTACATACACATGTGAGAATTCTAAAAATTATCTCGAAATTCATTAAGCTAAAGGCATTTGGAATCTGAATAAAAATGAAACAATGAATGTTGAAGATAAGAGTTTTCAGAAATAGATGTCTTTATAGTGGTCTGATTTTTTCCCTTATTTAGTTATATAGAGATAGTGAGAAAAAAACATCATTTAATCAATTTCAAATGGATGAGTACATTTTAATGTTCAGTCAAGTTTGTTTTATGAAATGCTAGTGCGACCATTCTATGTTGGTTTGTTAAATGTTTTCGTTATGATCAACATCAAAGACTTATGAAAGTTTTTTCATCTGTCGTATGATAATAATTTCAATAATTTCTTTGTAACACTATTAATAATATTATATATTCATTACAAATAGAGGGAGTGTTATTGGTTAGAATTGTCCATTGATGGCTAAAACCCATGGTGGATATATTCATTGGATGATTGGTAAAAGATACACTAATGTGATCATGTATTGTGTTATATGGACTTCAGTGAGCATCATCTTGATGTTTTTGTTAAGGTTGAAGTCATTGTATAGAGTTTTAACAATCTAAGAGTTGTATTCTTAAGTGATAGTTTACTTCATGTTGGGAATTTGGAAATGAAACACTTCCATTTGAGTTAGAATTCATAACATGGGTAGGTTGTGTAATGTATCTAATTCTCTCTAAAGATTATTTGGGATCATATGTTCTATGGGGGAGGTTATAAGATCCTAGGTTTTAGATGATTTGATATTTAATAATGACTTTTAGTTTTTCAATTACTGTATGGACCAAATAAAAAAACTATTTTTAGAGTGTGATTCTATGATTTCTAACACATAAAATTGTGTTTTCGATTAGTATTAAGTCACTGAAGTTATTTCTAGTGTTCAAATGTTTTTTGGAAGAAAATGGATCCAAATGACCTATTTCATGGGGAAAATACATGAGTGTGTGGTTAGTACATGCTTTGTACTAACCATGTGTCCCAAACCACACAATACATTTGGAATGAGACATTGCCTGATAAATATACATAGCCTTCTATATAAAATAATGTGATTTTGTGTAGGATCATAGGGTGATGCAAATTGTTCCCACATAGCCTATCTAATCATGCACTGCATCCATGGAATGGTGGTGTCACTTTAGACAATGTAATCACACTGTAAGTGCTTGGGTAGAAAAATCTTGTGACCTGACTAAGAAACTCTTAAATGGGATGGAATTTTTTATTTCTCCCCAATCACTATTATATTTTCCTCATCCATTATTTACCTCATTTCTCCCATTTATTCAAGACACCATATTTTCTCTCCTAGCCTCTATTTAGGGTTCATGGATCTCCTTCATTCACACCCAGAATCAGTCATTGTCTGTTTCATAAGATAGCCCATGGTCTGTCTATGATTTCAATTCCAAATATTCATTATTTATCATTTTGAATCATATATTATTTCCATGTGATCTCATATTCCCAATTTTTTTGGGGTTTTTCTATATTTAAAATTTCTATCATTTCTTCCAGAATATTAACTAGATAATTGAGGATTTGAGTATCATAAGTATAACATTGGTGGTCTAAATTTATTTAAAATAATTATGAATAACTTGTGAAATTATCTATTATACCAGGAACAAGATTCCTTTGTGCTATATAAAATATGTTAAAATGATTACATATATCATTAAAATTATGATTTATTTGATCCTTATGACCTAATACATTCTTTTGAGGTTTTCTACCTCAACATAAAACGCCCCCTATGGTGTTTTTTTAAATATATAATATTATAATGGAATTTTTTCATTTAAAATCACATTCATAGGTGTATTGTATCATATCTGATGAGAAAAAATGAACTAGATGATTTGGTTCATAAACCACTCTACTACCTTACAATAAAACCATCATCGAGTTGTTATTTCTTTTCCATTAAATTCATGATAATCAAATGGAGATATTTAAAATGTAATATGGCTTGAATACAATTTTTATTCACCATGCCCTTTCTTACAAAACAACATTTTTGTGGTGGCTTTTAATCATTACCCGTGATAGAAGTCATTTATATGAATTAAATGGAAAATTAATTTTATTACAACGCAATATTTCTGATGTGTAATTGTTTTATGGAAGGAATTATTACATGACTTTATATACCTATTTAAAAGGGGTTTGACATATTAAATAAATTATAATGAGTTTTTATATGGAATTCACATGTTTCATGACATATTATTTAATTATTCATATAAAATAATGTAATTATAATATTAAACCTTTGAATATACATAAATCCCTCGTATTTAATTCCTCATATAGGCTCTTAGGAGAATTTAATTTATATATAATATATATGATACATAAATTCATTTTATGGAATTATTTGGATGGGCTCATATGATATTTGAAATTATATAAACCATGAACAATACATGGATCCCTAACATGAATTTCCTTCTATGGGATCATAGGATAAATATAATTATATTAATCCCTTGGGTGATAGTCAAGTTTCAATTTTTAATACATTAGATAGACTATAAGTCATATGATATTATACTATTCATTATTTATAATGTAAGGTCCCATATTTTCATAGAGTATGTTTTGTTAAAATTTTCTCTTAGGTCTCTACATAATTTTCCTTTAATGTGTTTCCCAAAACCATGAGAATACTCACGGGTGTTCCGGGTGTTCGGGACATGAAATCGTGGAAGAAGGTGCTCATTGAGAAATCCAAACAGTTTTCACATGATTTGGAAAAACATGCCCTGGGAGACCATGCCATCTATAGAAATCATCAATATTTGCGTATGGGATATAAAATGGTTTGAGAGAAGGCTGTTCGGGAAGTAGCCTCCACAAGGTATGAACATAGTTTGGAAAACCATTTATATAGGGCACTTTTAGAAAATTAAAAAAATGTCATTACGATATTTCTTATACCACTCATGATTTTCTTCCTTTGATCCTCTTATAGCCATAGTTATGAACTAAAATCTTGAATATATTACAAGGATAAATATACCTCATTTTAGGGTGTCTTTTAGTGCCATTGGTTTGGGATTTAATACCCAAGTGAGCCTAATCTCTATCATGGTTCCGCTTTTTAATTAGGGTTTTCATTTTTCTCACATCTCCTTCCAATGCTCTAAACCCACTTTTTATGTGAGATTTAGGATAAGGATTGAATGGATCCATTAATCTGGACATAATTCCATTATTGAGAGTGTGGTCATCATCAGATTTGAGGAAGGTAGTCAATCAATATTATCGCATATTTTTATTTTGGATGTATGCATGGAAGTTGGTGTTCTTGTTTTCCCCATTTTGTGTTCTTGGTTATGTTGATGTTTTTGATAAAAATGGGTGTATAAGTAAAAAATAAAAACACCCTATATCCCCATGGGATGCATAAATGGGGACATGATGATTTTAGGACCACCCATGGGGTGCACCGTCAATCTTGAGCCAAGAGTGTGGTAGGGTTAAGTGAAGGGTTGTCGATTAAAAATGTAGAACCCATGTAGAATATATTATAATGGTTAATTAAGTTTTAAATGGAATGAAAATATATATTATTAGAGTGATAATTCCTAAAGGGATATTTTCCATGACATATAAATTGGAAAAAAGGGGTCAAATTTGATTTTGTCAATTATTTGATGGAATTTAGTTTGGATTGCCTAAGAGGATTAAAGAATATTAAATGGTGAACACATAATTTGATAATGGTATAGGAAAGGGGTATTATTTAAAGGGGTTATAATAAGGGAATGTATGAGTATGTTGAATGGGTTAATAAATGGTAATTTTGGCACACCTAATAGTGGAATAAGATAAGTGGTTGGGTTAAGAGATACGACAAATGTTCTTGAAATGCATAAGTGGTTGAATTCATGTGAAATGATAAATGTGATAAATTGGTAAATTATTGATAATTGTAGAATTTGGATAAGTTATGGGGGTTTATGAATACACATAAAGGGTTAATGAAGAATAATGAGAGTTTGGATATATTGATATGAATTGTAAATGGTAATTTTTTAATGGGTTATGTCATAGTATTAATTCTGATTTTGTTTGTTTTGAATTGTGATTTACAATAGCATTGGATATGATATTTTGTGTCGTGGTATTATTACTATTATTTTATAAATAATAATTTGCACATGTATTGTTATTTTTGGGTATTATCTTGAGGTTCTACTCCCACGGGCCGAGTTAGACTAAGGCTCTAAACTGCACCCAAAAAAGCATGGTTCAACATAGGGGACAGAGGCTATCTTCCCCATATAGTTTCATTCCACTCAAATTGAGGCTTCGATGTGAGAATAATGTGTGGATGTGATATGTTTATCCCAATTGAGATATGGGCTATATTTATTTCCCTTAATCGTTGTGATTTTTTTCCTTACACTTATGTTGATGAAATTTATGCCAAACCCAGAGAACATGTGATTAAATGGAATGAGTATCAAATATGGGATAATGAATTTAATTGGGATAAAGTCTAGTCACAAATTAAAAAATCCTTGTTAACTAATACCATCCAAAATGTCCCTTTATTACATACGATTTATTTTGTACTATCATGCTCTATATATTAGACTAGATATTTTGTCAACACCATTGGTGGTGGCCTACTGAGTTTTGTACTCACACCCTACTCAAGATGTAGTTGGGTACCTGATTATATATCTTTGTTTTGGGACAATAAAAGTGAAAAGGTCCTATACATAGATTTTTAGTTCTTATTGGGATGTACATGGAGATTGTTCCAGAATCATATTTGGGAACCGTTTGGTGTTTTCTCCAGTTGATATATTTTGGTTTTTTTCTCTTTGAACTAAATGAATGGAATGACATTATTGTATTTGATTTGTGTTTCTACCCTGTCTGGGAAAATTTTTGTTATACGTGTTCATTGGATATTAATATTGTATGTTTCCACAATTTATATTTTGTTCTGTTGTGGATTTCCCTAAGAAAGAAGGCATAGTCTCCCCATGTCACTTATTAGATCCTATCCATTAGTCAGAAACCTATAGAAGGTGAGGAGGCCCACTTGAAGTGATGTGACGATCCTGGTCAGGGCCCTGGTTTAGTGGCTTTTGGGTCTGGTCATTACACAGTGGTATCAAAAGACTTATTTTTTCTTTTTTACTATTTGGGGATGGAAGATAGTAGATTAGGATGTGTCAGTTCTTGGTAATGAGATCTTACATAGGAGTATCTAACCCTAGTATGAGGGAAAACCCATGTCACCCATGGTAGGAATTGTTGTTCTTGATTTTTGTTGTTATAGTTGAATGATATTTCAGATTTGGGTGATGGACATGTTGTTTGATTTCATGAATTTTTGGTATTTTCCACATGGACGGAATCACGTGAGGTTTTTCATTCAGGCATCATTTTAAGCACCAAAAGATATATACGACATGCATATTTATAGGCACACACAGATGATGGGTGTGCGGGGCGTAGATAGTAGAATTCATTTTTTACTTCATTGAAAAATATTTAGAAAATGATGCCCAATTATGGTATTTAAAGTGGGTGACTGAAAATAATGCAAAATAAGAGTTAATGAATATCGTGTATGATGAAATGATATGACCGTGTTTAAAATTTTTGGTTGGGATAAATTGTAAAGGTTGATTCGTTGCCTAAAATAAAAAGGATTCCACAATGAAGGTAAAATTGATAATTAATTTTCATAATAAAAGGTGTAAATGAGTTAAAATTATGATTGTAACATGTTTTGAAATGGGAAATGTTCCTAAGAGGAAGGGATCATGTTGTAAAAGGATAGTTGGTTAAAGAGGTGTTGATGAATGAATTGTGATTAAATAAATTGGTTACCCTATACTGATCATGACCACTATATGTATGGTAGGGTCAGTGTTCTATGTGTGATGATTACCATTAGAATAGAATATGAAGGATTATTTATTTAAGGTTTCTTGTGTGAGACCTTTTACCTATGTGGTTAGATTTTATTGGTCATTCTTTGAAGTGTCGAGTGAATGATATGTTTAAAAATGAGAATGTTGAGTTCAATAGTGGGAATCCATTTTGTTTTCAGTTATATTCTTGTATGTGTTGGTTGGGGCAATGGGAGTGCTCTAGTTTAAGAATTTATATTTGGATTATGAGGCCTTACTAGTTGTGATATGTCCTAGGTGGTTTGTTCAAGGAACCACTACTACAATAATAGGCAAGGGAAGCACTAACCATTTATCAGTGCTAAAAAAAGTGCTGATAACAGGGGCTTGATAAGCACAAAAAAAGCGCTGATAAATGGGGGCCTTTAACAGTGCTAAAAAAGCGCTGTTAAACGAGACCCTTTATCAGAACTTATTTTTGCGCTAATAAAGGCCCTCCCTTTTTCATCGCTTTTTTAGCGCTATTAAAGGGGACCCCTTTATCAACACTTTTTTAGTAGCGTGGATAATGGGGGGATATATCAGCGCTTTTCCGTCATGCTGATACATTTTATGTTTCAAAAAAAAATCATGAAAAATAATATATTTTCATATAAGTATATTTATATTAATATAGATATAATATATATTTTTCAAATATAAGTATAAGTAGACTATTACATTGAATATATAATAAATTTAGTGAAAATGGATTTAAATTATTTAAAAGAATATAAATAATTAATAATTTTCTAATTATTATCGATTAAAAATCATTTAATAACAATTTGAGGACACAAATAATCAAAACAATTAATTAAAGATCTAAAATAAGTTGAAAATGTAACTCAAACATCACACTGTCATAACATTTGATTTGGGTGTATGTTTGAGCTCTACAGCATATCAAATCGAATCCCATGAAAATATATACACGATTGTGACCAAAGGAATACTTCTCTCACACTTTTCATGTCCAAATAAGGCCCATAAGGCCTCAGAAACTGAGTTTTTAGTCGGGTTAGCCCGACTTGTTAACATTCAAACATGTATAAATTCTTATCCGGATGTCCATTAGGCCTGTAAAACATATCATGTCGAAGATTGTTTTGTTTTCTTCGATTTGACTGATAGTAGTGTTGAAACAGGCTTCTATATTATACGTTATGGTCGTTTTAACATTATATGGATTTTCAAATACTCATATATATATATGTATATATATATATATCTATGTATTTATTCATAAATATATGTGTGTGTGTGTGTCTTTGTGTGTGTGGTGTATATATGTATATATGTATATATGTGTGTGTTTATTTATTTATAAACACACATTAAAAAAATATCTTATAGATGTATTTAAAACTAATCTTATAAATATATATTAATATACAAAAAAATTTACAGATAAGAAATTGTAACTAAAAATATATATATAAATATATATAAATATATATTAATATAAGAATGAATATATATATACTAATATTTGAAGAAACATATATTTATTAATATAGCTAAATATATTTATATTAATATGAATCTATATTAATATTCAAATAATTATAAATATATATATATATATATATAGATTTATAATTTAATAGAAAAAAATGAAATGGATTAGTGGTAATGGTGAAGGCACGCAAGGGGGAGGTTGCGGGATCGAGTTCTGGTTGAATCAAGGAAGTGCACGCGCTTGTGTGGGATGCGCGGGCAAGGGCAGCACGCGGGAGTGGGAGGGTCCACCTAGAGCTGATACGGGGGGAGGTTGTCAAGGGCTGTTAAAAGATCCCCCCCGAATATAAATTATTTCTTATTATTATTTATTTTTTTAATTTTATCTGTGGTTTTTTAGTATTGATAAAAGGGGTCTTTATCAGTGCTTTTCTGAGCACTGGTAAAAGGGGCACCCCTTTATCTTCTCCTCGATTAACAATGCTTTTTAGCACTTTTAATGCACTTTCTACCACTGATAAAAGCCATATTTTTCGTAGTGAACCCTTGGTAGGGTTGTGGCCTTCAGGTTTTGAGATGTAGTTTGGAATTGTGAGTGAAAAAACACTCATGGTTCGTGACCAAACAGAGTGCATGTTGGACCATAATGATGGATCATGGGTCTTGCTGACCTTGTGAATAGAGAGCATGAGTTTTGTGTTTTGAATCCTGGAGATAATGTTTTTATCAAGGTGCTTATGAATGTGTACAACTTTTGTGAGGAAGCAATTGTAGATGGCTTCTTGGTGCTCAAGGCATAGTTTGCAGGAAAAGGGGAGTGATAGTTCCACTCATAATAATTTCCTTGTTAGTGTCATGATAAGTATGACCTGGAGATAAGACCAATGCCTTATCCTTTTTGTGAATCTAATCTTGGTATTTGGTATCATTCAACATTCAATGTGACCTGTGAGAGATTTCAGATAGGGTTTCTATAGTTTTTGGTTGTGTGTCACACATTTAGATGTTTTGGACTTTGATAGTAGGACTCAGAGTGTTCCATGGTGCATCATTTTCCTTGAGGGATTAGTGGGAAGGTTGATGGATGGTTAGGACACTCGAATGTGGTTATGTAATGATAGTTTCAGAAAATCTATGGTGACCTCTTCATGGTTAGGCTAGTGGTTCATGTTCTTTTGAATATGAATCATGAGAGATACTTTATGGTTGGTGTCAACGTATAATATGTACCCAATTTTTTAGCGAATGGTATCATTTTTTCTAGTTCGTTCATAAGGAAACCATAATGCTTATTATAGTAGGTAAGGATTTTTTCCAATGGTTGTATAGTATAAATTCCTAGAACACCTATTTTGGTGAGGATTAATGGAGGTTTGGTTGTTTTTTAGCAGAAAAGACATGGGTTGAAGAAGTGTTGTAATATTATTTCGCTCGATGGTGACACCCATGTTGAGGGTCGTAACCTAGATTAAATTGTTAATGTGAATGATTTGGATGTTGATTGAGAGGTAGAGGCTCCCTCCAGGTTGATGAGGCTGACTAACCAAGAGACATGGTTAGGTAAGTAATCAAGCAATGGGCTATTTGGATGTTATGGTTGTTTTGTGAGAGACTAATGGTTTGGATGTTGTGGTAGATTGTGTGCTTTGGTTTTTGGCTTTCAGGGACACAATAATAAAACTCAAACAGTGCAGTAAGAGTACTTCCACAATAAGCATTCGTTCACAGATGCTTGGTGATTTGTTCTTGGAGCGATGGTTAAGCTAGGTTGGCAATCACACCTTATTGGGGAGGGGGGTTTGTGGTGATGAAATGCATTCAACAGAGCATCCTGATATCCTTTATAAGTCATGGTTTCCCATAGTTTGATGTCATAAATGTATAATTTGGTGGTGTAATTCTAACAAAAATTATTTTCAGACCTCAACTGGTGATTATCCGTCCCCAAATCTTGATAGCATCACAAATTTGTTGAGATAATTTGGATCATGTGAAGAGACATAAAGGTGTATGGTTGGATAATGGTCATTATGAAGTTTATGATAATGGATATGGTATATTTGGAGATTTATTGAGGGATGAACACCCTCAATGACTTTGGGTGTAGTTCTCAGGATGGAATGAATGATGAAAAACTCCATCATTGTTGTTCAAAAATTCCTAGAATAGGAACTAGGTGGTTTTCATTCACTTGGTATGGGAGGAAGCTAGATGGCCATGTCTAAGGATTGGGTTCAGCTTGTGTTTGAGTGTAAGATGAGGTGGTTGGAATCAATCATTGTGATTAGTGGTAACAAATATCCTATAATGGGGAGTGATAAGTCATTATTGGATGTGGTGAAGAGAACCTCAAGATGATGTAGAGGCATAGGGGTTCTTATGAGAAACATTTGATGTGAATGCCAGGATCCACGGAGAGGCATCTGGTACTTGTATGTCATTTCTGATGAACCAAGTGTTGTCTAGTGCTCAGGGTGGTTTCAAGTGATTCTTGTGATGTCTAGGCTGAGTCTTAGAAGGTTGTTCATGGATATGACAATAGATTATGGAAAGAGAATTTGGGGTTGTATAACTCCAACTAAAATTGGGTTTAGAAATTTGTAAATTTTCATTGTGTGGTTTTGAAACATTGTGAAGTTGAGTGAACCTTGGCCATATGATATGGTGTCGTGCCAAGGGTGAAACTTGATGACGGTCTGGTGGGTGGTATTGTCAGGATGATGGAATTATATCATAATATAGGAAATGGCCACAGTGGTTGTGTGGGATGATAATGTTAGGATTTAATTTAGTAAGCACCTTGGGAATGTGAGATAAAGGGGTAGGGTACCATCAGTATAAATTGGGGGTTCTAGGACAAGCTAGTTTGATGTGGTTTGGCCTGAGATGGTAAAGTTGAATGGGTGTGTTCATAGTTAACCACCTTTGGGTTCATGTTGTGGTAGAAATAAACTTTTGAAATGAACTTGTACCAGAGTGAGGTCATGTTTATTTTAGTCCATGAATGGATTTTCTAGGAATGTCCTTTTGAATGGTTTTGATGGTGCGATTGGATGTCAATGTAGGGTAATTCCGAATGGATTCTAGGGAATGGTGAGTTGGAACATGTTAGGTGATGGAATGTTGGGTTGAGTTCTAGTGTTCCTTAGTTCAATGTGTAAGAGCCAAGTGACTGAAAATGGTGGATGGATCCATACCAGAAATTGTTTTTGATGAGGACGTGACCAGAGTTTTGTGCTGGAAGGACTCAAGTGGTCACTGTCCAGGTGATTTACCCCTGGTAGAGAGACTTAGAATCAGTTTAGTTAGTCACGTACCTAGGAGAGTTGGGTACTGTTTGGTTGTTTAGTTGTGGAATGGAATCTTTATGAAAAGTGGTTGGATTGCTTATGTGTTTCCCTTTGGTGGATATCGGGTTTGAGTCACCGTTGACGCCAAGTTATTTGGGTCATGAGTTGTGCAGAGGATCGGGCTGATGAGGTACCAATTGGTTCATCTAGGATGATGTGATGTTGTGTGTAAGTTTTCATGTGTTTTTATTTAGGTGTTATCACCTATGTTTTCCCCCATCAAGTTCTCTTGGAGAGAATTTTTGAAGTCAATGAATCCTTGAGGATTTTTTAGCTCGTTTTGTGGTTATAGTAAGGATGGATTGTGGAGAAACTCTATTCCCTTGACCAGTGTTTGGTGGGAATTGTGATGTGAAACTAGAAACATGTAGTATTGGATTGGATATGTTGATTTTGTGTAATGACTTCTAGTTCTGGAAACTTAGTGATGCTTGGAAGAGTGGCTCGAGGACGATATGTTATAAGGTGGGGATGATGTAAGGTCCAAGATTTTATTAAATTATTTTTATTATGTTTTGTCTTGGGACTCTTAGTTTTGGCTAGATATGTGTTTCCCATGTCCTTGAAAATTTTTTAGGGTGTTTCATGGATTCAGGACATGAAAAAAGTGGTAAAATGGGTCTCACTAGGCAATCTACATGGTTTGTGCATGGTTTGGAAACTGTGCGAGGGAAACCAAGCATGTAGTTTCAATCCACATGGTTTGTGCATGGTCAGGAATACCGTCTGAGAGAATGGAATGTGGGAAGTAATCTCCACAGGGTTTTCCCACGGTATTGGAAACTGTGAATTTAAACTATGCGGCCTAGAAACCTTTATAAAATTACAAAAATTCCATTATGGATTTATTATACTACTATGTAATTTCTTGCATTCTCCCTCCTCCAACCCTAGTAACACCCTGAAAGCTCATAGAGAATCCAAGGATTAATATCCCACATTTTATGGCTATTTGGAGTGTCGTTGGTGGTGGATTAGAGATCAGAGTAAGGATAATCTTCCTCTGGCTTCCTCTTATTGATTAGGGTTTTCATCATTCTCCCATCTTCTTCCAAATCACTAAAACTCTCTTTTTTAGGTGAGATTTATGATGATAATTTAATAGATTCTTGAATCTGGATCAATGGCCATGATAAATAGTGTGTTCATCATTGGATTTTTGGTAGGTGGTCTACAAGTATTATCCCATAACTTTATTTTGGATTTGTTCCTGGAAGTAGTTGTTCTTGTTTTCCCCATTTTTTGATCTTGGTACCATTGATTTTTTTTGATAAAAATGTGTTTATAAGTGACCAATTGAAACCGTCCTGATCCCTATGAGATTAATATTGGAGGACGTGACCATTTTAGGGCCACCAATCGGTGCACAAACAAACCTGAACCTAGAGTCTGGTAGGGTTATGTAAAGGGTTTCCAATTAATAATGTGAAACCCTATTATAATATTTTTTAGTTTGTTGATTAAATTGAAAATGGAATTAAAAGAGAGGTGGATAGGGACATAAGTCATAAAGGGTTGTTTAAAATGACATGGTAACGAGAAAAATTGGTCTAATGGGATTATGTCCGTTATTTGACGGAATTTGGTTAGAATTTCATAAGAGGATTTGGTCATATTTAATTGTGAAGTCATAATTTAATGATGGAATAGGAAAGGGGAGTATGTTAATAGATTGTAATAAGGAACTGCATGGGTATATAAAATTGGTTAATACATGGGAATTATGGCCCATATAATGGTGGAATGTTATAAGAGATTTTGTTTTGAGATATGAGAAATGTACTTGAAATTCATAAGTGGGTGACTTCTTGTGAAATTATAAAGGGGATAAATGGGTAAAGGAATGGTCGTTGATGAATTTGGATAAGGAAAAGGTTTTTTTTAATACACTTAATGGGTTAAATCATGAGAATAGGAATTTGGAAAATTGATATGAATTGTAAATGGTAACTGTATTAATGGGTTATGTTGTAGTATTACATCCTATGTTGTTTTTATGCATTTTGATAAAAAAATGTTTTGGGTTATGTAATTTTATGTTATGGTATAATAGTGGTGATTGGATAAATAATCATGTGCACATGGCTTGGTAGAGTGGGTTATTTACATAAAGTTCTACGACCACTGGTCATATTAGACGGAGCTCTATACTCCACCTAAAAAATTCAACGGTTAGGGAAGTTGGATTGATGCTCTATTCCCCTAATAGTTGCATTCCACTCAGACTGAGTCTTCGAGGTGAGGATAATGTGTGGTTTTGTTATGTGTATCCCTAGTGAGATAGGGACTTTATTTATTTCTCCTATGAATTTTTATAGATTTCTTAGAACCATGTGTAGATGGTATTTATGCCTAACCCAGGGAACATGTGATTAAATTGATTGATTATTGAAGATGGTATAAGAAATGCAATTAAGATAAATGCTAGTCACGAATTAAATGATCTTTGTCAACTAATGGTTCCGGACCAGTCCCTTGATTTCTTACCATTTATTTTGTACTTGCACAAATTATTTTTTAGACTGGGTATTTTCTAGACCCCGTAGGTGGTGGCCAACAGTGTTTGGTACTCACAACCTTCTCGGGCCGCCGTTGGTTACCCAAACAGATCTCTTGGTTGCAGGATAGGACAAGGGAAGAGGCCCTACTCTAAGATGTTGTTTCAGGGTCAGGATGTACAAGCAGACGGATCTGGACATATTGTAGGGACTTGTTTGGAGTTTTTTCATTTGTTTTATTTTAAGTTTCATTCACTTTTCACTACTAGTATGGAATGACATTGTGGTATTTAATTTTTGTTTGTACCCTGTCTGGGAGGAATTTGGTTATGCATGTGTGTTGGTTATTCATATTGCTTCCACTATTTATATTGTCTTCTGTTGTAGTTTTCTCTAATAAACAGGGTTTAGTCTCACCACATGACTTATTATACCCTCGCTGCTAGTTGGTAACTATTGGAATTAGGGGAGGTGCGCTTGAGCTCATGTGAGGACCTGGGTCAGGGAATCAGTTCACTGTATTTCGATTCGTGGGCGTTACATATAACATAAGTAATATTGATAACAAAAGCTCTAATATAATGAATCGTGCATATCCATATATGATCATCATTTTATTTATAAAAATATATAAATGCATTGGTTTAGACTTATCTTACACATGACTATGATTACTCAGAGAAAACTAGGATTATAGTAATGATTCTAATATCTATTTAATATTATTATGCTTAGAGATACCCCCTATAAGAGAATACAGGTAGTGTCTTCGAGGTATCCCTTGAGGAAACATTAACCGACATTGTTTATATATACCTTAACTCATATATTTACATTACCAATCATATTTACTATAAAATAAAATATTTAAATATATATATATATATTATGGGAATATATTTCATTGGAAATCATTGGCAGTGGCCTACTTTGGTTTTCTCACATTTTGTTCGGGCTACTATTTGGTACTTGGAGAGACATCCTGATTGCATGTTAGGGTGTAGACTTTGTGTTTTCCTATTTTACATTATAGAAATAGATTGAAAAGGGGATCTTGGGAGTACAGTTTCATCATATTCTCGGGGTTCCCTCAATATTATGATTATTTTATATATTTAATCCTTTTTTAGTTTATCCTTGTTTATTACATTTTCCTATTATATTTTGACTTCTTGTATATATTACACAACACGTTCATACATGGATTGAAATTATTTTGATTTGGATAGGTTATTAATTAATTAAAAATTGTGATTTTTTAACATCATATTCACTTTATTTTATTTCATTACAGTTTTTCTTAATTTATTACTTATCAAGTAGGAATAGTCTTCCAATAGTAGCATAATTAGACCATCATTGCTAGATAGAATCCTATGGAAAATGGGGAGATATGAATAGGGTAAGGTGGTGGTCAAGATATGTTGTTTATTAGTGGACTAGACATATAGTGTTACATATTCCATTAGTGGCTACAACTTTTGAGGATCATTTACTTAGTTCAAAAAAATTCATTACCTATAATAAAATAATGTAGGTATTAGAATTGAATATTCCTTCATGAGTTGGTTGAATACTTCAGCTTACATGAGATTATTTTGAAAAATATTCTAGGGATGATATTGAGTATATTTTAGTTCTATGACCTATAAAAATATAAATATTGATTCATATATATCATCTTGAGAATATTGGAGAAGTTGACAACTGGTTTCATTTTTAGAATAACCAGTTGAGTGGACTATTAGGTTTCTTCTATTATATTCTATAGCCAACACCTATTAAGTAGGAAATAAATGTGAAATATATAAATTCTCTAGAGAAACTATTAGATTAATATTCTAATTATCAAGGATCATGAAGAACATATGAAATTTTCATGTCAATGAGGCTCATTCTACAGAGTATGTAAGTAGCCTGGCTAGTAGAACAATTGTTCCTTCTATTTATTTTTTTGAAAGGTCCATAGAAGGGACTTTATAATAGATTATTGAGGTCATATAAACTCTTGGGTAGTTTTCCTCCCAACTTAATGATATTTTATGTGTTCAATTACTTCAATTATTGGAGGTTGGTAAACCTACTACAAGTGTTGAAGAAGTAACCTTGAAAACTATCAATGAATCAACTTATGATGGACAAGATAAAATTTATGATAAAGGTTCTTTATATAGAATTTAAAAATTTTCAATTACTTCATAAAGAATTAAAAAAAGAGATTTTATAAGTACATGGGGGAATTGATTAGTGTATTGATTTCCAAAATAGATTTTGAGATTCCCTAGACTCAATATCAATGCCTGAATGAAAATTCAATTGGTAGTGATGATTTTCATGATTTTATAATAGATAATAATAAAAATATTAGAAGTATGTAAGGGTAAAATATTTCAAAACATGATTTTTTAATAAGTTCATGGAAATCTAATTTTAATTTTAATGTATTAAAATTCAAATCAATAAAGAGGTTCTATATAGGGAGTGGTAGTGTTTTGACATGTATTGAACACAAAAGAGCTTCAATCTACTGATCATATATCCATTGATATTAAATTTGTGGATTATGTAATAATAGTGTTCTCCTATACACATTATTTGAAAATAAGAAATAATTTTTTAATTGTTAGGATTTTATATACCTAGGAGTTAGTTATTAGGTCATCCATTTTTGAGAAATGATAAATACATATGTCTAGTCTTATGGTAATATTCATGATTTTATAATGGTGAATCTAGTAATAGTGTTGAATATGTGTCAAGAATCAATATATATGATGAATGATTAGACATTCCCAATGAATAATAGTTTCATGGATTTCCTAGTAGAGTTGATTGTTTTTTATATGACGATTAGGGATTCCATATCCATAAAATCCTATTCCTCTATCAAAATAATAGATAGTCCTTCATACCAACCTTTTTCATAAACAATTTACCCTTGATAAAATATTTATTGATATATATTATGATTTATAAAAGAAGGTCTTTTTTGTTTTATTTTATTATTATATGATGTGTTGTCTTGTTTTATGTTTTTATGTCTAACACTTTTTTATTTTAACTGATTCAAAGATTAACTAATATTAACAAATAATTTTCTTCTAAATTAAATATTTTTTTAAAAAAAATTGAGTTTTTTTTTCATTTCATGAATTGGGGGTATTATTTAGATAAACATAATATTCTAATATTTGTTTAATAATTAAAAATATATTTAAAATAATTATGTTAAGATATTTTCATAAAAATTAATAATATTATTTAATAATTAATCTATGTTATGTATTTTTTATTATTCTTATATTGGTTTTTGTCTCATTAAAAATATATATATGAAATATTAGTTTGTTGACCCAGTGATTTACCATTAATTTTTCAATGATATTGATTCTGCTAAACACCCTTATTTTGTTACTAATGATTTTGGTTTATGTGGGTTATGTGATTAAATTTATTTGAATATTTATTTCTTTTTCCTATAATTATGGAGGTTTTTTACATTTAATTGTCTCGAAATTTTTTAGAAAATTTATTTAAGATATTTTGATGAATTATTGACTATCTTTTCAAATAATGATGTTGGAACCTTATGTGTATATCTAACTCTTCATTTGTAATACCGTGTTCAATAGGGATGTTACACGTGGAAAACTAATATTTTATAAGGGTAACAACATTTGAGTAAATAAAATCACTTTAAAACATTGAAATTAAACATAAATTTACGTTTTTGAACCAAAAATTCTTGAATCAAATTCATGATTGAGTATCTTATGTTTGGTATTTTAAGATAATGTCGGTATAAAATAAAGAACTCTAGAAATATATGTTTAGAATTTAATGAAAATTGTGAACTATTATTTTTTATTTATACTGATATAGTGAAACACCACATTGAATTAGTCTTCTGTGTTATTTTTATATTATAAATTTCCGTAATTTCATATTTGATTTTGGTGGAGTGAATATATAAATTAAGCAATTCAAATATTATTTCAAATGAACTATAATAATGTATTAATTTTTTTCTATTTATAATGGAATTTATGGTCTTAAATATAATATTTATATCAAATTTCCAATACATTTAACAATTGGAATATTATGACTTATTTGGTGCTATTTTCCGTTATATTTTACAAGATTTAAATAGAGATTCAAATTAATTATCAATGGATTTATGTGGTTGATATAAAAGAGTTGAATCTTTTGAAAACCCTCTGATCTTTTTGAATTTTTATATTCTAAATCCCTTTTAAATTAATTTTGAAAATTTAATGAATATTACTATTGAATCTCCAATAAAATATAGATGATTTATATTTACTAAAATTTATTATATATTATTTTCTATACGACACATTTATTCATATGTGTTGTAATATACTATTTTTTATTAATCTTGTAGTTATAAAGTTATTTGATTATTATTATTATTTCTATACATTCTATGAAAAAATATTTTGAATCTTATAAAATATTATTCCTCAAAATGATTATTTTATTCCTATGGAGTTCTATTTTTTTTATGCAACATCAGCATTTGAACACTTTCAAAAATAATTTTTTCAACCAATGGATTTCAAGTTATTTCTAAACACTATGTTATAGAGTTTTTCATGAACTATTGTTTGTACTATATAAAGCCTTATAAAATAATTTTAAACAATTTCTAAGTCTATGCAGTCAACTATCATGATCACCTAGAAAAGGATATTCTAATCACTTTTCATATAAAGAGAATCTTTTTGGAGTGTACTAGATGATATTTTTGCCCCCAATGATATAAATGTTTCTGTTGTTTTTATTTATATAACATTATATAATATATTTAATGAATAGGTAATAGGATCACTTTAGGATCATAAATGGTTTTGGTTTCGAAATTTTCAAGTGTTTTCAGAAATAAAAAATATACTCTCTATTTTTTCTAAGCCATTAATAAAAAAATTTGATATGGTAAATTAACATGAATACAATTACGTAGAATAGTATAACACTGATTAACCCCTATAGTGGTTCCAAACTAGATCTCACCACTAATATTTTTATCAGATAGAGGTTCTCTCTAAAGATATATGTTTTCCCAATTGAATTTGATATCCTTAATGAAGTGTGGATTTAGGAACATTTTAATCATAATATGATTGATAAAATAGAATATAATCCTAAAGATATAAATCTTAATATTACTACTATGATTTAAAAAATTATTAAAAATTAAAATCAAGATATTTGAATAAGTATACAAAAATAATGGGAGAAACACCACCAAATAATTGTAATTATAGTCGAAAAAGAATTAATAACTCTACGGATTATGATTCTTCTAATTAATCATGTTCATTTTGTGATGATAATTAACCACATAATGATCTTGATTCTGATATTATATCATCTGAAGATAGTTACCAAAGAAGTATTGAATAGAATTATTTGTATTATAACGGAAATTCTTCTTCACAACGAACTTATATAAGAATAATCTAAATACATGGAGAGTTTTCAAAGTAAGAGGGTAAAAAGATCATTTCTCTCAAGGACCTAGAGGTAGAACAATACAAATAAATATAACTTATAATTTAAAAAACCTTAACTTGTTCAAAAATAATCATAAAGAAATTATTATGAGGGAATTTATTTTGACATTAAATTTCTAATATAATTCCATGAACATGAAAAGTGACTCAAAACTCTTTTAATTTAAAATATTTTCAATTATAAGTAATATAAAAGTCCAATAAGATATTTGTATTTTTCATCAAAATAATATATAAATGCTAATAGTGAACAAATAAATAAGGTAAATTAGGTTCATGAAGATATCCTATGATCGGTTCTTGTTGATAATAACTCCATAAATATAAAATTCCATGTGTATGAAATAAGGATGAAAATTTTGGAATACAATATTTTTGAACCATCCAGATTATTAAAAAAAAATTATTCGCTCACATATGTTACTATTAAGATCCATTACATTTGGGGGACTCATATCAATAGAACAAAAAGTATGAGATCATTTGTAGATCACGTGGAAGCATCATCCATAAAAAAGGAATCACATAACCTAAATATTTTCATATGTACTAATTTTTTCAATTGAAATTATTGGTTTAATAAAATATTCACATAAAATACTTATGGGAAGACATAGAAAAATATTCAACATCATTAAATGTTGATGTGACAAGATTTATGTTGAGGTATTGTAAAATATTTTCTATAAGGGATGTGGTTCTACTCAAATATAAAAATCTGAAAACCCAAATAAAAATGTATATATTAAACTAGAAAATAATAAAAAAAGTATAATATGTTTTTTTGTATATTCATTAACACGAAGTTCAAATGATGGAAATACATGAAAATTTATTGAGACTATATATCTACAAAGGAAAGGGAGAGAAAAATAGAAAATAAAATTAAAATCACTTTATCCAAATAAAATATCAATATTAGAGAAGCATGGGTTTTCCTTGAAGACAATAATGAAGAGTATTGGTATACAAAATGCACTCAATAAGTTAAATAGATATGGATTGAAAACAAAAAATGGAAACATAAATATGGTTGGCTAATTATGTTAATGGTGTGGTAAATCATTATATACATTACAAAAGGTAATGGAAATTCTATAAAATCATGGTAGTCATTAGATGAAAAAATGAACACACTTGAATCTTCATTTTCACAAATGAATAAATTAGAAAGAAGAGCTTCATGAAAATGAATTTTTTAGGTAAAGAATGTTTCTTCATAAAATCAAATGAATAAAATGAAATAGATAATAAATTAACAAATTATAAACATTTGGAGGGAGGGAATCTGTTGATATTGTAAATATAGAAGAAACTAGGTTGGTAGGAAACTATCAATATCAGTGTCGCTTTTGAGGGAAAAATTGTGTCTTCTTATAAACTATTATTCTTATTTATTTTTAATAATTTGTTGGCATTTGAGGGATAATAATAACTATTTTACATATTGAATATCAAATAATATATTAAAAAATGAATCTTTATACATCCATTATTATAATTAGATGAGTTCATCTCTTTAGGGGAGGAAAAGTGTGTAAAATATATCATGAATTAAATATAGATATTTTGGATAGTAGTAAAAGAGTTAAGAATATTGTTTTTGAATCTCAATTTCATCCCTCATATATGTAAATATAAATAATATTTATTATTTGGGGGGGGGGGTGGTTCTTGAATATATAAGATAGATGGGTATTATTATGATTTGTAACTGAGATTTTTGATGTGATTTTAATATTTTTACACGATATAATGTTATTCATATGTAATATATATAAGAAACCAATAAAATTTTATTCCAATATTGATACCGAATGGTTGGTTTTTATGGATAGTATTGACAACCTCTTTTAAATAATACTAGTTTTATAAACAATGATAAAATAATTATTCATCGAGTAGAAGAACTAATGGCTGTTTGTTAAGAATAATTATGTGGTGTCAGCCTTGTATCTTAATTGGATTAAGATATTCAATAATAGAATAGAATATTTTGAATTATATTTATGAGATAGGGAGTTCAAGATAACCATTTTCCTTTATTTATCGATAATGTGGATAAAGAGATACTCACATATTTATATATATGGTTTTAGTAATTGATTGAAAACCTGAATGAATGATTGATTAACCCAATGTATCTAATTTTACTTGTATAAAACATGTCAATTTGTGTTTTCTGGAGGAGGTAATGATGCATAGAAAATTATTATTCATTAACGAGTTATTGTTTTATTTCCTCCTTGATAATGCATCAATTTCCATATATTTATTGAGATATTATAATGTTAATTTTGATTTTTTACGATCATATAATGGTCATATGTAGTGTAAGACAAACCAATACTCGGGAGATCTATATTCAAAAATTGTAAATTATACTATCAATCAGACTACATGGATTTTAAAAACAATAAATAATTCAATCTTCCTTCTACAGAAATTTATTGATGATGATCCAGAGGATTAATTAATATTTTCTCCCAACCGATGACATGATTGAAGATTGATTGATCAAATATAGTATCATGAGGATAATGGGGAAACTCTAGTGCTACGAACACCTCCGTGGTGAAATAAATAGTGAATAAAAATGAAAGATATTTTGAAGAGGATCATAAACATCGTACCACACAGTCAAAAAATGTGGGAGGATCTTATCCTTATATATTGGAAAATAATAAGGTTACCATTATTCATATTGCATCTTATGAAGTTATATCAGTTGGGTGAAATTCATTGAATGTTTTCAATTAATACAATAAAAATACATTAATAAATTAATAGTGGATTGTAACTAATGAATAAACAATTCAAGGGAAATTCAATCACATATATATCTCATATATGTATATATGTTATATTCATACATCATATGACCATGATAAATTTATAGTGTATATAATATCATAATATATTTACATATATTTCATGCATCTATACATGTTTACATGTATCTCATGAATGGAAATTTTAGTTTACATATAAAAATATATGAAATATAGAGAAATCCAACAAAAAAATTGTTATACTCATTACATTTAATTGGTAATATATCTAAACAATTTTGGATTTGGTTTTTTCATGAATCTCTCTACATTTTGATTGAACTATTTTTCCAAAATGTTATCCTCACACAATGGAAATTTTTTTTTTGACTTTGTTGTCCTTAACGACATTGAATACGACTTTGAAATCAAAATTTCTTTGATGTATGAAAATATTATCATCTATGAAATCATTAGTGCTACATAAGATACTATAGGGTTTGGTTCTATCTTCACCAAACATATTCATTTCTCTATATGAACATTTCCACCACAACATGCATCATATGCATCATATCCATACCTATAATACTTCTTTTCACATAACATCAACTAAAAGGTATACATGGATCATGTAAATATAGTATTAGGAACATATCATTTATTTATTCTTCAATAAATACTAACCATGTCAATTAATTCATCACATTTCAATCATTTATTTTATATGTTCATCACACATCACTTATCCAAGTAGACGAACACATTATATCATTTAAACCAATGAATATTCATGAATTTATTTAGTCACATTCAATCATGGGTCAGATTCCATTGACTTATCATATAATTGGTCAAATTCCTTCTGGGTTTCACTATAAATAATTAAATGATTAACAGCATGTCCAAAACCTCCTTTTATATTTTTCCATATATTGATGTGAGTAAGAAGAGAACCAAAGTATAAAGGATGTCATTCTAGTTAAATCACCAACCTTATTTTGGAAGGATTAATAATTATAATAAACTCAATAGTATATCTATATTCTTGTGATTTCCAATGACATATATTTTCATAGATCATTTTACATAATAATTCAATATATATTATCTAATGAATTTATTCATCGTATCACTTATACAAAACTTTATAAATTTAATAAGAATCTATTCTCACTAATATAAACATATAATTGGAACCCATAATACACTATCATGAAAATACATTAATGAAAAATAAAAATATATAATTTTAGAATCTATTTGTCATTATAACATTCATGTAATGAAATGTTGCAACAGGCTTGAATGAATAATAAAATGAGATTCACATTATCATAAATACATGGTATATTTAGAACCATTAAAACCAACATATTCTATGATTATACATGAATATCCAATTTTATAGAAATTATTTTTGACACATACATCCATATAAAATTCAAAAAAAATCTATATGAAAATGTAATAAAATACTCCCACTAAAATATTAGTGTGTAACATTTATCATGGAATCTAGTATGAATAATGGAGAGACATAGGAATAATATTTCTTAAGGACAACACATTGAACTAATTTTAATAATCCTCAATATCGTAACAGGAATTTTTATTATTCTATCTTATATTCTCTTCATATATATTTTCTTATGTACATCATTATCATCCTAGTAACACTTTCATTCAAAAAAAATTTCTAAAATATTTTTCTATAATGTTATGATTTATATTATCACATTACCAACATATCCTAAAACATTTTATATTAATGTGATATCCACTTCATTACTATAATTAATGTAATTATTTACATTTCTATTTACCACTATTCTATAATCACTTTTAGGATCTCATGTGATACACATTGTGTATTGGTAGGTGAAAATTTTTATAGAATTGTGATCTTCACATACTGTGGTAACTAAATTGAACTCCTTATATTTTATTTATGATCGCATATCCAAAATATATTTATGATATTAAGTCATGAATCACCATAAACATATTTTGGAATAATTCTTTAGTTAATAGGTATATATAATTTCTCACAAAAATTCAATGTATCTATTTATAAGATTCATTATTATCACATATCCTAATTATTTAGTACATGAATTGTTAAATCACATAAACAAAAAATGGAAACATCTTTTATTCATTAACATTGAACTTATAAAAGTTCAAACACACACCAACTGACCACTTTAATATTATATTCACTTCAGAATATATTTTTAAGACACAAAACAAACTACGTTATGTTTATGAAAATGACATTAATTTTCTTTTAGTTGGAATATTCGGAAAATAAACTATTGTTTCCAAATCTCATATGATATTCGATCTATATTTATTCTTTAGTTGAAAAAGAATAACTTTTTAGTTAGACTACACCACTAATATCTGGCAATCACATTCCATTAATGTTTATCAAAATAATTTTATAAACACATAACCTTGGGATAAAATATTTATACATATCTTTTTCCAATACAATTTTATTTAATCAAAATTAATTACAAACCCAATGTATATATTTTAAAATATCATTTTTATATAATATATATTTTTTAAGAACACGGATCATGTAAGAGATCATTGATAAAGGCACAATCATTTTACATAATTTCATCAAAGATTAATAAATATCTATACATTCAAATATTTGAAGTTGAAACTATTTACCTCATCAAATTAATTCAAAAAATAATCTATTTTAATAAATTTTTTGGTTTTGTGAACCTATATCTATAAAAAAATATTATTTACACAGCATCATATACACTTTAAAATTTAGGAAAAATATTCAATAAAATTAATACCATAAATTGAAATTTAATGGATTTCCCAAACTATTACTCATATTCTAAATTTTTGGAATATATAGAATCAATAATATTATTGATAACACCAGCTTGATTTAAATAACCGTAATTCTATTAATAAATAAATATTATAGGACCTTCCAAATTTATATAATTTTATTTTGAACATTTATCACCTTATACTATCTATACTTTTCTAGAACATTGATATCATAATTCGAGTTCATCAATTTACATTATTTTAAGAATATCTTGTAAAATTTTCTTGAATTCATTTAACTTGTTGTAATGTTTCTGTATATTTCAACAGAATTGATTCCTTAATTAGAATAAGCCTAATAATAATTATTTAGTTTCTCTATAAATATTCAATGATACGGACAAACCTAATCGTATTGAGTATATGATACTTGAATTCCATAGGTTACCTTTCATCTTTCACCATTTAAAATATAAATGAATCATTCCATGATACCAAAAGAATATACATTCACTATATAAACAATTTAAAATATATATAACTCTAGTAGAATGTGTCACATCATAAAAAATACTCCAGTGTTGGGAACTTTTTTTAGGATACCATCATAATGAATTACTTACTTCAATATTTTTATTTCAAGAATAATTATAATTCTTATTTTCTTAATGGCGATGCATTTATCTATAAAAAATATAAAATACATATTGTTTTTGTATACCTTATCATTAAGTATTTATAATAATAGTGTTCCCACTAAAATTTATTCCCCCATAAATCATATCCCTTTAATGAGCCATGATTCATATTTCTCTATGAAATGTCCCCACATTGGCATGGAACTCATAAATTTACTCATTTAGGTATAACAAAATCTTAATCAAACAAAAATGGAATCCTGAATAATTTATTGGATAACCTATCAACCAAATCCATCAGATGAATTTTCACATAAAAATTCCAATACTATCCCAACCATTTGGATTTCCTAAAATTTTTTAACCCAATGAAAAAGAAAGAAATGAGCTAAAAAAGATAAGCTAGGTAAATCCCACAATGTCTTGGAACTACTCCTTGAATAACCTGGATTCAATCATTTCATTCAATACTTAGAAAAGATAATCTAAGGGAATACTTCTTTGGAATTAAAATAAACAGTTTTTAGATCGAGGTATGGACATGTGTTTCTTATTATGGAATATCACACATAGTATTTGAGGGTTTTTCCTTTTAAAGTATCAACACTTTAATTTATATCATATGTATATTAAATTCATGACTATTGTGTGTTATGTAATAATTATCAAATCATTATTTATTCCCTTACTATGTTTTTATTAATTACATGAACTTGTTAAATAATATTTTGTTTCCTAAAAATGTAATTTTTACTTTGTTATAATCAATAATACTATATAAGTATAATTGAAATGTAACCATCATGTTTTGAGAATTATTTGACTGTTGAAAATTATAATGACCCAAAAATTTATGAATAAAATTGTATTTATTTTATTATCTTAGGGATATAGAAAACACATGCACTCTCTTTATTATTATTATTATTATTGTGTTTAAATGACCATTCAGTGTCATTACTGATGATAATATGGCCATTGTACATTGATCACACAACTGATATAAACAAAAGGTTTTAACAAATCCTTTCGACACTGAAAAAGGACGGGATGGCCTCATCCAGCAGACTTGGACCATACAAATCTCATTTATCAATGCTTGGAAAGGTGGTAGTGTCACTGGACTTTTCTCTTAACCAAGCCCTAGCAGAGAATTAACACGTTATGCGTAAACAAAATCTCTTACAAGATAATTTCATGTTAATAGATATGACATCCTAGGTGATATTTTTCGAGCCTCCCCAAGAGTTTTTCACCATTGCACACCGTACACTTAGGTATTATGTGGGTGTTATAACGGGTTATATAATAATGTATTAGTTACTTACTGTGTAATATTTTTTTAAAAAATGAATTTCTTATTCCATAAATTCTTTTATGAGAAGAATTATTCTTAAAAATATTACGAATTAAGTAAATTGATGTTCTAGATAAAATGGAAATTTTTAAAAATATATAAATTATTATATTAAACTAAAGTCATTTTTTATTTTAAAATTGAAAATTCAAATATATAGATAATTATTTAGATAAAATTAATATTATTTTGTGAATTTGGATGTTGAAATTATTCAATGGTGAATTTTTCAAAATTTTCTGTAGCAATCGAATTTTTAGGTAAAAATTATACACTGTATAAATATATAATGTGATTTATGACATCAAAATGACCCAATAATGATGTAATAAAATAATATAAAAGTGTTATTTAGATAATATTAGTTTTATCTTAAAATATATGTGAGTTTATATTTTTTTATTAATTTCTTAATGTCTTGGTGGACCCTCCAAGACTTATAAAATATATTAACATTTTAAAACGATTTCATTGAGAGTGTGACTCACCTCCACATAAGAAAGACTAATGTTTTAATACATTATTCTATTTAACTTATAATATAATTTATTCCACTCCCCATGGCCAGAAACCATCATTAAATACCATGGGTATATTTGGGATTTTGAATATTTTAATTTGTAGTGTCCAAAACCAAAATATTAAAAAAATATCATTTCCTATATAACCCCACCCATTACCTCATTAATCTTCACTACCACCACCTAAATATCTATGAACATCTTCCCTACACTAAAGATTCTTCCCAAGGTGCCCCCAAGATCCCACGAAGCCTCTCCCAAAATTATGTCATCACACATCCATGTAAAGGATCATCCACCCTCCTTTTTATCAATAATTCTTTTCATGTTATGTATTATAGTCTCTTGTATTATTATGTTGGTATGTGTTATTAAATTTCCAAAATACTATAAAATTTATTTATAAATTATGACATACCCTTTAACTCTCATTTATTCTACTTATGAACCTTTATGTGCATCCATTACGCTAACGAATTTACGTAAGGGATCCTCTCTTTCCTCTCTTCTTTTTAATTCAAGAACAAATCTTATTTGAAATTAATATTTTTATTTTAAATTTTATATATTATTATAATTCTATAATCAGTTATCTAATATCCATATTATGTTATTTTAAGGAGTTATCATTTTTCCTCCCCCATTTGGCCCCATACCAAAATTGGTACTAGGCGAAAATTTCGTAAGGGATTTCACTCTTCTCATTTCCATTCAAAATACTCGTTCACATTATGATTCATTTGTTTCATATTTATAAATTGGGTTATGATTTTACATGAAACCAATACTGTCAATTTGATTCATATATGATGAGGTCAGCCTTTCACTCTCATTAATCCCCCCATATTATCTTTTAATAACACCTGTTACTATGTAGAATTTCCGTTCATGATTCATTCCTTTCTAATTTTATCCAAGTTTCTTAATGTTGTTATACTCTATTATTTTAAATTAAAAAAGTTTTCATATGATTTAAAACTTTTCCCAAACTACCCTCATTATGTTTTAATGATGAGATTCCACTTTCTCTCTCATTTATGCCTTCCCTATACACTCATTACCATGAAAAATTCAATAAAGGATTTCCCTCCTCTTATTTCCATTCAAGCACTTCTTCCATATTGTGAATGTAAATCCCATATCTTATTTTTGGGATATAATGATAAATGATCTCGTTATAGTCTATTTCATGTATAAATTATTTTATACCCCTTTTTTTCTCATCAACCCAACTTATGAATTTCTATATGACGATGTTATGCTGCCGAAATTACACTATGATTTTCCAAGCCAAAATTATTATATAGTGAATTCCATACCCATTTTTTCTTTAATGCGTATTCAACATAATGGTAATATAATTATTGAATGGTACTTTCATTTATGTTTTTCACATTCTAAAATCATTTAATAACTTATGATGTGTAATGATTCCACGTTATATGATCCATGTGGTACACTTATGCATGAAACGAAATGTTTATGAAGGATGTACCCTGATAGTGATCCAATTCACTTGGTAATGTTTTGTATTATGATAATCCATGATTAATTTGAGTTTACTCATGCAAATTCATGTGTAATGTGGCCTTAATCATGCTAATTCATGTGAAATTTGGGTTTACTCTTGCTAATTCAGGTGAAATGAGGGTTTACTAAAGCTAATTCATCTGTAATGAGATTTGGAGAATGATAATATCTTGTTTTATGTTTTTGTGACATTTCCATGTTATGATAATCTTGCTATATAATGCCTTAATTTTCATGTTTTTCTTCTGCTCCCTTGATATTCATATTTCCTAACATGTATTTTATTATTCATGTTATGCCTTATTTACTCCCTTACTTTGATTTATAGCTCAACCCTTTATTATGTATGTCATTAGTTTATCTATTGCGATGTTTAGTACGAAGGAATGAATTGGTCATGTTAATGAATTTTGAAATAATGATATAGTATTTCATGTTTTTTGTTTTTATGTAATCTTGCTAATTTCCCACGACACTATACCTCTTAATCCTTAGAGTTTTTATAAGTATAATTTCATGTAATAAATCATGTTTATGTGTGTAATAAAGAGTGGGGTTGTTATAGTTGGCATCAGAGGATATGATTAGTTATTTTTTTTAGGATTATAAAATCCATGTGAAAGACATAGGGATAAAACATAGTATAAAAATAGAATCCCTAAATTTTGGTCAGTATATAGTAAGTGGTTTATCATGAAAAAAATCCTTGTATGGATATGAAAACATAGGGATGGCTCTAGAAAAGATGTATATAGGGATAAATCCCAAAAACTCCTCTTTAAGCTAGACTCGAATGGGAACTGGTGCATGAAAATGGGCATTTCTATACTCTTGGACTGACACTCAAAGGATATATTCTTTGGTAAATTCATAACATAGTAAGAACCATTATTAAGGGAATTAAAAGGAAAAAATCCTATAATAATATATGTTAGGAGATAGATCATGGATAACATAGATTGAAGCCTAGAAATTTTTGTGTTAAGGAGATAAATGTAATTTATAAGTTACCCCTTTTTATCATTGTATTTCCAATTATGTGCTAAAATTATTAATATATTCATCCATAATATTACTTTTATTCACGGAAATGGCAAGTAAAATGAGGAATATCGATAACAATTGATTTGAAGGGAAACATGATGAATGACCCAACGAGATTTCCAATCAAATTGGAGCTCAAGTAGGACATGTAATGATTATGAAAAACCATCTATCAAAAATCACAATTAAAAATTATCACATTGTTGAATGCCAAATGATATCAATGAAGAGAAAGAAAACATCTCAGGAATTATCATCTAATAAAGGCGATAATGGAAATAAGTCCCATTTATCTTCATCCATATAGTGTGGAAAGAGACACCAAGGAAAATGTCACAATGGGACTAGGAGATATTTTATACATAGAAAGGAAAGGAAAAAGTATCAAATTTCAACTCCAAATTGGATTATTTGAAGAATGGAAACAAATTTCCATCTAAGGCATCAAATACAGTTTTATGCGATAAATGTTGAGAAGTCAGGCATTACCCAAGACAATGCTCTATTTAAATGGTTGAGTAGCATGATGAGCATCAACAATCACCTGGATCCATGGAGAATGGATAGTCCATTGCTAAGATATATAAAGATTAATTAATAACATGTAACCACTAATTCAATGTAATGTATGCAATAATCTATTTTTATTTATCTCATGTTAGTATATCTTTTATGTTTTCTAAGAATAATTATTCCCAATCAGAAATGATATTAAATCATTATGGAAAATACATATATATGTGTTTTATCACATGTTGATGTTGGTGGTAATTTTCTTATTGAAAATTTTATAAGCCTACTATGAATGGAATTTGAGGAAAACAGACAAATTCACTGCTTACACCTCAATGAAGTAGACAATTAATGAAGAAAAAAATCCCATTGAGGATCTACAGTTCGCAGTAGTGATATTTTAGTTAAAAATAGGAGGTCTTATCTATTTAGGGATAAGTATGAAATATATATATTAATCACAAAAGCCTCATGTATATATTCACATAGAAAATGTTTAATGTGTGCCAGTGAATTTGGTTAGAGGTCATCACGGACTACGACTACTCCACCCGTTACCACCCTGGTAATTTCAGCAAGGTAGAAGATGTTTTAAGTAGAAATGATCCAAAGACTCTATCATTGATGAGAATTAAAAAGGATCCAATCTTTGTATATTTGATGATGATAGATGTGGGAATCATAAATAAGGTAAAATCATCAATCTTTTCACATAGGATGTCTCAACTGTCTTTTTTTTGTAAAGGTTAAAGGATGATCCAATGGATAATGTGGAATTTAGAAGAAAGTGGAATCTCTGAAAAAATTGAAATCCTAGAAGATCAATATTAATGAAGTTGGATATCACCGAATAAACATAAAAATGGCTGGTATGTTAGAAATTAATGTCTTAATGTCAGAAATCAGAGGGAATAATGAAACCATTACCCATACCAATATTGAAATGGGTGAACATCACCATGGACTTTGTCACCGTTCATCTGAAGACATCCAAAGGAAACAATGCTACATGGGTTGTTTTGGATTTTCTTATAAAGACTCCACACTTCATTTCAATTCAAGAGGATTTTTCACTATATTATCTGGAACGAATTGACATCAGAGAATTGGTAAGGCTTCATGGAGTATCACTATTGATTGTATCGGATTGAGATCCAAGATTCAACCCTGTGTTTGAGAAAAGTCTCCAACAAGATCTGGATACTAAGAATTACTTCAGTAAAGATAATCATCATAAAATTGATGGACAATCTGAACACACTATCCAAACACTTGAGTACATATTGAGAGATTACTCAATGGACATCAAATGAAGAGGGGACCGACATGTTTCTTTGGTGGAGTTCTCTTACAACAAAAAATTCCACTCAAGCATCCAAATGGCTCTTTATGATGTCCTATATGGGAAGTGGTGTAGAACAATGAAATTTTGGGATGATATTTGGGAGAAAAAACATTTAGGATAAGAAATGGTCTATTAAATGGTGGAGAAGGATAACACCATCTACCAGCACAATAAATCTACTCAGATTCGAAAAAAGATGGATGATGGAAATGGTTGACGAGACATATAATTTGATAGAAAAGTCATGGTTTTCCTCCGTATATCACCATGGAATAGATTTAAGATATTTGGGAAGAATGAAATGCTTATTCCAAGGTACGTCTCCCCTTTTGAGATCCTTGATCGCATTGGAGTAGTGGCCTATCGACAAGAACTCCCATCGAACCAATATTATGTACATAATGTTTTCACTTTTGAGGAAGAACATACCTGGCCAATAACATGTACACAATCGAGAGGTGGTACCATTGAAGAATGACCTCTTCTAGGATTAAAATCTAGTGAAGAACTTGGATCGTTGAGAAAAAGTTCTAAAAATATGACAGTTCCCCTAGTTAAGGTGTTATGGAGAAATAAAAGGTTTGAAGAAGCAACATGGGAACCATAGGAAGTGATGAGGCTGAGTTACCATCATTTTCTTGTGTGGGAAAAAGAAATTTTCGATAGATAAATTTCTGATGTGGGGAATGATGTAATGACCGGAACACTAATGAAAGAAATTCCTTTTCTTTAAAATACTTAAGGATATAGAAAACACAATCACTCTTTTAATTATTATTATTCTGTGTAAATGACCATTATGTATCCTCAACATTTATAATGTAGCCATTGTATAGTGATTACACAACTAATATAAACATAAGGTTTTAAAAAATCCTTTAGAGACAAACAATGGAGAGGGTGGCCTCATCCAGTAGACTAGGACTATACGAATCTCATTTTTGAGTACTCATAATGGAATATGTGTCACTAGGATTCTCTATTGACCATGATCAAGCTGACCTTCAACACCTTAATCTGTAATAGGATCTCTTACGGGAAAAGATCAAGTCAATTGAGATTACCTCATGGGCGATGTTATCTGAGCAGCCCCAAGAGTATGTCACCATCACACATCTTACCCTTAGGTCTTATGATGTTTTTATAATTGGTTATGTAATCAATTATTAGTTACTTATTGCGTAATCCCTTTTTTTATAAATAATATTTATTCCATCAATTCATTTATGAGAATATATTTTCTTAAAAATATAATGAATTAGATAAATTGATATTTCGGGTAAAATGATACTTTATCGAAATATATAAATTACTATATTTCACTGATGATTTATTAATAATGTCCTAATGATAGTATTATAAGAAAAATCCTACTAATTATAAGTGATGATTATATTTATTCCTTAATTTTTTTACTCTATAAATTAATAAGTATTTATTTTGAAATGAATAATATTTTTATACAATAAAACTAAAATTGTATTTCCAATTAATGTATTTATTTTGATGAATTAATGAATTTTTGGAATAAATAATATTTCGATAAAATATTATTATAATATAATTTTTATTAAATATAAATAATAATATTATTTTTATGAAATCAAATATAACTTTTATTTAGGATTGGAAACTGTTTTTTCAAAACCTGTCAGTTCTCAATAAATGATGGTTTTTATTTTAAAATTGAAAATTCATATATTTAGAAAATTATTTTCATAAAATGAATATTATTTTTTGAAGCATGATTTCAAAATTAACAAATAGTTAATTTTACATAAGTTTCTTAGGCTATTATATTTTAGGTTTCAAATTAAATAACCTATAAATAAATAATGTGTTTTATGAAATCATAATGATCCAATAGTGATGTAATAAAATAAAATAAATGCAATATGATTCCAATATATGTTATACCATTAAAATAATATGATTTTATATTTTTTTTATTAATTTTATAAATCCATAGTGGACCCTCCAAGACGTATAAAATCTTTTTAGATTTTCAAATTATTTCCTTGAGAGTGTGACTCACCTCCACATAAGAAAGCCTAATATTTTAATATGTTAGGATCTTGGCAATATAAAATATTTTATACTGATACCCTTTTCTATAAACCATGGGAAAATACCATGGTATTATTTTTGGTTTTTAATATTTTAATGTGTATTGGAAAAACCCTAAATAATAAAGAATTCTATCTCCTTTCCAATATTTACCCACCAAATCTCCTATTCCTCTTCATTCAATCCATTTGGGGCTCTACAAACCTCTTCCGCATAATACCTACACTCCAACAATGGTTCCCTAATCTCTGATGATGCCTCTTCAAGCCTTTGGGATCACACATCCAAGTAAGGGATCTTCCACCCTCCTCATTTATCAAGCATTATTTTCATGTTATATATTTTAATATATTATATTACAATGATAGAATTTTTTAATAAATATCTTAGTTACTTTCTATTTGATGTATAAATTATGAGATCCACTATCACTCTAATTTATTCCACTTGTGATCCCACATGTTCACTCGTTACCATACAAAATTTTCCTAATGGATCTTCTCCTTCCTCTCTTACATTCAATTCAAGAACCTTGTATGAAATTAGTATTATTAATTTCAATTTTTTTTATAATCATACATTTATAATAATTTATATACTTTATATTTTATTTTGTTTCAATTTGGGATCATTAATCCTCCCCCATTTGGAACCATACCCAAAAAGATACTATGCCGAAATTCTATATTGGATTTCACTATTCTCATTTCCATTCAAGGTACTCTTTTATATTATGATTCATAAGATTCGTATTTATATGTTGGGTTAGGATGTCATAAAAGACCATAAAATCCATTTTATATTTAAATTTTTATATATTCCATTCACTCTCATCAATCCCGCATATGATCCTTTAGGCACACCCATTTCTACGCAAAATTTCCTTATGGGATTCCTTCCACTCTCTTTTTTAACTATGTTTATTTATATTGTTATACTCCTTTATTTTCAAATAAAAATATTTGGGTATTACTTTAAACCTCCCCAATTCATCGTTTTTTATGTTTGAATTATATGATACTACATTCTCCCTCATAAATTCCTTCTGTGTACACCTGTTAGCATGCCGAAATTCCGTAAGGGATTTTACTATTCTAATTTCCATTCAAGAATTTCTTCCATATTAATAATCTAAATTCCATTACATATGTTGGGATATTTTTTTTCCATTATAAATATAATGTAGATTTCATGTTTAAATTATTATATACTCATTTCTCTTTCATCAACTCATCTTATGATTTTCTATATAACGACTTTATGTTGCAAAAATTGCATCGTGATTTTTCAAGCCAAAGTCATCAGGTAGTGAATATCAAACCGCTTTATCTATCATGTTTATTAAGATTTGATGCAAATATAAATTTTTAATGGTACTTATATGTTTGTATTCCAAATTCAATAATCATTGAATAACTTATGATGCTGAATGATTTCATGTTATATGATCTATGTGGCACAATTATGCATGAAATGAAATGTTAATGAAATGTGCGCCCAAAGAGCACTCCATTTCATTTTTTAATATTTAGTATCCTGATACACCATGTGAAATGTGCTTTTAATCATGGTAATCCTTGTGAAATTAAGGTTTACTCATGCTAATTCACGTATAACTAGGGTTTACTCATGCTAATTAATGTGCAATTAGGGTCACTCATGCAAATCCATGTGCAATGAGACCTAGATCATTCTAATATCATGTTGTTTGTTGTTTCCACATTTCCATGTTGTGATAATCATGCTATATTATGAAATTATTATCATGTTTATCTTATGCTCGATTGATATTCCTATTGCCTAACATATATTGTGTTTTTAATGTTATGCCTTGTTTACTCTCTTAATTTCTTTTAGAGCTCACCCCTTTCTTATATATATCCTCAGGTTATCCCATGTGGTGTTAAGTATGAAGGAATTAGTTGGTCATATCAATGATGTTTTAAATAAGGATGTTTTATTTAATATTTTATGTTGTTATGTAATGTTAATAATATCTGAATACACTAGACATCTTGATCCTCAATGTTGTCTTATGTACAAGTTTATATAATAAATCACGATCTGGTGTGTAATATAAAGAAGGGATGTTATAGAAACTATAATAATTTTTACCATTATAATTATTTATTATAAATCGAATTGATAATGGATATTTAATGTAGAAGGAAGAGTTGATGGCCTCTACCTGGAGAATCATGCCATCTGAAGCCCATTTTATAGAGCCTGGGAATGGGGTAGCATCATAGGGCTTTGTCCACGACCAAGTCCATGGCGAGCTTCAACATGACAAGATTGAATGACATCTTATACATGATAAGTTCATTATGGTTGAAATCACCACTCAAGAAACTTTTTCTTACCTCCCACAAGATTCAATCACCATTACACACTTTACTCCTTGGTCCAATGTAGGTGTTAAAAGGGTTATATAACCAAGACATAGTTAATTTTTGTAATCGCATTGTATAATTTTTTTTTCATCATTTCCATTTTAATGATATTTTTTCATAATAACATATATTTTAAATTGAGATAAATTTTATAAATTGATTTTACAGGTAAAAATATTACTTTTAATATATTTAACTTACACAGAAAATTATTATTTTAAAATAAATATCATTTTGAATTTCAAATGTCAAAATTAAATAAAGAAGAATTTTTATAATTTTCGAAGAATATTAGTATTATTAATGAATATTGAAAAAGGTGTATTTTAAAATATCTTATTATAATTTAAATAATTGATATTGTAAATGGATTTTCAAGAAATTGACATACACGATTATGATCAGTGTGAAATTTAGATTCTAAAAAGATTAAATTAATTGTTAGTGAATCATAACATATGAATAATAATATTACCCTTATAAATAATAATATGACCAATGGAATATTAACCTCACCAAATAAAGTAAAAATATAACATTGGCATCATGAATGGTAATGTGATATAATAGTATATGTAAATAACTATCTTAGAAATTATTAATTAAGTATTTGTATATCTCAAGAAAATTGATATTTAGAATAAAAATTAAATTTATCATATTTTGAAAATGATTTTCATAAAATTGAGTTTATTAATGAATTTAGAACATGAATATTAGGTTACGGTGTATTTATTATATTTTTATAAAATGTTTTGTTTTTCAATGAACAGTTAAAAAATAACATTTTGAGTTTTCGGTGTGTTTAAAGACATCATACTGACGTAATATGTAATTTAAAATTATGGTAGACCCATTTGTATTAAAATATGATATGAGTTTTCAAAATTGTAAAAAAAAAATGTAAAATATTTTGGTCATTCCCATTGTGTTTCAAATACCATTGATGAGGTGTCCACGTAAATTAATAATCTATTCCCTCTCTTTTACTACAAACACCATGCAATTAAATAATTTTTATTAAATGAAAAATCATTAAACCTGAATATCTAATAGTTATACCTCCCAAAGAGTCCACCCAAGGTTCCCTCATGTCCCCTAGGTCCCAATCATAGTGTTTTAGAAGTTACTCTTCAAGGTAAGGGAATTTTTAACTTCCCTTTAACATTCATATTCTCTTCTATGTGGTATGTCATTAAAATATTCATACCATGTTATTATATCCATATTATTATGTACCTATAATTTATCATGTCTCTTTTATGAATGGGTTACCCATTTACCTTATCTTTTTAATGATTTGTAAATCCATATTTCTTTTCCAGTATGCTGCATAATGTTTGTCTCATAATCTCTCTCTTTTTCTCAAGAACATATTTTATTTTATTTATGTGAATAACCAAAACTCTTAATTCCTGGTTTATTCATCCAGAAATAAAATTAACTTCATTAATTATATAATATATATACATTAAACTTTCATTCCCTTTATGTGGGTTATAATTCAAATAATTGACATGTTTTTAAGCAATTTTTAAAACGCTATGATTTTGATATGAAACACATTTAACTTATTCGATATGAATTATTTGCGAAATATTTTATTATGATCTATGTGGATAACATGAAAATAAATACATATTATGGTTTTTCCTTGACAAATCTCAAATGTAATGGGTAAAAAAATTAATCTCTAGAGATGAAAATTTTATGACAACTTGGTGAATAACCATGGAATCTATTATTACACATTTGGGATGGACCTTGGTGATATGCCTATGAATTTCTAAAATAATTTTTGTAGATACATTTTCAATATATTATTCATTTTATTATTATCATGATATTCCTCTTTCTCATGCCCTTATGATATTTTGTCCAGCTCATAATGTATTCTCTCAATATCACATGTAAACGTTTTTCCCTATTTTCTCCTAATGGGCGTTATCCTCACCCTTTACTTTGATGTATTTCCACATGTTATGAGATTATGTAATTGAAGGTAGTAGTAACATATAAATAATCCTTTCATATTTATTAAAATAATTTTATATGTTTTCATGTATTATGTACCTTTTTTCCATGACACTAGACTTTAAAGATAATCTATTTGTACAATGTAATGAAAATTTATTTAATATGAAGGAAGTATACCATAGTGGGTATCAATGTATATATTACATATTTGTGTAAATTGTGTTACAGAATCATTAGGAATACTCCTAACGAAAATATTAAATATACAAAAAACGTTCTGGTATTTCACTGAAATATTAAGTAGATTCCTAACAAATAAATCCATGTGTGGATACGAACAAGTTTAAGTGGCTCTGGAATATATGTATCATGATTGAAAACTCAAAACCATATTTAAGATAAATAAGGATGAAAAATAGTGTATGATAACAAGACTTACCTCAATCCTAGTTTGAAACTCCTAGGATATTTTTTTGGTTAATCACCAGATTTTTATGATCCATTATGAAGGATTTATAGAAAATGTAATTGTATATAATATATAAGATTTTTAAGATTGATTTTTTAATACATAAAAACTCTTAGAGTTATAATATTATTAATAGAAACAAGCTTCTCACGGAGGTTTTATTCTTTTAGAAAATATTGGGAAATAGCAGGAACTGTGCAAATGGTGACCACACTAGACCATGAGCCGACTACCCTATGATGGAAGATATAATTGAAGATATCAAGTGAATTATGAATCAAATTACTCAGGTTATAGGAAATTATATAAATCAAGCTGAGAGAATGATTTCCCCAATAATGGAAAAACATTCCATTGAGTCCTTTATGTGTCATTGACAACAAATATTTAGTGGATCTACTGACCCATTAATTGTGTAAGAGTAGAAAAGATCAGTAGATATCCTATCCTCTGTAATTCGTAGTTATGAAAAATGTAATGTACCTAGGGATATTTATTTCATAGAGGGAAAATCTAGTTAGTGGTTTCCAAGCATAAACACAGAATTCCAAGAGGGGAGAATAAAGCTACAAAGTGGAAAGAGTTCAGAGGGATCTTATTCAATTAGTACTTACCTTGTTCGATGAGAATGAAAATGTAGAAATAATTTCTCAAGATGAAAAAAATGAATCTAGTGGAATGTATGATATGATCCTCACAAGTCTTTCATGTCACACCTCTAGCTTTGTCATGGATCCTAATGGTAAGGTTGATAGATTCTTCATTGGATTAATAACTCATCTACAGAAGAATCTAGAAAACTGATATTATGACAGATATGAGAAGATCATATAAATTTCAATGAAATTCAAACTAGAGCTCGATGGGATGAAGTTTTCCCATAAGTCCAATGAAAATAATAGTTCAACGGATCAATGATTGGGGAAGGTCTTTGATCTAGGAAGAGAAGGAAAGTTAGTGAAACATCCCATAAGTAATAAATATAGGAAGAAGAATTTTTGGAAGAACATTATCAAGAGGGGAATGTGTTAAAAGCGTAAAAGATATGTCCATTTCACTTTAAATTCTCATCACTAAGTGATTCCTCTAAATATCAACAATAACATCAAAGGGAATATGGTGTATTCCCTACATTAAGTCTGATGCTTCATGTGTGGGCATTAATGTAATTTTTCAATCATTGTCCAAATCTGAGTGAAGTGGTGGGGAATCACTATCATCCGCAAAAAAGGCCATGGGATAAAGGTCGTGCTTTTTCTATCATGAAATGTAAAGTTGAAGATACAAATAATGTGGTTGAATGTTCTCTTGTTGTTCTCTCAATCCTAGAAAGTACATTATTTGATTTTGGTTCTACACATTCCACTATTTCCACCAAGTTTTCAATAAATATATAATAAATTCCTATACTACTAAAAGTAGAGTTATCAATCAATAATCTTGGGGGGATTTTCCAGAATCAATATTACTTTGAATCTCTAGTATTTATATTTGGGAGTGTAATCTTATCGAAAATATAGTATTCATTCATATGATGGAAATTGAAATTATTCTATGGACGGAATGGAAATCAATGTATAATGGTAGGATATAATTCAGAAACAATGGAATATCTATAGTATTTAATGGAAAACGCAATGTTATCTTCTATGGAGAGATATCTAGACCTGATGATTTCCTAGAAGCACCTTGTATATCCTTTATTATGGAGTTGATCATTGAATACGAAGAAGAAATTATAGTATGAGGATAGAAAATGACCCCATTTTTTCAAGAATAAATTGACATATTTCTAGAGAAATTTCATAGACCTCCACTAGAAAAAGAGGTAGAGTTATCTATTGAACTCCTTCCCTATTCCTAGAAAATTTCAAAAACCTCATATAGAATGGTGAATGTGGAGATGGAGGAAGTGAATAAAAAATCCAAGATCTTTTTAAGAAGGGGTTTATCTGTCCAGGTGTGTCTCCCTAGGGATCAAATTTTATATTTGTGAAGTAGAAGGATATATTAATGCAGTTATGAAATGATTATGAAGAATGTAATGGGATTATAGTAATGAAAAAGTAACCTCTTCTAAAAATCAATAATTTTTTTGACCAGATTCATGGGGCCAAGTTATTCTCCCAGACTGATTTTCGATCTAGTTATCATCAATTGATGGTTAACAATGTGGATATTCTAATTACAGCCTAATGATCATGTTATGGGAATTATTATTTTGTGGTTATTCCCTTCATATTGACTAATTCTCCTTCAATTTTTATGGATTGGATGAATAGAGACTTTAATGACTACTTTGATAACTCTATGGTAGTTTTAATTGATGATATTTTGATATGTTATAATATTTTGGAGGATAAGGAAGATCATTTAAGGGTTATATTGAAATATATAAGAAAGGGAGGTTATTTGGAAATACTAAAATGTGTGAGTTTTGGTTACAAAAAGTTTCTTTCATGGGGAACATTATAACTAGTGAGGGAATCTTAGTTGACCCTGCAAAGACAAAGGTTATAGAGGAGTGGCCTCATCCTAAAATAGAAACTGAGATTTTTAGTTTCCTTGGATTAGAGGGATATTATAATAGATTTGTTAAAAACATTTCATGACTTTATAAACCACTAACAATGTTAACTCAAAATAGGTCAAGATTATCTAGACAATGGGATGTGAAGAATGATTGCAATAGTTAAAGAAGATGTCGATTACTGTAGCTGTGTTTACTCTTCCCTCTATCGAAGAATGATTAATTATTTCTATAGATTCATCTCTAAAAGGGGATGGGTGAGACCACCTGAAAAATGAAAAAATATTTGAATATCAATCTAGATAGCTAATGCCTCATGAGAATAGTTAACCAATTCATGATATTGAGCTTTCTAGATTGGTTTTTTCTCTGAAGATGTGGAGGCACTCTCTTTAGGGGGAAAAGTGTGATATATACATAGACCGTCAATGTTTGAATTATATTTTAACACAAATGGAATTGAAAATTATATAGAGAAGATGGTTGTAAATACTTAATGTCTATGATTATTCAATTCATTATCATTCCGAAAGATCAAAATTAGTTACAAATGAATTATGTAAAGAGAACCACATAGTTCTAGCAATGATGAGGATTCAAGAATATACATTGATCAAAGAAATTGGAATTGTGGGCATAGGAATTGTATGTTAATGGATATAATCAACCCTACCCAAAATATTTCTCAACTATCATTTCTAGATAAGATCAAGAACGCAAAAAAAGATTATCCATTGGTATAGAAGATGACTGAGACTTTGAATGATGAGAAGTTTCCAGAGTTCAATATTGATCAAGATGATGTATTGAAGTTTCATACTATCATAGGTGTCTAATCTATTCGAGAAATAAATATGGAGACGGTGGATGAGGCTCATAGATCTACATTATCTATACATTCTAAAATCATGGAAGTGTATGGGGAACTTCATGATCATTTGTGGTGGGATTATATGAAAAATGAAATGGTTGAATACTATACAAGGTTCTTGGTGTTTCAACATGGTAAATCAAAGAACCAACTTCCTAAAGGTGTATTACAACAACTTCCCATACCAACATGGAAGTGGGACAATATCCCTATGGAATTTTTTACTGGTCTCCTAAGAACATCCAAAAGAAACAATGAAATATCGGTTATAGTGGAATGTTTCAACAAAACTACCATTTTTATCTCTATTTAGGAGGATTTATCTCTTGATCATATTTCTAGGATTTTCATTGAGGAAGTAGTACAGCTGCATGGATTCCCAATTTCTATCACACTTAATTGTGATCCAAGGATGACATCAAAATTATAGAGAAGTCATAAACCATCTCTTTATACCGAATTGAATTTTATTATGGCCTATCAACCCAAAATGATGGACAATCTGAAAGAAATATTCAGACACTTCAAAAAATTTTGAGAACATGCTCAGTGAAATTTAAAGATTGATGGGATCAACATCTCCCATTAGTTAAGTTCTCTTAAAACAACAGCTTTCAATCGAGCATTCAAATGGAACTATATGACGCTCTATATGGGAAGCGATGTTGAAATCCAACATATTAGGATGAATGTGCTGAGAGAAATCTTTTTGTGCATGATCTTGTGCAAGAGATTATTCAATAGGTTTCTACTCTCTAACATCACATTAAGGCTACTCAGAGTCGGTAAAAGTGCTATGTCAACAACCGTCTGAAGGATATAGAATTTGATGTTTGTGATAAGTACTCCCTTCAAATTTCACTATGCAATAGAGTCAAGCGGTTTTGAAATAAAGGTAAACATAGGCCCATATATGTTTCCCCCTATGAAATCATTGGTGTCATAGGAGTAGTGTCATATCAGCTTAAACTTTCTCCAAATATATAACAAGTTAATGATGTATTCCATGTATCCCTCTCATGAAAGTATATACATATCCCTTCACATGTATTAAATCTAGAGGAGGTACAATTGGAACACGACCTCTCTTATGAGGAGAAGGTGGTGGAGATCATGGATCATAGAGAAATGGTTTTACACAACATGACTACCCACTTTTTTAAAGTCTCATGGAGGAACCAAAAATATGAAGAACCAATGTGGGAACAAGTGTAGACATTGAGGTTGAAGTACCCACAACATTTCTATCCTAATGGTACATGTTGAAATTTAGAGGATGAAATTTATTAAGGGGGGATGAATGTAGAAACCCAAACATTTCGAATAATATATTGTTTCTTGAAAATGTATTTTTTTAATATTTAATAATAAATTAAACAATATCAGTATTATTGAAATGTAACCATCGAGTTTTGACTATTATTGGTATGTTGTTTATCATGACCGATGGAAACCATAA
This sequence comes from Viscum album, assembly GCA_963277665.1. NCBI lineage: Eukaryota > Viridiplantae > Streptophyta > Magnoliopsida > Santalales > Viscaceae > Viscum > Viscum album. The sequence continues at coordinate 54,741,173 of OY728152.1, read as the reverse complement.
TAATTTTTAATGTTATAATTAATTTTTACAAATAGAATTGATAATGAATAGATAATGAAGAAAGAAGAGTTGATGGCTCCACCAGTAGAGTCTTTCCAAACGAAGCCCATTTGTCGATGCTTGGGAAGGAGTTAGAGTCACTGGGAATTGGTCTAGACCATGCCCAAGCCAAGATGAATATGTTAATAATAAACAAAGTTACAAACTGGAGAAGTTAATTTTTGTAGAAATCACCACTTGGTCAATGTTGTCCAAGCCACCCCATAATTTTATCACCATGGTACACCTTACACTTTATTCATATGCAGGTGGAATAAGGGGATATGTGTTATTCTGTAGTTTCATTGGGTATTCCATTTGTATATATAAAATTGTTATTTCATCATTTCCATACTATGAGTAGTTTTTCTTAATAATATATATTTTTATTTGAGATGAATGGGATAAATTGATTTTACATGTAAAAATGTACTTTTCATATATTTCTCATACTTAGAGAAATATTATGTTACAAAACATTATTTTTTAATTTCAAATGTTAGAATTAATCAAAAATGGATTTTTATCATTTTTATAAGATGTTTCATATTATTGATGAATATTGACAAAAAGAGTGTTTTAAAATATTTTTTATACATTAAATAATTCATATAGTGAAGTGATTTTCAAAAAACTAACATACATGATTATGAGATGTATGAAATTTAGAGTCTGATAAGATCAAAATAATTATTGGTGAATAGTATATAATGAATAGTAATATTAAATTTATAAATATAAATATTACTATTGGAATAGTAACCTCACCTATGAATGTAAAAATATAATTTAGGTATCTTGAATGGTAATGTGATATAATAATATAAGTAAATTATTATTTTAAATATTAATAATTATGTATTAGTATATTTTGTGTAAATATTGATTTTACATAAAAATTAAATTTCTCATATATCGAAAATTATTTTCATAAAATGGACATCATTTTTTAATTCCATACATCATTATCTGGTTATGTTGAGTTTAAGAGATTCTTACAATTTTTTCCCACTGCACAGTAGAAATATTGTTTTTGAGTTTTCATTTTGTAATTGATATCATAATGATGTGATATGTAATTTAAAAGGCTATTCGACTCATTTGGATTAAAATATGTTATGAGGTTCCCCAATTGGCCAAAACCATGGGCAAATACCATGGTCAAGCCGATGGTTTTTAAAAAACAATCGATGGGGATTCATCGAAAATTAATAAAAAATTACCTCCCTTTTACTATAAATACCAAAACATTCCTTTTTCCATTCATTTAAAAATATTAACCTTTTTTCTATGATTGTGTTACTTCAAAAGGAGTCCCCCCAAGGTGCCCTAAATCTCACAATGTCCCGATATTAGTGTTTTTTACGTTACTCTTTAAGGTAAGGTAATTCTCAACTTATCTTTTCCTTTCATGTTTTATTTTATGTGATATGTATTTAAAATTTCCATATCGTGTTATTATTTACATTTTATTATTTCCCTATAAATAATTATAAATATTTTATGAATGGGTTACCCATATGCCCTCACATTATAATGTTTTATGAAACCATGTTTCATAATCGTAATGATGATTAATTTTAGTCACAAAATATCTCTCTTTTTCTCAAGAATCACTTTTATTTTCTTTATGTGAATTCCCAAAAATAATTCATTTTAGGATTATTCATCCAGAGATAATAATTATTTATTTTAAAATTAAATTTATATTCATTGTACCTAATTCCATTTTTTGGGTTATAAATGACATAATTACCATGTTTTTATGAACTTTTTAAAACGCAATGATTTTGATATGAGGCCAATTACTTTTTTTCTCTATGGGTTATTTATGAAATGATTTATTATGATATATGTGGACCACATGAAAAAAAATAAATATTAAGGGATTTACTTGATAGTGCTTTAATTTATTGGGTAAATAAATTAATCTCTACAGATGATATGGTTACGATACCTTGGTGAATTACCATGGTTATTGTTTATCATACCACAATGATTGAACATGGTGATATGATTATTAATGTCTAAAATAAATCTTTTAGAAACATTTTCATGATATTATTCATGTTCGTATGATCATGATATGCCACTTTCTCATTCCATTATGACATTTCATGAATTTATTATTGTTTTCTCTCAAGTTCACATGTAAACTATTTTCAATGTTTTCCATTACTGGGCCTTATACTCACCCTTTCCTTTGATATATGTCCCCATGTTATGAGATGTAGTAATTGAACATATGATAAACATTTCAAGAATACTTTTAAGTGGATTAAAATGATTTTAAATTTTTTCTAGTATTATTTAAATAATTTCCAAGAACTATACTTTAATGATCATTTATTGTTAAATGTAATCAAAAGTTATGTAATAAGAATGCGGGATTCCATAGTTTTCATGTTTAAAATTATTTGGGTTTGGAATCCCTTAACAAACCACCATGACAATGTGCATGACCAACAATAACGTTTATCTCTTTAATCAAACCAAATGTTTTTATCAATGAAAAAAAATTTAGGTCAAGTATGTTCATATATATTCAAACCTATCATATAAATAAGATACATGAATTCTCCATGTAATGTAATAAAATTATTTGTGACTGATAAAATCCACATGAGTAATCCAAAATATATAGATAGACAACCCTATTCAATTTTATAACTGAGGTACTCCATCATCAATGTCTGTGGTTCAACCTTAAGTCATGTTACCGAGGGATACAATACACAAGAGATAATCCAATTCATGATAAACTCTAAAACCTAACCAATAAAAAACAATACAAAAAAACTCTTCTAAAAATCATAAATAAAATTATTGAACAATGTCAAGGTAGATGGAATCTTTGTTTTATTATATCAAACAAAAAATGATCTATAAGGATATATCCTATAATACATGATTAATATGTATGGGAATACACGATAATAATTTTTCATAAATATTAAAATAATTCTGAATATAAAGAAAAAACCTAAATAATATATTAATTATAAAAAAATGGGGAATTTAAGAAATATTCAAAAATAAATGGTAATTATTTAAATTTTATAAATTAGAATGAATATGAACATTATATATTCATTCAAATATGAACCATTTTATACATTTTCATAAATATAATATTAATGATATTTAATAAATTATAAATATTTTATAATTGGATATATATAATATAATCATATTATATTTTCATAAAATCATATACCTTTTATTTTATAAACACTTTATAATCTTCCTATTATGATTTCAAAATAAACTATTTCTTTTAAATCATAATTCATATCATTTTGAATGATATTTCAAAATATTAATGATTAATGTTTGTGAAAAATTATTCATAAAAAGTTATTTAATTGATTAAATAAATAAATAATTATTATTTAAAATATCAAAAAAATGTTCAACATGATTTACATGAAATGTATAAACCATTAAAATCCATTAATAGGTTAAATATATTTTTTAACAATTTCATACTTACCCTTATGTAGATAGCCAATTCATTATAATGGGATTCTCCTAATTACCATTATATAAACTATTTGTGTATAAGCAACCTATGTTTTCATAATCATGTTTAAAGGTAATATAAGTGTTTCCTTTACATAGATCGATTTGAAAACTATTTTATAATGTTAATAAAAATATCATAATTACATATATCACTAGTGTATTGGTAATAACTTTATAAAACATCTTTATGTAAGTGTTCTCTAAATATTTCATATGCTATGTAAAGGTAATCATCGTGAAACTCTACATAGAATCTCTAATACCATTACATGTAATGATAAAATTCGAATGACACGTATGAAAACCTATTAGGCTAAGCCTATTATCTATATGAATCCCCCATTTAAAAATTGTATCACCTTTAAGAAAAATACCATTTCATAGAGGTACTAAAATTATTCAACCCATTTTTGTAAAGGTAATAAAGAGGCTATCCTAATACAAACCATCTATGTAATTGTTTCACATATGGTTTAAAAAATATTTATATTTAAATAAAAAAATTTATAAGGGTATAAAATTTTAAAATCCTCCATTCATAATGTTAAATCATTCATATACATAGGAAACTCAGGTTAGGGTGTGGATCCTAAAAATGTTTTTTGGAAAACATTATACATCATTTTTCAATGAAATTAATCTATTTAAAAACATTTAAATGATTAAGTACCAAGATATAATTCCATTAATAGGTTTTTCATGACAATATAATGAATAATTTTAGTGTAAAATAACCCATAATAGAGTATATATTTATTTATGAAATTAAAATTTAAAAAATACTATATAAATAGTACCACGATTTCATGAATTTCAGTACATTCTACCTTTCATGGACAGAGCGTGTTTGAGAAAATCTAGAGGAGAATTGAACATAATAACCAATCATGTGAGGTGAGACCCTAGGAAATGTATACATGATAATATTTTGAGGAATCATTATAAACATATGGAATTATATATCCTTCTAATCTTAGATATAAATTACTCAGGATTAATAGAGTTTTAGAAGAGGATCATACACGTCACACCAAACACTCACTCAACCGTGGAGTAACCAATCCACTTATTTGTGTGAATATTGGTATTCCTCCAATTCAAAATACATCATATCAATTTGTCAATGAATAGTGTAATAAATTGACCATTTTTAATGAATTAAAATATCATCAGCCATCCTAGTGGGGTCCATTCCACCACTCCCCAAGCCCACCTCCAATATGACAGGGGTTGTAGACTAGCACCAAGAAGGCATATCACTAAATAGTGAGGAATTACCTAATCATTTGTACACAAACATGCATCTACAAGACCAAACATGATGAATTCTAAAAACAACTAAGGAATAAAATACATGCATACAAGTAAAGCCAACCAACAATGTACAATAGAAAGTAATGTGAAAATTGTTAGTTGATCCAAAATACAAGCCCACTAAGATAAATACTGTACAAATTAAAACTTCAAACCTGTATGAATGAAATGGGTACTATGAATTCTACTCATATCCATTCAATACCTTAACCTATAGGGAATCTAATAAAGTATGCTCTAGTCCCGGTCTACCTAATAATCTTTCAAAAGGTCGCTCATTTGTACATGACAAGACATGTGCGGGAAAAGCCCATGATGGGGTGAGTATAACAATATTCAGTACATGAGCCCAAAAATAACAAAGAAACACACAATGTAGTTTAATATCCATATATAAACTATATATTTCAACAGAACATATAATAAGATACCAATATATAGATATACTTGAAACCGAGACCCGTAGTCTAGAGGTAGATCATAATGAATGCATACCCGTGATTGAGATTTAGTTCAAATATTCCACGAAGCACTCATTTGGGTGAACACACTCCATGAGTCTATTATCTCTTATGAAGTTTGTATGAGAAGTCTGTTCTTCTGGAAGTGTCACAACATAGATAGATGAAAAGATCGATCTAAATAGATAATAGATGCACTCATTATTGGAGAACTCACTCCTGAGATGGGAATGATCATCATATATGAATGATGAACACCTCTAGGTCCATGGGGGTGATACAACGACTCATCTAGATTCACCTGCTAAGTAGAGTACTGATGTTTGGTAGGATTGGTCATGTCGATAACTTTACTCTACTTAGGGTAAAAGAATGGGTAGGGTATCTTTCTCCAGGCCTCTCTGTGGGATTATGATGCTATATAGAATTTCATGCTAAAGGGATCATACCACTGTGGATGGAAATGATAACTAACCTCCAGGGAAATGTGAAAAAAGGAACTAACCCATATGAAACTAGTCCAATTAACTGTTGACAATATGATCAAGCCATGTACATGAATGTAAAAGGGATGTTGAAAGATTACACATCGTGTCCTATGACCCCGGATACTACCTGTGTACAATGTCTAGTGTCAAAGAACATTTCATGTATAAAATGATATACACGATGTGTAAGAATGTTACATGATGTGTCATAATATTTGGGGGCTAGTCCGTCTATGATGGTTGTGTTCCCATACATGGATTCAACCCCCGTCTTCTAACCTATGTTCTGGTATGCAGGGTAACCCTCAAATCCATCCTGGTCTGGGCATGTGGTGGATTACATGATGTATACTCCACCTCATGTCAAAGTATCATCTGAGATATATGCTGAGTTTCGCGTATGTACCCACACTCCGTGTGATTGTTTTCATGGTCCATGTCACCATTTCCTATATAATATTTTTAAAAACTAACACATGGAAATCCAGGTCACATAATTATTCCATATAATATTTTTTGAAAACTAACACACGGAAAATCAGACACGTTACATTATCCAGAACTCAGTGATTTTACACCCCCCAAAACCCAAAACTAATGTATACTAAAAAAGTGTGTATTATGTATGAATCTAAGTCTCCCACTCCCATGTTCTTTTCTAAAGTCTCTCGTGCTACCACCATACATGCACCAAGGGAATCGCTTAACCATGGACGATTCTCTCACATCATTATTAAATCTTCACCGGGTACACTTCAATGGTCTCTCCATCATCAATGTCCTGCTCACCACTATCGATGATGTGATATGGATTATGCACATACCTCCTCACCAATGACACATGGAAGACATCATGTATAGGATGTAACTATAGTGGTATAGCAAGGAGGAACACCACCTCACAAACTTTGTGCCATATCTAAAAATGGACATTGGATGTTGGGGACAACTTGTGGCCCCGTCCAAATATATACAACCCTGGTCGAGGTGAAACCCAAAGGAATACATGGTCTGCCTTATCTAACACCATATATATCTGTATTCTGTTAGCTAAATACTTATTTCTTCTTTGTGCTATCTTTATCTCCTCCTGGATGATCTGCACCTTCTTGGAGGTAGCTCACACCATCTCTGGACTAATGAGTGCTAAATCTTCGGGGTTGGTCTAGAAAATTGGTGACCAGAAGTTTCACCAATACAATTCCTCAAACTGTTCCATACCAATGGTGGATTATTAGCAATTTTTTAAGGAAAAATCCACCAGTGGTAAGTGGCTTTATTAACTGCAACCAAAATCCATGATACATTCCCACAACTGATCCCACAAAACATTAATGGTTCTCTATTTCTGGCCTTCTTTGTTGGTATGGAACAATGTGCTCAAGTGTAGATATGTCCCAAATTCCTCTTGAAATCCCTTCCATAATCAAGATGTGAAATGAGCATTGTGATATAAGACAATCTTTGAAGGAATTCCATGAAGCATAATAATCTCTGACACATAGAGGTGTCCCAATCTATCTGTGTAACTCTTCTCCCTAATAGCCAGTAAGTGGGCTGATTTGGTGAGTCTTTCAATTAACTCCTAGATAGAATTTTTTCCCATGGATGTTCTTGGTAATCCAATCAAGAAGTCCATTGATATACCATCCCACCTATATTCTAGCACTTCCAGGGATGAGATAATCCCACTGAAACATGGTTCACAACCATCACCTACTAGAACATATGAAATCGAGAATCAAACTCTACAAATTCTTTCATCATAGATATTTACCCAAACTAACCCCAGAGGTCATAAAAAAAATTTTCTACATGAGGATGTACAGCTAAGGGGGATGTATGAAACTCCCTCAGAACCACCTCCTGCAAATCCAATGGAACACCTGTGCATCTTTTGAAAAGAACAATTTTCTCCCTACCTTGCGAATATCTAGTTGGAAAATATCTTGTGGATAACAGAGAATATAATATCTCATTGTGGACATCCACTTTTTGTGTATCCCTGAATATTTGTAAGATTGGAGGGGTTATAACTATCAAACGGAAATAATCTACATCATCTCGATTCAAAAAGGATAATTGTAGCAGGATCAACTAATCTGAAGCCTCGCTTAGTTTTTGCGAACTCAATCTCTGACTGACAGAATAAGCTACTACATCTCCCTTCCAATTAGTATATGTGATATCAATTTCATAATTGTAGAGGAACTCTATCCATTAACTCTGCCTCCGTTTCAGATCCTTCTACACGAATATTAACATGAAGCTCTTATTGTCAGAGTAGATGATAATAGAATCACATATCAGGTAGTTTCACCAAATCTTTTTCAAAATTCACAATGTTTCCAAATCAAGATCAGGGTCATGTAGTTATGCTCATGTGGCCTTAGATGGTACGAACCATAAGCAATCACTACCTACCTCTACATCCGGACATATCTTACCCTGATCCCTAATGTGTCATAAAACTATGTACTCGACACCATATTCTATAAATCTCATGATTAGTGAACTGGTCATACTCTACCTCACCTTCTAGAAATCATAATTGAACATCTCCACCCATAAGATAGGATACCATTTCTGGGTCAAGGCGGTCACCGGTGGTGATATCAGGGAGAAATCGAGAAAAAATCACATGTAGTATCTTACCAACCTAAGGTAGCTCTAGACCTCTATGAAATTCCCCGGTGGATCCCATGATAACACCGCCTTGGTCATGCATGGGTGCACTACATTGACATTTTCTCAGATAACATGTTCAAGAATGTGGACCTCATGTATCCAGAACTAGTACTTCATGATCTTCCTATAGAGCTAGTTCCATCGATGTACATCTAGAATCATCCACTAGTTTCTCGCGTGCTCCTCCTATGACTCTGAGTATATAAGGATGTGGCCGATAAATGCCTCTATGAACCAGTCAAAATATGATTATAATATATGCTTCATGAGTCCTCTAAAAACTACAGTGGCATTCATCACATTGAAAGGCATCACCAAGTACCCATAATGACTATAGTGGAATTTGAAATCCAACTTCGATAAATCCTCATATCATACTAGTAACTGGTGGTAACCCGATCAAAGGTCCACCTTCGAGAACCACCATTCCCCTCCTAGTTAATCGAAGAGGTTATCAACCCATTGAAGTGGATAATTCTTCTTCACCCTTTCTTGGTTTAGGAACTGGTAATCCATGTACAACCTGAAACTCCCAGCTACCATATAGGAAAAAAAATTGGGGCCACCTAGTGTGAAATAATTATATTACGAATCACTTCATTTGAAAATACTACAACTACACCCTCATCTCACAAAGCTCTATGGGATCCATCTGACATTTTGGTGATGATATCAATGTTATCCTGAGGTGTAAGTCAATACAGAAGTCAATCTCTCCAATGGGAGGTAATCTTAGAACATCTTCTAAAAAGACGACCTAGTACATGACCATTTTTTCTTGGAACTGAATGATCACAACATCTTCTACTCCGAGGGTATAGATAGCCCCCTCATTAGAGATCAATTTCACTCTCCAAAGCATGAGCCCATTATGTGAATCTTGAGTTTCCTTTTTCACCAACAATGGAAAAACACACTCCATTATTGCGGACACACCACACTCATCCCCTAATGAATTAAATTTGGTCTTCAACTGAATATAACCAATTCAGACTGAGAATGATGTCATAGGGCCAGGAATTTTCCACAAAGAGGTTCCAACCAAAACACTCACCTCCAAGGGATAGATCAAATTGTCGACAAAGATGTGTGATCATCGAGTCTCATCCAATAGGTATCTCCAGGTCTAAGTGTCAAGTCAATGGATCCAATGGAATATCATGGTTTCACACAAGACATGTGGCGAGGAAAGAATGAATGACACCTATGTTAGTAAGAATGGGAGATATGGTTGAAAAGGCACATACCGTACCTCGAATCATCCGTGGAATCCCTATATTATAGGCCTCAACCAAAAATAGCTACCTCTCCCCTATTCCCCAAATCCATTATCTTGGTGCAGACCTTCTTGGCATGGTGGTGGAAGTAGGTGAATGTGTCTTCCACCTCATGCACCTCTCTCTAATCCTCTGCCACATCATCAGCCTGGCGGGTCTACCTAATCCACTATATGCCTCTACATTGGTGGTTCATCCACCATTTCACTATAAATGGAACGATGGGTTGGATAGTCTCTAGAGATATGTTCGCTAACATCACATGAGTATCATCGCCTCTCCCTAGACTGAATGCATTCAGCCTAAGATCCTTGGACTGCATATCCACTATCTTGGGACATCTTGTGACATCTCCTATATCCCAATCTCTATGTTGAACATTGCCTCCCTGGTTCAGAGGTCTCTACACCTATCTGCCTGCTACTGACTACCACTGGATGGCTCTGCTCACCCAAGAACCTCTCGACCACCAAAGCACGCTCGATCACTGATTCATAAGCTGAAATACATAGATCCGTGACACAAGCGAGGATTCCCTATCATAGAACTCAGTCGAAGGTCTGAGCTCTGATGTTCTGATACCTGACTATATCCATTGAGTACTTGAGAGGATGGTGAACCTAGATGAATAATCATCCACTTTTAAACTTCCCCACTACAGATGAAGAAGATCCTTGATAAACGTTACACACAGCGTAATTAGAGAGAACCCCTCCCTAAATAGTCGCTTGAACACCATCGATGAAAGAGTCTCCTCATAGTGAGTCTTTGTGGTAAAACACCCCCATCGTCCCACAGAACACTAAAGAATTGTCTCTCCTAGGATAACCATATATTATGATAGTGGGATTACTAAAAAAAGACTACGGTCACTGCTTCAATATATTCCTTAGTCACTTAAGTGTTGGGCTCACCTTAGAACCTAAGGGGTCTTTATCTCTGAAACTCATGGAGTGTGGTCAGCCTGCACTCATCATCTAGTGGTACTGCATGTACCACGTGATGCTCCAATAGCAATGGAATTGTAGCTACACCACCTGGATGTAATGCCGAGGGAACCTGTCCCTGAATCGATGGATTGACTCTAAAGGGATCATCCTCATGATCAATTCACTAAATCCTATCTGTTATGCTTCGCACAGGCATCCTATAAGAAATAATATGTACCGTCGTCAAATAATATATATATAGAGAGATGACTTAATAAGGACCAGGAAAACACAACACTTTCATATTTGATACATGTACCATTTTTTCACTTTCAACTTGTTTTCTCGTCTACCGAGTCAAAATGAATGTTATTAGTGTCCGGATTTATGGATATGTAGGCCACCCACACCAACACTAAAGTACCTGGCCTAAAATACAAACATAAAACACCTAAAACTATTTCATCAAAACAATATCACATAATCTTCTTCCTATGGTTGGACCAACCACATATGATACCACACTGTCACGACCCATCCTTGTGGGGCATGTGCCATGACTCCCCAAACCCTCCTCCAATTGGCCAGGGGTTGTTGACTAGCACTGAGTAGGCATATCAATAACTTGGGAGGAATGTTATAGGTACTAATACACATGAAAACATCTCCAAGACCACAAAAGATGAATTATAAAAACCACTATGAAAAAAAACTAATGCATACACCTAAACCTAACAAATAGAGTATAATAGTGAGTAATGTTCAAAATGAAATCCGGGACAGAGTACAAGCCCATCAAAAGAAAGAGTCTAAAAAATACAAATTCCAACCTGTATTTATGAATTAGGTTCTAGGACTGCTACTCATAGCCATAGGAACACCTCAGCCTGTAGAGAAGCTCACACTTCTTTTTCATGTCATATATCGCCCTGGACTACATCCAAAAGGATCCTCATCTCCACAAGACACGACACGTGCGTGAAAACCCATGCATGAGTGTGTATAAAAATACTCACTAGAGTACATCTAAGATCATATAAAAATAAAAAAAGTAATGGTACAATCATATCTAAAAAATATTTTCGTATAGAACATATAACAATATAAACATATCCTGATATACTTGAATCCCAAACTCGTTGTCTAGTGGTATGTCACAACAATCATATAACCAGGCTATAGATTCAGTTTGATGATTTCTAAAAACATTTGTCTGGGAGAACTCACTCTAAGAATCTGATAGCTCTGATGATGTCCATTTATGAAGTATGTTTATCAGGATATTTCTTGGGAGAGATAGACACACTGATAGATCTGAAGAGAGAACAGATGCACTCATTTCGATATAACTCACTTTTGAGTGGGGAAAGATCATGATACACGGATGAGGAACACCTCAAGGGCCATGGGAGTGATACCATGACTTATTGGATTCACCGTCTATGTAGACGACATGCATCTCATAGGCTAGTACACATCGATAACCCGAATCTACCTAGGGAACAAAAATTGGAAGAGGATCTCGCTCCAGCCCTCTTGGAGGTATTCTTCCTCTATCCACAATGTCTTGGTGAAGGGATCATACTCTTGTGGATTGAAATGGTACATGAACACCAAGGGAATGAGAAAAGGGGGCACTAAACCTACCAAAACATGTCCATGGAATGATGTACAGGAAGATTAATCCATGTACATGAAATAATACACCATTTATAAAGATAACACTATATGTCCTATGACCCCGGTACAATATTTGTACAACAAAACATGTCGAAGAGCATGTAATGTAGGAAGATATATACACGATGTGTAAGAATGTTACATTCCATATCCTACTATCTAGGGGTTGTTCTGTGTACACTGGAAATGTGCATGTACACAGCTTCAAGCTGTCTCTTCCAACCCGCATCCCTTTACACAAGGAAACCCACATAACAGAACTGGTTTGGTCGTGTGGTGGAGTACATGCGTTGTACTCCACCTCATGTCCATGTATCATTTGAGTTACACACCGAGTCTGGAATAGGGACTCCTACACCATGTGATAGTTGTCACACACCATGTCATCACTTCTAATCCTGCAAAGCTCTAGCCACTACTAAACTGGTCCCACACATTGTGTTCTTCGGGATACATGTTGTGTACACTGGAAATGTGCATGTACACAGCTTCAATCCTCTAATTGGTCTTCCTAATTTTAGATCTATGACTTGGGATCCTTGTGTTGTGAAATGAATGCACAATGAAACACTATTCATAAACCTACAATGAATGAAATGATCGTGGTGTTAAAAGGGGATGATGAAATCCTTACAACCAAATGAGGAACAAAACATCACCATTATTCATCGTGACGTTGATCATATCCCATTTGAAAGATCAAATAGATAAAATCAAATATAAATCAAATCATGCACAGAATAATACCCCGAAATAAACCTAATAAAACACTCAATCATGAATGGATAATCCATGGGTCAACAAGTTTGTGGGTTGATCCGTGTTTTTCATTTAAATAAATGATTGGGGAAAAGAAGAATTGAGATAGAACCCCCTAACATGATTGTTGATGAAGAGGGATAGAATTCATTGTTTGTGATTCGATCTCATTATGCAATGATCCACGCGTCGTCTTTCATTGTCTATTGTCAATAATTCTCCAAGGGAAGCTCCACTATGATGCTCCATAGAATTCGAGGGAGTTTTCTAGTTTTATGACCCTAAATCTAGCCTCCTACTCATTTACAAAAAAATTTAGTTCCCCTGTGTTATGGAAACGTTAAAAATAAGAAAATTATTATTTTATTTAATTTTTTTAAGATGTCAAAAAACAATCTTCTAATGTCGACCCACAGTGGTTGAGGATAAGCCCTGCCAAAGGTAAAGATGTTGCTCTAAATGTCATGTTTCCTTTGGATTTCTGATCTAGGAACCCATTTAAATGTTATTTCACTTTTCTAGGAAAATGACTCACACAAGATATTTTATGTTTATTTTGTTTAAAACATTAATTATGAGCACTTTGGGCCCCTGAATCGCACTCCGTCACAAATCTTGATCTCATAATAATTCAATGTAATATTTTTTAAAAAATAAAGCATGTAAAATCGATGATATTACATAATAAAAATACTTCAATCCTTTTATAAAGGATTGTAACCAATGAATTCACCATTCTCATGAAAATTAATAATATATATATATATCATACATATTTTATATTAATGTATCAAAAATATTAGAAAATTTACAATGCAAATAATATAATAAATTATATGTATATATCTTATGAATTATATCATTTTCAATATGAATCTAATGTATAATTTTTTTTGTTAAAATCCAATAGTTCTATTGAAATGTTTTTGAGGCTTTAACGTGTAATTACTATCTAGAAAAACAGAATAAAAGTGGAAATAACTATGATGGTTTTTATAATTTTCTTTGTAGGATCTAAATACAATAATTAAATGTTAAATAAAAATTTTCTCTAATAACTTGAAATAGAATATGAGTGGTTGAGAGGATTTAAAGATATATTAACAATGTGTTTATGATATTTACATAATGAATAGATCAATGGAATTGTGTTGAAACCTAGTTATTTATATGATAGATCCCCAGATCATATTCAATTTATTTTTTCATGAGATTTATCCATTTATATTAGTCATGAGTATTTTAATTCTATAAATATATATATTTTATCTTCAGGAAATTGATATGCTACTTATAAATAAATGGAGAATGCTGTTTCTTGGTCGATTTTCATAGATGATGAGTCATATATGTGATGGATATAAACTATGATCAGTTACAGGTAAGACATGTGATTGATCCATACTGATCCATGATGTCAACCCCTACGATCATTCCAAATGGTGTGGTCACCTCACAAGGTCTCTTCCCACATGGTCTCTATACTTGGTATGTTCTCAGGATCATGGAAATTCCCAGACTCAGACAATATTCAAGTTATTTTACAAGGTTGAAATATGAATTTCCAACTATTGGATTTTATAATTTAATATTATATGATTAAATGACTAAGACATTACTTATCGGTTATATATTATAGTCATGTTTGTGGATATGAATTAGGGAATGGAATATTTGAGAGGGTTCAACACCACATGAAATAAATTCATAGGGGAAATAATTCTTGTTTATATGAACGTAAATACATGAATAAACCTTAATGAGGTGGATTTTTTAGAGATGTTTAAAAAAACACCAAAATATTTTGGTGATTAAATGGAGAAAACATAAAGTAATGATGTACTTTTATAAATAATTAAATTTCATGGATTATTTGGATGCTAAGATTATATTATTTTTGTATCACATGAGGGAGGAATAATTCCATAATATTAATGTTATACAAATGATTATTTTCAAGGGGATTTAAATGATTTTGAATGAAGAATAATTTGAGAATATATTGAGATATTTAAATGAGGAGAATTCACCAACGTCAAATTTTGGGGTCTCCATATTTTGAATATGATGAATAATATTAATTTGGTGTCATTATATGTATTTACAAATATATGTATGTTGTGAGGGAAGATGTAATGTGACAAGAACTAATTTATCGCAATTGTGGTGTGATAGAGAATTATAAAGGTTCTTATACATTATTTTACAAGAAAAATCCTAGTGAGAAGGAATCTCAGATATTTCAAGAAACTGATACAAAATCCTAATTATTCTAGGTCATGAAACGATCCATAGATTTACTAAATATGATAATGGTGAGTAGGACATGAGATAAAATTATAAAGAAGAACTGTTTACGTACACATGTAGTTATACACAAGTGCACTATATCCAATACACACATCTATGAGGGTAATCAAAAAGTAGTTTGAAGAATGAAAGAAGATATTTTTTCACATATAAACGTTGATAGAGAATATAGAGAGAGTGTCTAACCAGTAACTAATGATTCATATATTAGAGGCATATAACTAGATTCTTGATGTTTTCAAGTGGTCACTGATTATAACCAATCATTATTATATATAATAAGAAGATACCTATAATTTTGAAAGATTTTATAGTGGAAAATCCATGTTTTAATTTCTTAGAAATAATGAGAAGTTTAGGTTTTTATATCTTATAATTTAATTGTCTTGTGTTGTTATATCAATCTACATCTATCTCTTATTATTAGCATGTGAGGCTACATACCTTCATTTAGTAGATGAATAACATTAACATATTCAAGAGGATGAATTAAAAAAATGAATTCATGAAATTTTTATTTCACTAATCTATCCTCCCCATAGACCAAATGTGGTGCCTACCTAGTTAGTGATCTCTTCAAAATAGATAAGATTGATAGGTTCTATAATTTCTAAATATGCATGGTGGGAGATCCATTATTTTAATAAATGTTTGAATAATTGAAAATAATAATGATAAAAAAATTTGTTGATGTTGGAAAATATTTGGATCTTATAAAAGGAGTTACTGCTGGAGTTACTTGTCTGGGTGTAAAAAATATTGTTATCATTATAGTATTTCAAAATGATGTTCATGAAAAATATACCATTTCAAATAAATTAATGACAATCCAAACTTATTCGAAAATTAATATTTTATAGTATTGGTATAGTGATGATTTCACTATTGGTAAACTAAAAAAAATAATTGATATCATGTTATATAAGAATGTGGTCATCCATTATGTAAAACAAATATAAAAATATATGAAATTAAATGTTGTTAAAGGGTAGAATAATTGTTAATATATGATGCATTATGTTGTGTAATTAGAATGTTAAGATGTCTCAAGAATTTTATGTTATCATATAATTTTTTTTAATGAAATAGAACAATTAAATTACAATTAGACTGGAAATATATTATTTTATGTGTTCTAATTATTAAAAAATTACACTATTTTTAGAAATATTAATGAATAATATTCATGATTAAAAATAGAATAATAATTCAAAATTATATCCAAAGAGACATAACCTGTAAACCATCTGAAATGGAAGAAAATTATATAAATTAATTGTAAATATCAATATATAATAAAAATAGAATTTTCTAGTAAAACATTATATCTAATTTTATGATGATTACTTTGAAAAAAAGGGGTCTCATGTAGGGTCTTGTTTACATTTTTTGAAAATAATAATAATAATTATATATATTTTATTATTGAATTGTATAAATATTATATAGATCAATAAATGTAGTAAAATGATCCCTTAATTGTATAAGGGAAAGAAAGTAGCATAGTGGATAGAGAATAGGCATAAACTGCAAAAGTGTTCCAATTTAAAATAGATTATAACACCCAAGATTGAAGAATATATCTGATTATTATTTTCTAATAAGTCTATAATACAATTAAAATTATAATATTTCATGGAAAAAATAATTTTATAGTATTAATATCGATTTGGGACATACATGGTTAAAGTAATCCTTGAATGAGTTTTTGAAAATTTTCCATAGAAATTATTTTTTATGAATAATAAAAAATGTGTTATTTAACTATACATAATTTTAATTATAAAAATGATTTACAACATGAATATTTAATCATGTATTTACTTTTAATTTTATATAAATAAAGATAAGATCATTTTCATGAAAAAAAATGATATTTTCATAAAACTATTTTTTAATGTGTAACAACCTTCAATTTTAATTTATTCACAAAATAATTAATGGTGAATGATTTAAATTTAATGTATATAATATTAAAAGAATAATTTAAATCCAAATAATGACGTTTACTATACATATAGTTAATATTAGATCATATTATTAGTTTTTTTACATACCAAAATTATAAAAAGGATCCACCGCCCCTCAATTATTCACACTTATAAAGTCATTTTCTCAAAAAAACCCTTCGAAATATTTCCCTAAAATCCTTATCCATGTTATAGATATTTTATTCGTCCCAAATATTGTATCCCCTAGGGTTCTTGATAATATATCTAAATGAGGATTTTCTATGTGAATGTATCCATATTCACGATGTCTTTCTATATTTTTTACATGTTCTTTTAACAACTGGAATTATTTATTAACAATTCCTATATAATAACACACTTATCAACCATAAAATTATATTTTATTATGTTTTTGTAATAATATAACTAAATTTACTTCAACATAAAATGAGAAATAAAACCATCGTCTATGTGTATGATATAATACAAACTCCCAAATCGGCATAATTTGTTCTCCCAAACTAACTCAAATGGAAAGTAATAATGATATATATAATGAATATATATATGATACTTTTAATATAATGTTTATTTTATAAAATGAATATATCATCCACTTTTTTACCCTTTCAACCATTAAGGAAATGATAACGCCGCTCATGGGTACGTATCATGCGGAGATGTGATTTATTTTCCAAGACCAAATTTAAAGAATGATTCAAAAAAATGTATCTTATTAATAATTATGATATTTAAATCATAGATATCAATCGAGATATGGTGGAAATATATCCTATAAATAAGAAAAAAACATATTTGGTAAAACACATATTAAAAAATAGTAGTTAACACTAGATACAATAGTAATAATGAAATATCATTAGTGAATGGATGATTAAATGTTATAAAAGGACCAAATATAAAATTATAAAAATTAAAATTGTCTTCTATAAATTAATAACATATTTTAATCAATAATAAAAATGGTTAACAAATGAATAACAAAATAGAAGCAGGAGGTACGAGATTTCTTCTCAATGCCCATTCCATTGAGAAATGTTTGATATTATGCATCTATTTAATTCAATGTGGAGTATATACATCCCCATTGAGATATTTAACATTAATAACTATTTATTAATGATTTTTAATGTATCTCTTAATGATATTATTTCAATGGGTTAAAATTTTATTGTTATATAATATATAAGGATTTGTTTTACCATCCCATTTTGTTGGGAATGTTGAATTCTTTACTGAATGGATCCTACAATTTATCCCTCGTAATATATATATATATATATATAATCCTATGGGTAATAAATTATTATCTATATTTTCTTCTAAATTTTCCACTTTTTATTAATTAAATCCTTAAAATATTTTTAAAAAAATTTATACAGATTTTATTTCACATTTAATCAGATATAATTTCCATTCATGCCAATGTTTTTCCGAATTGTTTCGCAAAATTATAAATTATTAATAAAATAAATTATATAAGAAATTTTAATTTATACATTGATCTTTTAATGTTATTTAATATTTTTTTTAAATTTTTTTTGTATTATTATTCTTTAACATTTATTATAAATAAATCAAATATAATGTTTTTTATAGTATATGGTGTTAACATACATCAGTTCCACCTTAACTATTTTATGATATTTATATTATTATACATGTTTTTTTTATTTTTCTATAAGATAAAAAATTAATGAAATCTTATTTTTATATTATATGTAAATTTTCTCCATTTTTATAATTGATAATATCTTTTTGAAAAACCAATATTTCGATTGAACTGATGGTTTTTTATCTCATACTGATTTGGTGGTCATTGACATTTTGTTGAATGATTAAATTTCTAATGAATATTATAAATTAAATTTCTCTTATATATATATATATATTCTTTTTTATAATGATTATTTTTATTTCATAAACCAAATACCATGTTTATATATCATTCTTTACTATGAATGTTATTTGATTGACTAGGTACAATCTTGATAAATCCATATTCCTTACTCAATATGGATATTTATTGATTAAGTATATTATTATGAATTAAATTATATTTTTAGTTTAATTTATCATGTATGAAATGATGGGTGGGTCATGGAATTATATGGCCCCATGATTTATTGATTAGTGTCTTGAGACAAATCAGTTTTCCAAAATTATTAAATAGGTTTTTGGTATATACCCAATAATGGATTAAAATATCTTTTCGTAGTACTTTCATGATAATTAAATCATGATGTATAAGATCATGATGTCCAATATTATACATTGATTTAATTTATAATTTAGTGATTATTATCCATATATTAATTTGATTCCGACGTTATTGATAAACTCGATTGAGTTTTCATTTATATAACATTACATATTAATTAATCCTTATTAACACATGATATCACCCACTGTTCATAATCTTTATTTGGAATTTGTGACCATGATTATTTAGTTCCCATTACCTAGGACATGAAGAAGAATTGTTTAATAGAGTTCAAGGATTCCTATTGTTTTCTATTACAACCTTTTATATTTTATTTAAAATGTAATAATGGGGATCATGTGTGTACCTAGTTCATAAAGCTTGTTAAAATGATCAATCATCTATAATGTGATCCCTTGAGTCTTGGGAAAATTAATAAAGTAAAAAAATCAACTCTGGGTTACTAGATTCATGGTTGTTATAGTTCATATGTGGTAATGTTTATAAGATACCTTGAGAATTAGATTGAAGTAAACACAGATTTGGGAGGATGAACATGTAAAATAATATTATTGTATTTCCATTAGAATGGTAATTTAATAAATGGTTTAGTATTGTAGAGATTATGTGATCATTCCTAGAAACACATGTAAGTCAAGATTTTACATGTGGATATTTCTTTTTTGGAAAAGATACATCTAGGGATATTAACTATGAATAGGATTAGTTGACTATATTGTATCCATCATTCTAGTTTAGGGTATGTGTTCCCATAAAATTCATATTGATTGACACGCTTGGGGGGATATTCTTTGTTTAATTAAAATTTTCCTTACAGACCATTATAAATGATTTCAAAATATTTTTATTATTTAACGATATCCCAAAAGAAGCCAAATGTATTATTCTAATATTAATAATGTATATTTTTTTAAATTTCTATTACCTATCACTCCTGATTTAAAATTATATATTATGATTAAAATTTAGAAATATTATGATCTAATTCATCATATGTCATATTAAAAAATTGATCATGCATGAAGGAATTGAATAAAAAATAATAGAAAATGTAGAAATTTCCCAATTGAGAAATAATATACAACTGGTGTTGGAGTTGTGTAGATCATGGCCATATTATGGAATATAAACCACATTATGACTAATATCCATAAAAATATTAAGCAACATGATGTTCCATGGTTTTATACACCTATATTAGTTAATTTCATGTGATTGAAGCCCCCATAATTTAGTGGAACTACAAATATAGTGGTAGTTGTGAAATGGATTTAAGCCCTCTATAATATATCACTATCCATGGGATGAAATGAAATATTAAAATTTATACTTCTAGTATAGTAAAAAAAAATTTGGGAAGACAAATAGTGGTTATTAACAAAAAATACTACTGAGAAAGAATAAATAGAATATATGGAAGGGAGTTCTTTTAAATAATTTTATTTGAAAAATATTTCCCTCATTATAAATGATGTAAAATTAAGATAATGTCCCTTAGAATAAAAAAACTATAGAAGAATTTGATATAGAGTTTAATCCACCCATTACAATACTCTCTAAGTATACTATGAATTAAATATCGAATATAGAAAGCATGACTGGCCATTTCCTCTATGGGATTATGTAATGTCTCTAACGAATACAATTTTCTAAAAAATCATCTTCTTATTAAATATTTTTATAAAAATAAAATAAAAAATGAAATTCCCATGATTCATTTTATTTGAAGGAAATTAGAATAAGAATATTTCAAAAAATCATCATAAAAATGGAACTTATAAAAGAATAATATGATGATGAATATGTTTCCTTTACGTGAAATTTAGAGATATAAACATCCTAGAAAATTCATGATGGGAATCTTATTTTATACAAGGGTTGATATAGGGGTAATATAGATAATTAATATCTTGGAAATGAAAATATTTCAATTATACATTGTTTCAACTAGAATAAGATGGATTACTATTCAAACTAGTGACCCAATCTTTAAGGGAACCTTTTTCAAAGCGGTTAAGGAGATAATTCCTAGAATATATGATCAAAAAATATTATAGGGATGTTCCAAATGATTTAGTAATAGGTAATATAATTATATATTCAATTTAGATAGGATTTATTTTATTCTAGATTAGTACCCTCTTTTATATCTTTTATGTATTCCGATAAAATTATATATTTCCCTAGAACTTTATAAAGGGAGGTTTCAGTCAAATATCCTAGAATAAATCTCATGTCGATAAGGATATTCTTGGAATTTCCCATTATAACAAATAAAAATAACCTTTATACATACATCATAATCATACATATTTTTGAATTTTATTTAATCCATTGTATGGACTAGATTTCAAAATACGATGCAAAAATTTACTAGAATGAGAATGGATTTATGATTCATGATGATTATGTGGAATTGATAATCCTTAGAGGTAAAACTTCATCATCTATGTCATTTCTATATCATCTCCAATATCTCTGTTGAATGAGATTCTTTGGGATGAATAATATGAAAAATCAATAGACAGAAAATGTAATCTTCAAATTGAGAATATAAAAGTTTTAAAAGAAGGAATTTATTTATTTCCTAATCACTTGTGGGGAAATCCACCAGAGTGTGAATTTGACTTTTAAATTAATTTAATCCTTGTTGAAAGACCGATATCAAAGACCCCATATAGAATATTCATTGTATAATTAGTGTATTTAAATAAAAAACATTTGTAGTTGTGTGATAAGGAATTTATAAGCCCATGAATTTCACATTGTAGTGGACCATTTCTTTTTATATGAATAAACATGGATACATTAGGTTGTGCATTAATTATATAAAAATAAATGAAAATATGGTAAATAATAAGAATTTTCCACCTCACATTGATTTCTTATTAAATCATCATTATATATCTCCATATTTCAAAAAGATTAACCCTTATTCTGGTTATCATTAGTTGTGATTAAAGAAGGAAGATATTTTGATGATATAATTTTGAATGATTTATGGGCATTATATGCTTATATTAGTTCCATTTGGATATAATTATTCGCCCTCTATTTTTATGATTCTAATTATCATAGTATTCAAGGAATGTCTTGATGATTTTTTTGGTATTTTTTGATGATATCTTGGTGTATTTAAAAACTATATTGTCTCTGAAAATAACATCTAGATCAATATTGATACATTTAAAAGAATATATTTAAATATTAAATTTTAAAGGAGGAATTAATTTTTTTAAAAAAAATTAATTTTCAGAACCTACTATCTTGAAGGATGCAATCTCAGTTGATTTTATGAAGACAAAGGTGGTAAAAAACAAAATACACCTATAAACATAATTGAGGTTCATATTTTCATTGGTTTGGAATGTAAATATTGGAAAAAAAATTAATGTTTTATTTATTGGATAACCCTCCAATAATGATTTCACATAATAGTGTAATGTTTATATAGACAAGAGAACGTAAATAATGCTTTAATGAATTGAAGAAGATATTGATAAATGCTATGATTTTGGATCTACCATTAGGAATTGAATGATTTAAAATATATAGTGATTCAACAGAAAAAGTACATAGTTGTATCCTAAGGCATAATTAAAATGTTATTTTCTACACATCATAGTATTTATGGAACCATGAAATGAATTATGAAACTCATGATCTTGGATTGGAATCTGATATATTTTCTTTGAAGATATGGAGACATTATCTTTATTGGAAAATATGTACGATATGAACAAAACACAAGATCTTAAAATATTTCATTTTCAAAGAAAGGGTCCATCAAGAGAGAGAGTCTTTATCTAGAACTACTCAAGGAGTATGATTTGTCAATATAGTACCACCCTGGGTAGGAAAATAAAGTAGTGGATTCATAGAAAAAGAAAATTGTATCATGACCAATTTGGTGATTGATATGGATCATGTTTCCATATATTTTTAAAATATTGATATATGGGAATTATTAATGAAGGGTAAAATGAACATTTTTAAAATTATTTCTTTATATATTCATTAAACAAATATAAAAATTTCTCAACCAAATGATGGAAATTTTTAATATAAAAGTAAATATTCCAATGTTGTGATATTGGAAGTCTTTTTATATAAATATGACATTATGAAATTTGGAAATAGGTTATATGCATAATTTATACTTGGGATGAAAATGGGATTATCGGATGATTCTCATAGCTTGAATTACTCTATACCCTGGGTAGAACCAATATGTATTGTGATTTTAAGAAAAAATTATTATGGGATAATAAGATGTGAGAAATCTATGACTGTATCAATATAAATATTTTTTCAACAAGTGAATCCCAAGTTATATCATCCTAGAAGAGACATGTAACATAGGCATATTCTTATGTTAAAATGAGATTTCATTATAATGGAAATTTTAGATGGATTATTATATGATCCATAAAATAATGACTCAATATGGGTTAATATTGATCGCCAAAACAAATATGCATGTTTCATTTTTATAAGAGTATATTTTCATATTGATAACCATTTATAGTGGTATATTAATGAAATTGTAATACATCATGGAAAAACTAAATTATAAAAACCTAATATTTTGTGAATTTTTTTCTAATTAATTTAATCTTTTAGATATTTTTTATTTCCCGTAGTATTAAATATCATTATATATATATGAACTTAGTTTCAATTTTGTTATACCTGACACCAATTTAATCTTAAAATACACAAAACATTAAAATTACCTTTTTATACATGAAAAAATATGTCTGGATTTTATTACACACAGTACTGAGCCCCCTGTATAGCTTTCATTAAATGCAAGGAAGAGTTTTTACTGAAATAAAATATAATTTTAATATAATTATAAAAATATTGTTATAGCTAGCACATATTTATTGGATTATAAGTTATGAAAAATATTAACTGAATTATGAAAATATTATTTATATAGGTTTATAAAATGAATCCTTTTGTTATCAATTAGTGGAAGTTAATGAAATAACTATTTGAAAATAAATCAATTACATTTCTGAGAAAACCATTTTACTATATACAAATAAAATTTTATCTCAAAAAATTAAAAAAGACAATTTTGATGGATTTTTTCAATAATATATATATATATCATAATAAATCAATATTTTTGATACTCATGCAATATATTTGATAAATATTAGTTACGAATAAATCCAATTTAATGAATAAATAGATTTATTTTTCTAAAGTGCAATTTTACCACATTTTTTTGGAAAACACTATTTAAATATGATTTTGGAAAATTTTATAATTTTTATTTGAAAAATTATAATTAATTTTTTATTTCAGGATATAAAAATTTACATTAGGTTACATTGTTGTATTTTTCAAATTAGTATTAGTTTTTGATTAATACTGACAACACTGAATTTTAATTCAATCCCTCTTTTTCATCTAATATATTTTTAGAGTAAAATTATATTTTAATCTAGATGTAAATAAAATATAGGTCAATTTTACATCAATTAACCTAATTTAGGTAATCGGAACCAATTTGAAATTGAAATTGGATATAGAAACATTTAAAACCAATAAACATTTTCTCATAAAACTCACTGTCATGACACATTTGTGGGATTAATTTTTAAATAATTTCTACCAATTATGTGATTTTAATTTATAAAAATGGAATAAGTTTTTATTATAAGATTAATTTATATTTTAAAATAATATAAAATTAGTTTTTTTCAGAAATATTAATAAAATTTATTAGAATTAATTACATGAATTAAGAGAAAAAAATTGCTTAACAAAAGAATAAATCATAAACCTAAGAGAAAAAATGGCCAAAAAATATCCCAAAATCTATTAGATGATTATATTTTTAATATATAATCTTATGGATATTATTTTAACAATTATAGGTGGAACATGGTAAGGTAAATAATGGGAGTAATTCCCAATTAAAATTTTTAATGAATACCACTCCTCCTATACCATAAAAAGGTACTCAATCATAACATATATTCACAAGTATAAATCAATTTTTGTCACTCAAAATATTCTAAAATAATATCCCAACATCCATAAATTCATCCTAGAATCATATTAATATATTTAAATCCAACCAAGGAAGCCCACTGGTTCAAACCAATTGGAGTTACCCAAAGAAAATGAAACGTCCTTCCCCCTGATCCTATGTTTTATTTTCATCCTCCACCCCCTCAAAAATATTATTTTTTCTTATATAACAAAATTTTCATCCTAAATATACTGGGATGTTTTTATATAATTTTTCGACCTACACATCGACACACACACACACATCTAATGGGTAACAAACAAACAATTTTTTTATACGGTGAACAATAACCTCAAGAAATAATGTTCGTTTTTCCTTCACCACCTCTCAAGGTTGGGAATTATGATGTAAAATATTATTTATAAGACATATATTTTATATAATATTTATTTGTTCTTATAGAATAATTATAAAACCATATCTTTATTCTTTTCTTTTCGTGTAAATTTGATGACTTTATATATCGATGTGTGGACTACCGCCACCTGAAAGAGATGTGATACGATTACACTTTAAAAGGAATGTATTAAGGATGGGTTTAGTGAAATTATATTTTATATATTAAATAATAAGTAAAATTTAATTATATATATATATATATTTCACTTACATTCTTTCTTTCAATATGACAATAAAATAGAAACATCATTCTGACGTACATTTGACCAATCATCTCCATGAATGGTGTATTCCATTTCATATTTATATATTTTATTGATTATTATAAATAAATAAATACTTAATATATAAGATATTATATTATTTTTCACTCTATAAATAATTAAATCATGATCTAACTATAGAATTTTTTATAATAATCCTAAACATATACGAAAAATAAAGCAGATATTACCTGAAACATAACATCAACATGGAGTTCTTAATAAATAGGTAATATGAAGTCATAAGCAATAATATATGGTTTTTATATAATAATATGTTTACATCATATATTTAAAACAATTTCATTTTAATTATAAAGTCTGTTTTAATTTTTATAAAGGATGTCAAAAAATAAAGTAAGGGTTTTCTCATATAAATTTTTTAACTGTGGGGATTATGCCCTATTAAAAACTCATTTACTTTTTTTGTTTTATATAATTACCATGAATGTATTATATGATTAATATATATAAATTTGTGTGTATTTACATATCAATTTTATAGCCATTATTTCATGTGTGTTATGGAAAAATAGGTACCAAATTGGTAACATATGTTTTTCTTAATGTTCCTTCATTGATATAAAAGCTATATTATGCTCCTATATCATTCTATGAGGTGTATATAATTACACTTTATATGTTATATCATATAAATTATTTTTCTCAAGGTATCTTAACCCTCATTTTAATTTATTCAATAATGTGGATTATGAATTAATATTACCAAAGTTGTAAGTGTTTATAGCTATAATCTCATCGTTTATCAGGATTGATTATGAGTTTTTCATCCAATGATGAAATATTATAACCCATATGTTAATAAACCACCTTAATTTTCGTTTCATTTTCATATTAATGATATATTTATGTAATGGTACCATTTTTCAACTCAATGGTCCTTAAGATAAATTTGATTTTTTTAAATCTGACTTTGTTTCCCCTTTCAGTTAGAAAACTACGTTCTTCTAAATCTGTGTTTTCAAAAAAAAATCATGAAAATTTTATTTTAATAACATAAAATGATGTTTATATGAAAATTTTACACATGTATTTGCTTTTAAAAATTTAGTTTTAAAAGTCATTATATTTTCATCTTCACATAATGGATCTATTCAAAAAATTTAAGGTGAAAAAAGGAATGTTCTCCACGTACGAACATACCCACCATTATGAATATAATTTCCTCAGAGATTTTTTTATTATTAGAGGTTTATTTTTAATGTCTTTTTTCCTAATATTATGAAATTTTTTTCAATTTAAATACCTTTTCAAAGAAAAATGTTTTTTAAAAAGTGTTCTCAAAATTATTTTCATGGCTCCCATTATATTATTTAAAAATGTAATATTAAAAGGAAATAATTGTAATGATTTATTGATTAATTTTTTTTGTTTTAAAATATATTCCAAAATAAGATGGTTTTGAAATTTATTTATGTTTTAAAATGAATTTATTTCATATATGATAATATATTTTCATCAAGAAAATTTTAAAATTAAATTGTAAAGATTGATTTATAAGAATATGATTTTGAAATCGCTTTATAAAAAGTAATTCCCAAAAAAGTTATTGTCCCTAAGAAAAGAATATTTTGATATTTCAAATAGTTCACCATCTATGATGAAATAATTTTTTATTTCATGTAACTTACTGGGGATATAATATATGAATACCATTTATATTCTTTATTGAATGATTTATCTCCTGATAAAATGTTGTTAATGACCATTTTTTCTATTTCACATGTGATATACTCCTAAAACATTCTTCTTTTCATAGATTAATTTTTGATCAAATGATTATGAGACCTATCTCTTTTTAATATGTAATGGTATTATGAAATATGTATGATATCCATTTCATTTCAAGGGTTATGAAATGATTTTTATCAAACCCATCTCTTATTTTGTGTCATAATATGATGGAAAATTTATTAATTTTTGGTACATGTAAATACGATTTTATTAGTCTCTTCAATGATTCTGTAGTGGTGAAGGGTTGAGGGCCTTTGAAAAGCTATTATATGAGGTTTTGGGTTCAATTCCAAGGATCCTCCACCTGGGGTAATTTTCGCCACCAATCTACTACTTATATTGTCAGGTCACCCATTGCGTTGATGGGAGGGAAGAATGGGTGCACAATACTTGGCTGATGGATTTATGTGTCAAACCATCAATGATCAAGGTGTTACACCATCATACACTCTTTCATTTTTACTAGAAACAGAACCTTCCTAACTGGTGAATTGTGACATCTTTATCGGAGGAGGGGTTCCGTGGAGTGGAGGGATCAAAAGGCCACTCCCTGGAATTCCCTTATTTTAAAAATATTTATGCATGTTTTTTTTGTGATGTGAGGTACCTATATCACCTTCTAATTCATTACATACTTATTTATATATAATGAGATAATTATGGAAAACTAGATGATGAGAATTATAAAAAATGGGAAATAGGTGTGCCCTAATCCACTATGGAAAGATGGGGAAACAAAGTACATTGTGGGAATATGGGGAAACCTAATCGTCTATAAGAATATGGTGAAACCCAATTTAGTATGGGGTGATTTGGAAACCCAATCCACTATCATAAGATGGGGAATCATGATCCACTTTGGGAAGATGTGGAAACCTGATCACTTACATGGAATGGACTTTGACTATGGATAATGGTGTGTCCCACTCCATTGGTGTAGTCCGCTTGAAGTGCGCTGATATGTTTTGGAAATGATCCTTGATTTATAGGGATATTTTTGTAGAATTGTGTGTATTTAAAAAGTCTATATCTTATGATAATTATATACTTCTTTAAATCTTGTGCATCGATTTATTTATGATCAATTTCTTATGAACTGACCATATTTATTCTATGAATCAAGATTATGATCTTTTATGTGAATTGTATGATCTTCTATTCTCAAGATCATGTTCTCATACACATTTGATCAATTAATGCTTACATATCACCCTTTTTTGACATACCGATTATCCTAATTCACCCCATTCATATGTTTCCTTTCCCTATGTTATGAACTACGGTTTTATGCAGTAGTACTAATGAGGAATATCTTGAATGGAAATGTTGATGATATTTCACAATATTAAAATATTGTGATTCCACATTTTCAAACATACTAAACTGTTACAATCCCATCACATGAATTTTTTTAATATTCTATATATTCATCTAAAATTATGTAATATCCATGTTTGTTAATTCTGGGTATCTATAGTTGGTATAAAAAAAAGGTTTATTAAGACTTTTAATACTATGATGTGATAAATTTAGTGAAACCCCATGGAATATTTTTAAGGACATGTCTAGGGATATATCTAAGGATACGTATAAGGGAGAGTTAATGATTAGTAAAATATCCATGAATTATGTTAAAAGATAGAGTGAGTGGTTTCCAATTAATAATTACATTTCTATATATTAGAAGTGGATCTGGATCTAACATATATTTAAAAGGGGTATCCTGAAAACCTCATATTGAGATAGACTCGGTCAGGAACATGGGCATGAAGACGGGCCTTATTGGACAACTGGTTTGAGACTCCTAGGGAGATATCCTTTTGATATTATAAAACTATTTACAAACCATAATGAAGGATTCAAATAAAATATGATTGTGAGTAACCTAGGATAAACTTATGGTGTTAGTGAATAAAAAGAAAGTGTCAGGATTGAGACATCTTATAAGTGATTTTTCATGATTTCATGGGTTTCCATTAGTATAAGTGTTTCCAACACTATTATTTCTCATTTTAGAAACTTTTTGTAAGTAGAATGAACTCAGTTAACTTTAAATGTTTCAGATATAGATATTATTGGAATTTACCAATCGATTCACTTAGTGAAAATATAATTAATAGAATCGGGTTGGTGGTATGATTATTTGATATACTGCTGAATATTTGATGACTGCAAAGGATATGGGAATATAATGGGATGTTATTCCAGTTTTATCTATAATAAACGTAATAATCAGGATAAGAATAAGGCTTAGTAAAATTAATACCTGATTCATATATCATATTCTATGAAGAAGATACAATGTAATAATTTGATGAATCATAAGTAATGGTCTAAGAATAATTCTGGACGATTGAAGTGTATAGATTATTTTCCTTTAATCCTGAAGTACATAAGGATTGTGTGTAAAAATATTTATTTATTTATTTTGTTTTAATTACAATGTCACATTAACTTAATGTATCCCTTACCATGTATATGAGTATGATAAAATGATATTTTATATTGTCAAAGAGATGATGATATGTATAAAATATTTTGAATGTTATTTATGATAAATTTGATGACTTATCATGGATCTCATGATCTATTAGTGCTTCAGTAATGAATACTTCACGTTTTTTTTGAGAAAGAGGTGATATGGAAATTGGTCAAGACAAGACCAAAGGGTGAAATTTTCCATATTAAAGGAAATGTAATAAAGTAATCTTATGATCTTGTAAAAATTATTTAACATTTGGAAAAGGGTCTCTAAAAAATTTTCCATGTTATCTTTAGTTTTTATGATATCAATCACCGTGTTCATGAGTCATCAGTTTATGGATATGTGATTGTTACTATCTTTAGATAACCCACTTTCTTTTGATCAGTGATATTTATCAATCTATATATTTATTTATTCATTTCATCCATTTCAATTTCATAATTTTTTATATGCACTACTGGAAATATGATCTATGCCAATAGTTTTGGGAAAATTGTTGGTATAGTTCACTAATTTGGACCTATACCAACTGTTTGGCCAAAACCATTGGTATAGGTTCATTATAGAGACCCTATACACACGGTTTGGAAAAACCATTGGTATAGGTCCCCCCTATACCAAAGGTTTGTCCAAAACCATTGGTATAAGTCCTGAAATCAAAGAATCTATACCAACGGTTCTCCAAACCATTGGTATAGGTCTATACTAATGGTTTTGAGAACCGTCAGTATAGGTACATGTATTTTTAATTGAATCTTCTTACTGAAGACATTAAATAAATCAAAATATAAAATACTCATGATAATACATATATGTATTTAAGAAATTATGTTCAAAAAAGTAAGTTAGGATAGTGGTTATGTCGTTCAATGAAAAACGAGAGGTGTTGGGATCAAAACCAACATAATGATTATTTTTTGAATTACATATAGCTATGGTTTTATGGAACCATTGGTATAGATTTTTATATTACTTATAACAAGGATTTTCAAAACTATTGGTATTGGTCTATACCAACGGTTTTCCAAAAATCGTTGGTATAGACCTATCCCCAGGGCTTAATTGGCAATGGTTCTCCAAACTGTTGGTATATGCTATACCAACGGTTTGGTGGCCTATACTAGTGGTTCCAAACCATCGCTATAGGGTATTTTTCTAGTAGTTATATGTTCTCTTATTTGGAAACCTTGTTATGCGTCGATTTGGGTAACTAATATGTTTCCAACTCTCCATATTTTAAAAGAATATTCAGAATTAATTTTTATTTTGTGGGTTTCTATGATTTGAACATTAACGTATTTTAACTCCTGATAACCATGAAAAAATTTTATGAGTGAAATTAATTTTAATGGGGGTTAAATTTAAAAAAAAATTATATTTTAATTTATAATTAAATATATGATTAATTAAAATTTTATTATATTATTTAAAAATTATATAAAATTAATGAATAGGTAAATGAATGAAATTTTAAATGATTATTAGAATTCAATAAAAGAACTATTTCAAAATAAAAAATTTACTTTTCTTAGAAAACTATTTTTCTATGTACTAACACAATTTTATCTCAATAATTTCATCAATTCATTTTGGATAAATTTTATAAGTTTAATTATAATATTATATATTCAATAAATATTATCAATACGCATCCAATATATTTTATATGTTTAAGAAAAAAATTAATCTAATTTTCTAAATAAAAAGTTGTATTTTTTGAAAAGGTAATTTCACAACCTTTTAATGGAGAAAGAAATTTCACTAAGTTTTGTCACAATTTAAAAATTTATGTTAAAAAAATTAAATTTTATTTTTAAAATGGAATATTAAATTTTACTTTTGGTGATTTTTTGGTATTTTTCTAGGAATTTTCTTTTTTGAGATATATTAAAAAACACAGAATTTTAATTCAAAACTAATTTTCATATAAATTTATTATCTAGTAAAACAATATTTTAAATAGGGTTTTAAAATTTATTTCGAAAAATTGAGAGAAATAAATATAATTTATCTGATTTTATCCATCTTAAAATTAAAATTGGATATAAAAACATTTCAAACATTAATATATTTTGGATTAAAAGGCGTTGTAGAGACATGTCTCAAGGATTAATTTGAAATAATTTTTTTCCAATTATGTGATTTGAATTAATCCAAAAAGATTCCATATAAACAGTCAGAATAATTTCTAATTGATAATAATTTCAAGATAGATTTTGGACTAAAATATTATTGAATGTTATTAAAATTAATTACAACGATTAGAAGAAAAAATTATGTTAAAAAATACTAAACCTTAAAAATAAATCCCAAAATGACCTTGAAGCATCACCAAAAATAAATTATATGTTCATATTTTAACTATATCCTCCCCTTTCTCATATGTTTACCATTATTGGGGATAATATACATGGGAAAAATTAGTGTGGAATTCCCATTTACTTTCACTACTAGAATGTCACTATTCCTACACTTTAAAAAATTACTCAATTGTACCACTTCTTCACACTTTTTAACTCCATTCCCTCAATAATTATTCGATTAAATATTCTCCAAATATTACTCCCTTAATATGAGAACTCTCACTTTGGGAGGAAATCTATCCAATGAATCCCTTTGGTGAAAACTAATAAGAGTTTCCAACCAAAGTGCTAACATCCTTCCTCAATCTCCCTTATTTTATTTCCATTCTCTAGCCCCTCCAGTCTTATAATTTCCTTATTATTTATTATCATATTTATAAGGAATAAAATTAAACTTTTTATTCAATTTTTTATCAATAAATAGTAACACATCTCTCTAATGGGTAACTAATTTATCATTCTCGTGTACGTTAAACTACCGCCACCCAAAATGTTATTGTTCATTTTTACATTACCACCTATCAAATATAGGAATTATGATGGAAATTATGTTTTTATATGATATATATGATATTTGTTTATGTATTTATGATTCATTAATTATTATAAAAGCACATACCTTAATTATTTCCATTTAGTGTTAATACAATAACTTCTTTTGTCGATGTAGGGACTACGACCTCCTCAAAGTGATGTAGTTCATTCAAACAGTACATGGAATGTATTAATGATGTATTTAGTGTAATTATACTATATATATGACATAATAATTCTTGATAAATGTTATTATATATAAAAATATATATAATTTACATACTTTTGTTCGATACGACTATAAAAAAGAAACAACATTCATGTCTATGTACAACTTAACATCTCTACAAACAGTGTATTGTTTTTTGTATTTTAATATATCATAGATTGTTATAAATAAATATATATTTAATATTTATCATATTTATATATTTGTTTAAATTTTAATAATAATATCATTATCTACGTATGATTACCTGGAATAACAAACAGAAATATATATGGAAAAAAATTATATATCACAAGAGACATATGATTAACATGAAGTTATTAATAAATAGTTAACATAAACTTGTAAATAATTCATATATGGTATTATATATAATAATATTGTTCTATGGAATATTGTTAAAAAAATTATATTTATTATACTTGAGGTTAGACGGTGTTCAAAAAATATCTACACATAAGATAAGGGCTTTCACGTCACAATCTTATTTCTATGAGACTTAAGCCCTTTTCACTAGTAATTTATTTTCTATGAGGTATATAATTACCATTAATTTTTTATATTATTTTTATATTTTAATTTATTTTTATTTACATTTCCATTTTATGGTGTTTATTTCATGGGGTTTATGGTTCAATTATTACCCGATCAGTAACGCAATTTTGTCTCAATTTTCCATCATTGAGATACATGCCACGTTATAAAACTATTTCATTTTATGAGGTATATATACTTACTGTTAACTTACATATCATGAATATTACTATTCCCATGATACTTTAATCCTAATTTATTTTTAATCCCTCATGGGGAGTATGATTTAATGTTATCAAAGTGGTAAGATTTTATTGCAGCAGTCGCATCGTTTACCAGTTTTGTTTACAATTTTTCTTCCAACAATGAAATTTTATAACCCATATCATAATAATTCCCATTAATTTTATTATACTCATTTATTTCATGTAATATCCATATAATGGTACAATTTAAATACAACTATTTGCATAATATAATTGAGAAACAAATTTAGGAAAATATGAATTTATTTCTCTATTAAGATGGAAATTAATGTTCTTCTAAAACCGTGGTTTATAAAAATGTTTTAATAAATTATTTAATATTATCTTATGATGTTAAAAAAATTTACCAATTTTTATCCTTTTTACAAAAAAACTTTTTATAATGAATATTCTTGTCAGTTTTTGATCAAGTCTCTTTAGTAAACATTTTTTGTGAAAACAGAATGTTTGGAATATACTAACTTACCCATAGTAATAAACATCATTTCCTCAATGATTAATTTTATTTCTTATGAGGATAGTTATAAATAAAAAAATTCATTATATTTTAAAATTTTAATGAGAATAAATCTTTTTTAAAATAATAAGTTTTTTTAAAAAAAATTATTTAATAAGTGTTTCAAATCATTTTCAAAACATTCTATATATATTTTAGAAAGATTATTTTCAATTTTAAAAATGTAAATTATTTTCATATGTATTTATAAGTATTAAATGATATTTTAATAGGAATATGTTTTCAATTTTATTTTTTTTGGAAAGCATTTATTATTAGTGAGAAAAATATTTTCCTAAAGAAATGTTTTAAATGAAATTATAATGAAATATTTATAAGAAAAGGATTTTGAAATTACTTTATAAAAATTATTTTTTAAAAAATCTATTTTTCATAAACTATGTTTCTTGTGATCACTAAACAATTAATCCATTAATGATAAAATACTTTGATATAGTTTATTCCTTATAGTTGTTATGATCTATGAATAACATTAATATAATTTTTTAAATTTTTTGGGTTTTAATGGAATGAATTTTATTAAACCTATTTCACATACACATTTTGTATTCTCTTTAAACCCAATTATATTCTTATATTATACTTTTATGAAATGATTAAGAGACCTAAATAATTTCTATATGTAATGATATGATGAAATTTTTATGAAACCCATTTTTGTTTATTGGTTATGAAATGATACTTATGAATTACATCACATTGTTTTGTTCATTATATGATACATGATTTATTAATTTTTGGAAAATGTATGTGAGATTTTTATCAGATGGATGAGACCTATATCTCATTCCAATTCATTGGTAAATTATTTATGTTTCATGAGATACTGAAGGGAAACATGATGACGAGCTTGATCTAAAATGGGAAACCAGTGTGTTTTGATCCACTATGGGAATATGGGGAAACCTAATCGACTATGGGAAGTTTTGGAATCTTTATCCACAATGTAATTTTGTAGAAACCTAATCAACTATGAAAATATGGGTAATCCTGATCCACTATGGGATGTTGGGGAAAGAATATCCAATTTGGGAATATGGGGTAATCCAATACACTCTGTAATGATAGGGAAACACAATCTACTATGGTATGATGGGGAACCTAGTTATATATAAGTAAATGAGTTTGACTAGGGATTTTTGTGAGTCCCACCTATTATGTGTAGTCCCCATGGTTTCCCTGATATGTTTTGTGAATGGTCCTTAGCAAAAACGTACTGTTTTATATGCTTATTTGTATTCCAAAAGTGTCTAGAATATGCCAATGTAATGATCTCATGACTTGTGTTATTTTATTTCCTTATGATTCATATCTTACAAACTTTGAATAATTATTCCACAAATCATGATTATGATTTTTAATATGGATTTCATGTTATTCTATTTTTAATAATATATTATCATTCCTTTATCCCCATGTTATTCTTACTTATCTCCCGATTTCACCCTTATTGAGAATTTCATCTCACCCCATTCTTAAGTTTCCTTTACCCATGTTATGAATAATGGTTTTAAGTAGTGGTACATTTGGGTATGATCATTATTAGATATGTTACTGATTTCTCAGAATGTAAGATGATTATTTTTCCAGGTTTCCAAAGACACAAAAATATTATGGTTATTGGGAATTTATATATTTAATGTGATTAATATTAATAAAAAATAATGTAATATATTGTATGTAAATAATGGGACTCTTTATATAAATTAGTTATAAAAACATACATGATTTACATCTAAATTATGAAAAAATCATCCAATTCAACTCCATAATGAGCATTATTTTAGCACTACATATTATCCACATATGGATGGAAAGTTTAAATGGACTATTACAACATTATATATCAATTTGATATCATTATAACATAACATTCATGGACTATGGGATCATTATTTACATTTGGAATTATTTTATAATAACTATATCCCTCATTCATGAATTAAAATGGAACTCAATGAAGCTATATATGGCATGAGATGCCATACTCCAACTTTTTGGAATGATGTTTTTGAAAGGTTTCTTGTTGGCCTGGAACTTTTTGGGGAAAAAACAAAGAAGGTAAATACTATTAAGACTCATATTAAATTATCTAAAAGAATGAAAAAATTGTCAAGTTCATTAATGAAGGAATAGTTTGAAATTTCATGTGGAAATACATTTTTTAAAGTATCTTCCATGTAAAGATTTGGTAAGGTTTGATATGAATTGTGAAACTGATCCCTAGGTACATCAGTCCTATTGATATTCATGATATAATATGTTCTATTTGTAATCATATAGAAATTCTCCCAATTAACTCTAATGTATATTATATAATCTATAACTATTTGTTTATGAAGAATATTTCAGACCCAACACATGTTCTCACCTCTAAAGAAATAAAATAAATTGGGAACATGATATATTTTACAATGAATACAACATATAGATTAATGAAACTATAGATGAAGTATTGTAGAATCATAAGAATATAATAGTAAATGAAATTTAGAGATATTATATAATGGAGGAAGAAACATGGGAACTAGATGATGTTATAAATAGGAACCACCCTCATTTTTTAGAGATTTATATCCATTAAAATTTTTAGAAAAAAGTTTTTATAGGAGGGAAGAATGTATCACATGAGATTCGATTATAGTATGTTAACATTATATTTTCCAAACATTGATATTCAATATACATATAAATATTTCATGGCATAAAATTTTTATTTGATTGGATGAACATGGATTTTAAAATAACATGGTCAAATAATCCTAAATTGAGTTTTTTGATGGTTTTCAGTCAAAATATGATTTTATGAATAATTGAAAAATAGTTAATTAACTTTTAATCATGATTTTTATAATAACCAGTTCTATTTTTTGTAATTAAACATTTTCTTAGAAAAACATTTAATGAAATAAATATATGATCAATTTGGTGGTAATTGGTATATTTTTTCGAAAACACTCTTTAATGAATAATATCATCTGTTTATAATCAACTAAATCATAATTTAATGACGAGTTATATAAAATAAATGTTTTATATAAGATATCAAAATATATTAATTAAAATAAATGTAAGGATTGAAACTTATCATATTGTTAAATTATTATTATCTTATACTTAAAGAATTCATTTTTTGAAAACCTTTTTTCCACATGTCAAGTGGGTTTATTTTAAAATTACATTATACAAATTATATAAATATAATTTTATAATAATTGAATCAAATCATCAGGACCAATTTTTTAATAAGCTTAAATTTATTTTTTTCATTATATATATAAAAAAATATAAAAAAACTTCACCATAGTTTTGGTTAAATTAGTCTTACTGGGGGATAACCTAAAAAATAAGGGTCAAAATGACCTAAATCTAAATTAATAACTATTTTTTGTTTGAATTAAAAGTTTACACTTATAAATATTGAATTTGATCCATTTTTATAAATTTTTATTACTAAAATGGACTTGAAATTATTTTTAAACATTAAAAATTACTTTTTTATTCCTCAAATCAATTACAAAATGGAACATCCTACCCTCTCTTCATCAGACCTCATATTCCATTTATCATGACCAAAACCTACCAAGATTTATCTCTAAAAATATCATCTATATTATATATATAATTTTTCCCATAATACCAACCCTAGGATTATTAATAAGAGATCAAAATGAAGTTTTCTAACTAAAAGTATCCATCTTCACCAACACCATTTTTTAACATCTTATTTCACCACCTTTAATTACATGTAAATAAATAAATATATTAACACCATTATAAAAAATATAATGAGTTTATATTATGTTTATGTGACAATATTCATTAATCCACTTCTCAGTAAAATGGTAGACACAATCATCTCTCATGTGTATGAACGAATATTTCCTCACAAAATAATTTAATTTATTTTCAATCGCTAAATAAAATATACAGTACTAATTGTTGCATCATAAACCAATGGACACTAAAATATTTCCCTATTCAAAATGAACACTAGTTCTCTAGAGTGTGTTACCATATATGAGTCGTTGTAGACTAGTATTGAGGGTATAGGGAGGTATAGTGCAGAGAATAAACCCTCCAAATCAGAAGATAAACATAGTGGAAAAATAATAAAGAAAATAAGAATGATACAACAATAAATGTGACACCATAATAAATGACCAAAAATCATGCATGAATGTTCTATAATGTAAAATAAAATATATATATTGGGTAACACATACCTAAGTAGATAAATAAATAAAAATATACTCAATAGGTATCTCTAAAAGCATCACAAAAACTATCTCAGTCCTATTCTTTCATATCCCATCAAATCCCAAAAGGAAAAAAGAAATCAAACACATTCCAAAAACCTTATCATGAAATAATGAGTTCTTTTTGTGTAAAGAAGTGTAATATAATCCCAAAAAATGATGTGAGGTACCCTCATTAGGAAACCAAAAAATAGTGTATAAATCACTCCAATCTGTTAAAATAAAATGGGTAGTGTACCAATAATAATTCATTCATAGAAATAAATAAATACACAAGTATGGGTTCCAAGAGGAATACCTGACCAATGCTACCAAATTTTTCCTATGTCGGGTGTCTCTAAACCAATGTATAATATTAAAGTATGATATAGAGAATATATAGGTAATCATAAATAAGGTATTAAGATATGGACCAAACCTCAGAATTAAGTTTTTCATGGATGACTTGTCACAAGATAGCAGCTATACATTCATTGTCTTTATTATAAAATTTATCATTTGAATTAAATAAGAGGTACCCTGATCCATTACAAGGTTATCTGAGACGGAATCCTATGTATTGAACCATGGTAAATAGAAATTCCCAACACTATAAGAGTTTGTTCAAGGTAATCCCTTGTTTGAATCCCTATTATCAGAGTTGGAATGTCATGAAAAAACCACGGATTCCCATCCTCTATATCAAACATATGGGACCATGTAACACTAATTTCCTATTATAACCACATAACCATTGTTCTAATCCACTGTTTCTCCCCTTGTTAACCAATATCATTCAAACCGAGGTAATTAAATTTTATGGTGGACCCATCCAAGACTTATGAGTTATAACTAAAGATGTATCTAATATTCATTGTAAAATTGTTATTTTGATGACCGATGAGCCCATCCCATGAATCCTAAAATAATCCAAATATATCATTCACCTTACATATATGGTATATCTACTCTATCAGGATTCATATCATTTGGAATGGTTTTTCGTTTATAATTCTATTGATTATGTTGTCCAAATCATATAATTCAAGAAATTCAAACAGGGAATCCTTTATAAGGAATTAAACAATGAGAACTTATTTTTTAATTCATTACACATTATGATTCATTTATTAAAAGGAATATTTAATCAAAAAAGGTTTTTTACATTGTAATGTAAGGAAATTATTCCAGTATGGAATGGAACAACCATAGGGGTGGATAACATCATGTAAGTCAACCATGGTGTTGATTTTCCACAAGGTAAGACTTTAAAGGGTATCAAAATCCATTTTAATGGATTTATTACACTATAATTAGACAAAACTAGAGGGCTATAGTGTGAAATACTAATATACATGATATAAAATCAATTGGACTAAGGGAAAAGAGAAAGACCACCAACCATTTTCATAGGATGGTCCACCTGCTTGGTATCAATCATTGATTCGAGGTTGAAAGGAATATACTAGAATAAAATTTAAACACCCTAAAAATTAGGGAAATAGCTCCCATTTATTGATTATTCGCAAATGAGAGAAAATTAAATAATAGAACCATGAATAATCTAGAGCTTAACGATGTGGTTTCAACAAAACAGATGGTGAATGAAATGTAGATTTTATGTCAAAGACGAATGAAATCCTATGTGAGGATAAAAAGTGTTCACATGCATGGGGTAGGAGCTAGGAACCGATGAGGTGAAAAACTAGGTTATACCTTCTAATAAAATTATTATAAAATGGTTATTTATATCCATTTAAACATTCCCATGTTTTTTTCGCACAATTTGTAAAATTTCATGCCAACCATGTAGCCTCCTCAACCAATAAACAACACCCTGCATGTCTAGATTGCATAGTTTGAAAATACTTATGCTGAAACCACACATATCATCTAGTAAAGTGAATCTAAGGGTGTAGTTTAGGATAATTTTTTGTGAAAACTATTCCAATTACATTTGGTTCACTACAACACACTTGAAACATGGCACATTGATACTCTTGGAGGGAAGCCTTGTTTCAGACATCCCAAACACCCTTTCCTACCAATCCAAAACATGAATTCGTAGGGTCTGATACTCCCAAAACTAGATCAAATTTTCGTGAAACATCTTAGTCCTTAACCTTAATATAAAGAATAAATATTTATACAAATATAGATGTATTTTCATTTTTAATCTCAAACCATGATTCAACCCATTCAACATATAAATAGTTCCAAAGTCATGGAATATTCAAATTGGTCGAAAAAAAGACGTTATAATGAAAAATATTTTACAATGTTTCCAGTGGTTCTCTCTAACATAAGAATCATACATTAAATAGAATATTCATTTTCATAAAAACAAAACTATCAAAATTTACATATCAATAATGTTAAGATAATTGTAAACATTATCTCAGCTGTTTTTTCGAAGAAAAAACATTATTATGTGTGAGGAAACTACTCTAATGACACATTTTGATCTCAATGGTAAACTCAAATTGATCCTAATGAAAATTTGGTCAATTAAGTTTCTGTTGAAAATATCAGTTGACCCTTTCCCTAGAACATTATTACTCTTTCAGAATCCATGATAGGGTTACCAAAAAACAATATATCTCCATTTTATTGGATCTCTAGTCAAACTACCCTCATATAAATTTTCTCAAAAATGAACTTCCTATAATTCTAAATAATTTTAAAATCTAAATAACAATTTCATTAAATAAATTAATTATGAGATTTCATCTTGCACATTCAATTAATAACGTACATGAATTTTGGTGATGTCTTATAACCAAATTTTTTTTGTTCATTTTGTTAAAATAAATAGAAGTTCAAAATCCTAATGTCTAATAAAATGTTTTTTATTTTTATGACCCCTTCCTCAAAAGGGCCATCTTCCAAATACCATTTGTATAACCCTCACCATGTGGATTATTTTAAACTGCTCCTTGAGTGCAATCCCTAAGATTTTGTAAATTAAAAATGATGTGGAACGTTCTTTAGATAGATATTTGACCAATGATCTGTCATATTAATCAAGAATAATTAAATATTGTTGTTGTACTCATAACTAAAAAGTGATTACATAAACAATACTTCAATGGTGTTTTTTTATCCTTTCAATAAATTCTCACAGTAATAAAAATAGGCTATAACGTCTACACCCAACACATGAAATCACATATCCCAACAATGAGTGTCTAGGTTCAACCATTATATATCCATCTCATGGTATCCAAATTAACTTTAGGATATCCTTATTCATAGTAACTACCATTATTTTACTTAATCTCTATTTCTTCCGGGATGGAATTTTCATGAGCAAACCATCAATCCACAATATGCACTTAGCCACTAAGTGACCAGTTATACAAATAGTACCCTACATAATTGTAATATAAAAACATTCCCTACATAGTTAGTTTACTCCCCCATAACAATCAATTCAATACCTGAATCCTAGTTCTATGTGTCTTTTATCATCATGGACCCGTGGACTTTTACATAAGGAATCCTAGTTTCATTATGGAAGGAACTATCATGTAACTCAATTTCAAAACTTGAATTATAAGGTTCCATTAAGCACCAATTGACTACCCTCCTCATGGTGTCATTTTAAAATTTCAAATATTAATAAAATTCCAGATCCTTACCCCATTTTTAACATTTTCAAATAGACCTTTATGTTAAAATTCTTTCTACTGAGAAGTGGGTGTTTGTCATAATGTAATTAACACTCCCATCCTTAGAAGATTCAAAGTAATTATGTTACTAATAATGAAAACAAAAAATATCACATATTCCATCACTATTGAATCGAGTTACATCACAAGTAGAATGCGCTTTATGAAAGTGGATCACATGAAGATAGAAAATTTAGTTTCTCATAATTTCACTAA
Source organism: Viscum album (assembly GCA_963277665.1). Lineage (NCBI taxonomy): Eukaryota > Viridiplantae > Streptophyta > Magnoliopsida > Santalales > Viscaceae > Viscum > Viscum album. The sequence goes on along the minus strand of OY728152.1, from coordinate 54,697,984 downwards.
CTCATATTCAATTTTAGACATGAAAATAGATCCTCCTATTAAAAAAACACATGCATGAAAGTCATGACTGACCTAGATCAGTCGTGGAATATCACATGATATATTTCATAATGTCATCTTGAACCATTGGATATATCAACATCATTATTTCCAACATAAGTGTAAAATTATCTTAACTATCTCAGAAATCCCATATCACTCTTCTCAGGGGATGACATATAAACATAGAATTCAACAAACCACAAAGCTTCATCCAATCTATTGTGTAACCATATATTTAATGATTTTAATTTTCCATGTATTATTTTTTGATATTTTCTAGATTATTTTTTGAAGTACGATCTATGATGGTGTGTCATTCATATGATCTGTATTCCCATAATAAATGGTATAAATTTATTAAATTAGTTAAATATAACATATACACTATTTTCTTGAGAAAGTGTAATAACATCTATGTATAGGGATCACAAATTTTAGGGCATCGTTGGGATCATAATTTTGGATTTACCTTAGGCATGCATAATGCCTTCTTTCATTGTCTGTTTGTGAAAATATCTCCATGGGATTAAAATAAATAAATAAATTTTTTTTCACAATGATATTTAATCCTATTATTTAGATACATTATTATGGAAATGATTTACTATTATCCCCAAAAACATATAAAATTTTGGAGAGACGTTGTATAATGTTGAATGATATTCCTTTGTAGAACGATGAATAGATTGAAGATCAAAAATTGTAGAGAGAAAAAACCAAGGGACCACTCCAAATATTGCAGTGTAATTTTGTCTTCATCAATGACCGGTCCAATTCATGTTAACGATGTTGTTTATTTGGATTCATTATCTATTTTCTATTTTTGTGTTGATGGTGAATCAATCAACCTATAAATTTATCAAAAGATTGTGTGTATTAGGGGTTGGATTAGTTTAATTTAAGAATTATGGAATGTATTTGTGATTGTTTTATCATTTCTTAATTTCTTGTTCTAACAATAGTTAATCGAGAACAACTCAAACATTGTCTGTTGTTTGTTCCTTATATATGTTATTTGTTAATTTATTTCCTTTTCTCATTAATTGTGGGTGATTTCCTTGGAATGTGGTTTGAAGTACATCTGTGAATCGAATATTCCACACCTATATAATGGAATAATAATTTGATAACAAATATCCCGATTTGGTGTGATGTGATGATCACGCGACGATGGTAGGGGAAGTGCATTACAGGATGTAGATACCAGGTTTTTGTGTTCATTGGAACAAAACGAAGAACATCATTCATTCTGTTTTTTCAAATAGATTTGATGGTTGTATTTCACAGATTTGATGATGACAAATACAAGATGATTACTCCTATTGAGATTGGTAATGGATAGATCGATGGATAGATAAGTGGTAAATACATGTTATTCCATATCAGGGATTCTGGATTTTTCTACCTTACATAATGTGTATTCTATAAAAACAAATTGTGTTTGTCCCTTATATGTATTTATTGTTTTAGGATGGAGTTATGGATCACATGATGGGTGACTTGGTCACACAATTTTTGAAACCTCCCAGATGGCTCGACACGTACTTTAAAGGATACACGGACATTACCTTAGAGTACATGGCCAATGAAACACCTTATACAAACACAAAACACTACTACGACATGGATACACTAGAGTAACCATGTAAATGGAAATGAGTATAAGTAAATTAGTGGAGGAACGTTGGGAACTTCTACCTAGACATGTGAATGATTAATTTTACATAGTCATGACCCGGGGACAAGGGGGCATGTTTTTTACGTGTACTACATGTCTTGTACTATTTTAATGTATCCTTGGGGCCCTATTACTCTATAACATGGAAAAGTATCATTATTTTGAATTCCCATTATATATTTCCTTTGGTATTATATGGAATCAACTCTAACACAAAATAAAATGTTCCCATTTATAGGAAGTCTAGGTAAGAGTTTTTGGAATCCACCCATAAGCCCCATAGTGAGATCCCCAATTCATATTATAACCCTAGGAGGAGTTCTTGGTATAGTTATTGCAACACTACATGAATTATTATCCTCTATAATGTATGTTATTCCAAATTTATTTTTTGGAATACCTCAAATGATTTGGACTAATCCTATTTTCTGTATCATATCTCTTCAAACTTCAAGTCTATACATCTAATGGAAGGACCTACTAATCACTATCCCCATGATGGAATAATTCAGTGATATCATACATAAGAGTGTTTTCTCTCATATGAGTGCTCTGTGGAACATTCACGATGGAATCCTATGATAGATTTACAGATGTCACATTACCATGTGATTATTGGTCTTTTTTATTATATATGTATATTCTTGTGATATGTGAAATAGAAATATATATGTATAGATATGACTATTATACCTATTTATATATTTTTTGTGGTTTTGGTGGGTCATATTGGATACATTTATACTCAACCCTACACATTCTTTTCCTACATGTCACTCATGTTGTAAAGACGATTGACCCTTCAAAAGAGTCTTATAGGGACCTAGACCATACAATTCTTAGTGAGACCATACATGTGGAAGTGTATTCCTTTGGTAACTTGACATCATCCCTATATTTAAAATTAGGTTGTAATTTTTTTATACTCATTGTGGGGAAATTTTCTTTTTCCATTTATACATTCCATTACTAATGATCGTACTCTAGTTGTGATAATTAGATATATGCATGCATTGTTTTTCATTTGTTTTTATATTTCAGCATTGTATGGTATTAGAAAAGTTTTTTTCTGTACTGGTACATAGGATATGGCCTCATGTTTTATTTATATGGATTCTCAGTTATAGTCTCCAGCCCCAGGATTACTTGTGTTGAGATTGGAGAGAAATGGAATGGGCTCCACTAGGACGGGACATGACAGTGTGGTACATGAGGTAGTCAGTTCTATCTTAGAACTGTTGTTTATGATTTGGTATTGGGGAAATAGCATGTTCTATTATGAACAAGGATATTAATCTAGGGACTCTAATATTGGTGATGAATCTGATGTATCCATACAGTATGACTCTAGTCACCCGCCATTCGACCCGGTACAAGAGAACAATGGTTTTATGGAATACAATAGTACATGAATCGTATACTAATGATTTGTGTTCTTAATATCATTCTTCAGTCATCTATCCAAATATACTTGTTTATTATGGTCCATCTTGGTTACATTTAGGATGACTCTATAATGTATGACATCTTGGATTTAGTATTATGATCATTGGATGACCCACATAGTGTTGAGGCATCGATACAAGGACCAGTTTATTAGTCGGTACCTCCATGTGGTGTACTAGCTATACAATCACCTATATGTAACCAGATTCTACCAGGAGTACCTTTAGATGAGGCGAGTAGGGGGAGTGAACATTACAAGTTTCAGTAAAAGAGACCCCTCCGGTTTTGAGATGACACCAACTCATAGGTGGATGGGGACTAACTTGTTGCGGTGAAAATAGTTTTCCATCTGTTCAGGACGTCTTCAAATCAGATGGTGGTCTAGGCATTGAACATTCTCCTTGGATCAGAAGGTCAATGGTTGGGGTTAATGACTTTATCATCCCAAGTAAGTAATGAATAATAGATATTTTTATCTATGTCTATTAATTAATTAGATAGTGTTTTATAGGCTTAAAATGATAATAAATCCAATCTTAAGCATGGAATACACTAATATTTTTAAAAGATTGTTTTACTACCTTTTGATAGCAAATAATTTTTAAAATAAAAATTTTGACAATTTTATAAGCTCTATTTGTCAAAATAAAATTATTATTTATGATTGGGACATTGAAATATACATTGGGTAAATTTTTGGTATTTTTCCAATAAATTTTATTTTTTTTAAATGAATAGTGAAAAATGTTGTATTTTAATTCAAAACCTCTTTTTAATATAATTTATTAATATGATTAGATTATCTTTTTAATTGGTTTTAAAGTTAAAATAGAATATATTTTTACCATTTAATCCAATAGTGGTCGTTGGAATTAATTTCACTTTGAAATTGGACTTAAACTACTGTCAATCTTTTGATACTTATTGTTTCATAAAAACACGCTATTTTCTCTGACAGCGGGAATTAATTATTAAATTAATTAATGTAACTTATATGTTTTGAATTTTGTAAGATAGAAATAATTTTTTTATTCGGAATATCAAATATATCTTAGGGTGATGTTTTGGTATATTTCTGAAATACTTCAATTTTTGATGAATAGTGAAACCACTAAGTGGTAATTAAAAAAACTGATTTTTCGTTTAAATGAAATTTTACCACCTCTATGTTTTGAATTTCAAAAATCCGACATACATGGTTGTCATGAAGAAGTAAAATTTGGTTCAATGGGATTAAAATATTTTTTGTTTAATAGTAACGTTTATGTTTTTAATCGCGATTAGAGGTAATTAGTGTAATTTATGGTAAGAATAAAGTTTTAAAAATATTAAATGAACATGACACATGTACTAACCTTATTGTATGTGTCATGGCGGACCATGAAAATACAAGGGTCAACTTGCGGACCCCATGGAGCCACTTTGGTAGGAAAATGACATCAATATATTTTTATTTAATGTTAAAATGAAAATGACACAAACATGAGTTGTTTTACTAAAACAATTTTTAAATGGGGTTATACAAGTCATATTTTTTACTATAAATAGTAATTGGAAATCTAAAATTATTTCCTACATCATAGTATTTTTTTTCTAATTTTTAGAAATTATATAAATTAAATTATTTATGACATCATGAGGATGCAGCGATTACCTCATTATTTAACGATTTAAATAAAATGAAAAGATAATGTAAAATCTAAGACCTACACTTTTCAAAAACCTATTGGATGGGTATACTTCGAACCCTTATCACCTTATCCTATAATTATATCAATGTGTTTCCTTTTAAATCTGAAACTCATTTTAAAATAAAGTAACATTTCATTACTTTCCAAGAGTGCCCCTCCTCTCCTCTTATAAAAGGCCCCCACCTCTACCACCTTACCCACACTTCCAAAGCCTTTGGCTCGGCCAACCCCTGCCCATTTTGTCTATCCACATCCATCTATAACTCTTAGAAGCCTCACTTTGGGAAGAAGTCTTCCCAAGGAAGCCTTTGATCTCAAATCAAAAAGAGAAACACGATTTAAAGGTAGTGTCTTTTCTTGTGTTCTAATGTTTCATTTTCCTTCTCCAACCCCCTAAACTCTTTTTATTCATTTATTTTGTAACAATACTAGTATCTTAAATATACTAGGATATTTTTATAAGAAGTATTCGAGCTACACTTGCACACACCTACATCTAATTGTTAAAGAACATACTGTTTCTGTGGATGGTGAATTTCTGCCTCACGAAACGATGATTATTCAATATTCTTTTAACACCTTCAAAGGTGGCCATTAATATCAAAATATATTTATATATGATATATAATATGTTTATGTTTTACATAAGCTTCTGTATTTTTCATTTATGGCATACCTTTATGGTTTCCATTATGGGTAAACGCGATATCTTCATTTTAGGTAGTGCGGACGACCGCCCACTCAATGTGATTTGATTCGTTTATGCCATATGTGGGACGTATAAAGGATTTAATTAATGATATTATATATTATATTATACTGGAATTATAATATACCTTTATATAATTTTTATTCCATTCCATAAAATACTAAATAGAAATGAAAGTAGCGTTCATGTGTACGTACGGCTTACTGTCTCCATGAACGATGCATTTCATTTCTTACCTCTAAACGTTCTGTAATATTATAAATTCATGTATATATTGGATATTTATTATATATATGATATCTACATCATGAGTATAACTCTGTATATAATGGATAGATGAAAAAATTGTAATTATAAAGAGTTTATTTTTGACTCAAGTACCAATGATTGTTAAAACGACCGTTATTAACTTAAATAATTACATAGTGTTAATTACATGGTAATAAGTGATATAAAATGAATAATGAAGTTTAAAAAGGTTCTTAAACAAGTAGAAATTAACTCATGTTTATTATTCAGGAGATTAAAGAATGATCATGTCAAGTCGGATATGAGATATGGGACTTCATCTCAATCTCCTTTCATTGAGGCATATTTTGTTTTATACACAACCTTATTTTATACTGTGTATAAACCCCTTTGACTTTTATTTTTATCCAAAAGGAATATTTTTTATACGAAGCGTTTTACTAAACGACAAAAGGGAATGTTTTTGTCGTACATATGCGGCGACAATGACTTCTCCGCCGCCATGACCATTATTTGAGTTTCGGTTTCCTCTACATGCCATACATTTTTTAAAAGAAAAATAAATACCATGTTTTACTTTTCTTTTATTTTGGCATTGAAAATGGTTTTCATAATGTTTTTATATCAATGTGTTGTATTGATATCTTGTGATTGAAAATTGAAAATTTTATGTTTCCTTTTTTGCATGTTTTATGTGATACGATTATGTTATGGGTATTGGGCATTATTATGAAGATGGGTGGTTCCGTGATAAACTAAGGGTTGGTGAGCCCGATATAGATCTCCAATGCATTGGGTAATGTGAAGGAGTTAAACGTTAAGGTTTCTCCGATGTGATTTAGGGAATATGCTGTGATGGGTATTCCAAACGTAACCAAGAGGGTTACACCCTACGTAAGAATGTTATGAATGCCTCAAGTTACCTTTGTGTATTATGATTTCTGTGATTTATTCATGATTTCATGAGGTATGTTAATGTGATTATGTTTTATGAGTAGGGTATGATATCATTTATTCTTGTGTATACATGTACTCACGTTTCCTTTCCATTTTTTTATATCCCTTATTGAGCTTTTTATGCTCATCCCAAGTTTTTGAGATGTTTTTCACAGGTCAATGGAAGGGTACATGATATGATGATAGTGTCAAGGAAGTGTGAATAAAGAATACATGTTTTATTTTAAATATGTTTCTGTTGACGGGAAAAATGAATACTATCTTTTATGTATCCTATTTGTTTAAATGTGGAAAGTAATGCAAGTTTTATGATCTAATTCTCTAAAACTCTAAACCTAAAAAGATCCTCAATGTGTAATCTTGTAATAACTCGTGATTAAGTAATGTTTAACGCTGGGGAATTATAGTTGGTATCAGAGGTTAGTTTAGATAAATTTTGGAGTTATAATTCTATTAAATGATTATCCAAAAATATTTTTTTTATGGTCAAATTGAAATGATATAGCATTTGAAGATTACCATGTTGCTTAATTTAAGACATGTTTGTTCAGAATGGTTTTCCACAAAGGAAATAGGGAGTCAGTTCTAGGAAGGCATACAGAAGGAAATAACCTTCCGAATCAGCATCCTGAGATGGTCGGAATTGGAACTGAACAGTTTGTTGCAGTAATGGCGTAGTTGACTCAAGCGATAGATGGTGGAAGTATCTATGCACGAGATCATCCAGATCAACCGCAGAGGAATATGTCAGTGGTGGAACATTTCATGAGGCAACATCCCCCGTCATTCATAGGATCATCTGACCCTTTGCTAGCTGAAGGGTGGATTAAAGCACTGGAGAAGATTTTCGATGTCATGGGGTGTTCAAACAATCAAAAGGTTAGTCTTTCTATTTACCGTTTAGAGGGTGAAGCAGATCAGTGGTGGTCGATGGTTAGAAATATCAGGGACACTGATGAGATTTATGCTCTTGACTGGGATGAATTTAAATGTATGTTTCATGAGATGTATTTTCCTAAGGCTGTTCGACTTAGGATGGAAAAAAATTCATGGAATTTAGGCAAGAGGAAGACTCAATGGATTCTTATGAAGAGAGGTTCACTTGATTGGCAAGGTATTGTCCAAATTTTATCCGAGACCTTGATAGTAAAATCAATCGTTTTTTACTCAGGATTAAAGCCAAAATATCTAAGGGCATTAGCTTCTCGTGAGTTCAAATGTTTTGAAAATCTTGTTCGATGTGCTGAGAAGGTGGAAATGGAGTTTTTGGAAGATCAAGTGTTCTATAAGAACCAACAGAGGAATAGACCGAGGTGGCAGGAGAATGGAAAGAATTCATAAAAAAGGTTTAATGGTAAGAAAACTAAGTTTCCATTTTGTGATCAATGTGGTAGAAGGAATTCTAGGGAATGTCTTCTGAATTCTGGAAAGTGCTATCGATGTGGTAAGATGGGACATAAGGCTCGTGATTTCACTGAAAAAGATCAAGGTGATAGTAAGTCCAAATTTGATTTACAGATAGTGAAATGTTTTAAGTGCAATGAGATGGGTCACTATGCAAACGAGTGTCCGAAAAAGTGCTTGAGTGATGGGAAGTAGTTAAACTACAAGAACAAAGGGGTGGTGAAATCCCTTGCAACAACTTCAGTAGTTGTCGGGCCTTCAAATGAAGTTTTATTAGGTAATTTGTTTGTTTTTTCAGATTACGCCAGTGCATTGTTTGATTTGGGGTCTACACATTCTTTCATCTCTAAAAACTTTTCTAGTAGAATGGGAATACCATCTCATGAAATGACTCCTGAACTTTTGGTAAAAACACCTGGGGGAAATGTTGAGGAAAAAAGAATTTATAAGAATATTCCTATCCTTATCCGTGGAAAGAACCTACTAGCAATCCTTATTGTTTTACCTCTAGTAGAGTTTGATGTTATCTTGTGTATGGACTGGCTCTCTATTTACCATGATAAGATTGACTATAGAGCTAAAGAAGTTTCTTTTCAGAAAGACTTTCAGTTTGTGTACAAGAATGAACCCTTACTGTTGATAACATATCAAGAGGCCGAGAGACTTGTAAAAGATGGAAATGAATGTTACCTCACACATATTGTTGAAAACAAGGGAACTGTTCATATTAATGATGTGCCAGTGGTAAATGATTATCCTGATGTTTTTCCTGATGAGTTTCCTGGAATAATTCCAGATCGGGAAGTTGAGTTTACTGTTGACTTAGTTCCTGATGCTAATCCAATTTCAAAACCCCCTTATCAAATGTCTGAAATTCAAATTTTAGAGTTGAAGGAGAAATTGTAATATTTATTAGAGAAAGGTTTCATTCGACCTAGCACATCACCATGGGGTGCTCCTGTTTTATTTGATAAAAAGAAAGATGGTTCAATGAGACTTTTCATTGATTATAGATCCTTGAATAACATAACCATTAAGAAAAAATATCCTTTGCCTCATATCGATGATTTGTTTGATTAGCTCCATGGAGCTTAGTATTTTTCAAAGATTGACCTGAGATCGTGGTACCATCAGCTGAAGGTAAAGGAAACAGATGTTCCGAAGACTGTGTTTTGTACAAGATATGGCCATTATGAATTTGTAGTAATGCCTTTTGGGCTAACCAATGCACCTGCTGTATTCATGGACTTAATGAATAGAATTTTCCATGAGTTCTTGGATAAGTTTGTGGTGGTTTTCATTGATGATATTTTGGTGTTTTCTAAAAGTAAATAGGATCATGAAAGACATTTAAGGGTTATTTTGAAAACCTTAAAAGAAAATAAATTTAATGGGAAATTCAGCAAGTGTGAGTTTTGGTTGAAACAAATTTCTTTCCTTGGTCACATTGTTTCTAAAGATGGGATAACCATTGATCCTGCAAAAACAATGGTTGTGGAAGAATGGACAAGACCAACAAATGTAACAGAGATTCGTAGCTTCCATGGTTTGGTAGGCTATTACCGAAGGTTTGTTAGAAATTTTTCATGGTTATCTAGTCCGATGACTAAGATAACTCAGAAGGGTGTTATGTTTATCTGGAAAAAAGAATGTGATGATTGTTTTCAGTAATTGAAAAGAATATTGGTGAATGCTCCAGTTTTGGCACTTCTTTCTAGGAACAATGAGTTTGTTATCTACAGTGATGTTTCATTGAAAGGACTTGGTTGCGTCCTAATGTAGAATGATCAGGTAATTTCATATGCTTCACGTCAGTTGAAAACTCATGAGTTAAATTACCATACACATGATTTGGAATTAGCTGCTGTTGTTTTCCTTTTAAAAATTTGGATAATCATTTGTATGGGGTAAAGTGTGAAATATGTACCGATCACAAAAGTTTAAATTATATATTAACTCAGAAAGAATTGATCATGAGATATAGGAGATGACTGGAATTAATTAAGGATTATGATTCATTACCATCCGGGAAAAGAAAATAAAGTGGCTGATGCTTTGAGTCGAAAAAGTAATGTTTCATTATAAATGTTGCGTTTGGAACGTGATAATTTGGATAAGGATTTGATGAACTTTGGAATAGAATTTGTTGGTGGAGGATGTCCATCTGTTTTGTTTCAGGTATCAGTGAAATCTTCTCTATCAGACAGAATCAAGCAGGCACAGAAGCAAGACAGTGAGTTGTAGAAAAAGGTAGAGCTGGTTCAGAAAGGTAAGTTGCCTAAATTAAACATTGATAATGATTGTGTGTTGAGATTTGTGAAGAAATTGTGTGTGCCTTGGGATTCATAGTTAAAGAGATAGTTGTTATGTGAATCTCATAGTTCTCCGTTTTCAGTTCATCCTGGCAGTACTAAGATGTACAGAGATCTGCCGGAGTATTACTGGTGGGATGGAATGAAAAGAGATATTACTGATTTTACTGTGAAGTGTTTGACATGTCAACAGGTTAAAGCAGAGCGGTAGTTACCGAAAGGGATGCATCAGCCTTTACTAGTGCCAGAGTGGAAATGGGAGAATATATCCATGGACTATGTTGTGGGATTACCGAAGACATCTCGAGGTAATAATGCAATTTGGATTATTGTTGATCACTTGACTAAATCTTCTCATTTCCTTCCTATTCGAGATACTTTTTCCCTAGATCAACTTTCTAGTTTGTATCTTAAAGAGACAGTCAGGTTACATGGAGTTCCTCTCTCTATTGTATCTTGTGATACTAGGTATACTTCTAACTTTTGGAAAGGCCTTTAGAAGTCGTTGGGTACTGAATTAAATTTTAGTACATCTTTTCATCCTTAATCTGATGGGCAGTCAGAACGAACAATTCAGACTTTGGAAGATATGCTACGTGCTTGTTCGAAGGATTATCAGGGAAGTTGGGACCAACATCTTTTTTTGGTTGAATTTTTATATAATAACAGTTTTCATTCCAGTATACATATGGCACAATTTAAGGTGTTATATGGGAAGCGGTGTCGAACTCCAGCTTTTTGGGATGAAGTGGGTGAAAGGAAGCTGATGGGACCAGAATTGGTAGAAGAGTTGGTAGAAAAAGTTCAGCTGATACAGAAACACACGAGAACAGCTCAGAGCAGGCAGAAGAGTTATGCAGACAACAAGAGGAAGGATCTCTTTTTTGAGGTAGGTGATCATGTTTTTCTCAAGGTTTCTCCATGGAAAAGTGTGATGCGATTTGGTAAGAATGGAAAGCAGAGTCCAAGGTTCATTGGATCATATGAAATTCTGGAGAGAGTTGGATCAGCTGCATACCGAGTGGCTTTATTTCCTAATTTATCTCAGGTACACAATGTTTTTCATGTTTCTATGTTGAGAAAGTATATGCCAGATCCATCTCATGTTTTGAGTACAGAGGTAGTTCAGTTGGAAGAGAACGTATCTTATGAGGAACAACCGGTTCAGATTATTGACCACAGGGAGCAAGTGTTGGGGAATAAGGTGATTAATCATGTAAAGGTTTTGTGGAAAAACCACATGATTGAAGAGGCAACATAGGAATCTGAAAATGCAATGAGGGATAAATACCCCCACTTATTCGATAAGTAAATAAATTATGGGGACAAAATTTTCTAAAGGGGGGAAGGATGTAACATCCAAAGTGAGTAATGAATAATATATATTTTTATCTATGTCTATTAATGAATTATATAGTTTTTTAGAGGCTTAAAATGAAAATAAATCCAATCTTAAGCATGGAATACACTAATATTTTTAAAAGATTGTTTTACTGCCTTTTGATGGAAAATCATTTTTAAAATCAAACTAATGAAAATTTTATAAGCTCTATTTCTCAATATATACTTATTATTTATTATTGGGACATAGAAATTTACTTTGGGTAAATTTTTGGAATTTTTCCGATAAAGTTCATTTTTAATGAATAGTGAAAAATGTTGTATTTTAATTCAAAACCTCTTTTTCATCTAATTTATTTATATGATTAGATTATCTTTTGAATTGGTTTTAATGTTCAATTAGAATATATTTTTACCATTTAATCCAATAGTGTTCTTTGTAATTAATTTCACTTTGGAATTGGACTTAAACTAGTGTCAATCTTTTGATACTTATTGTTTCATAAAAACACGTTATTTGCTCTCACAACGGGAATTAATTATTAAATTTATTAATGTAACTTATATGTTTTTAATTTTTTAAGATAGACATCATTTTTTAATTTGGAATATCAAATATAGCTTAGGGTGAAGTTTTGGTATTTTTCTGAAAAGCATCAATTTTTAATGAACAGTGAAACCACTAAGTGGTACTTAAAAAAACTGATTTTTCGTTTAAATGAAAATTTACCACCTCTTTGTTTTGAATTTCAAAAATCCGACATACATGTTTGTCATTAAGAAGTAAAATTTGGTTCAATGGGATTAAAATAATTTTTCGGTGAATAGTAACTTTTAAGTTTTTAATCGCGATTAGAGGTAATTAGTCTAATTTAAGGTAAGAATAATGTTTTAATAATATGAAATGAACTTGACACATGTCCTACCCTTATTGGATGTGTCATGGCCGACCAAGACAATACATGGGTCAACTTGGGGACCCCATGGAGCCACATTGGTAGGAAAATGACATTAATATCTTTTTATTTAATGTTAAAATGAAAATGACACAAACATGAGTTGTTTTACAAAAACAATTTTTAAATTGGGTTATACAAGTCAAATTTTTGACTAAAAATCGTCATCGTAAAGTTAAAAATATTTCCTACATCATAGTATTCTTTATAATTTTTAGACATTAAATAAATTATATTATTTATGACATCATGATGATGCAGCTATTACCTCATTATTTAACTATTTAAATAAAATGAAAAGATAATGTAAACTCTAAGACCTACACTTGTCAAAAACCTATTGAATGGGTATATTTATAACCCTTATCACCTTAGCCTCGAATTATATCAATGTGAGACCTTTTAAATCCAAAACACATTTTAAAATAAAGTAACATTTCTTTACTTTCCATGAGTGCCCCTCCTCTCCTCTTATAAAAGTCCACCACCTCTACCACCTTACCCACACATACAAAGCCTTTGGCTCGGACAACCCCTTCCCATTTTGTCTCTCAAAATCCCTCTATAACTCTTATAAGCCTCACTTTGGGCATAAGTCTTCCCAAGAAAGCTTTTGAGCTCAAATAAAAAAGAGTTACCTGATTTAAAGGTAGTGTCTTCTCTTGTGTTCTTATGTTTTATTTTGCTTCTCCAACCCCATAAAATCTTTTTATTCATTTCTTTTGTAAAAAAACTAGTATCTTCCATATACTATGATGTTTTTATAAGAAGGATTATAGCTACACTTACACACACCTACATCTATTGGTTAAAGAACATACTGTTTCCGTGGATGGAAAATTTCTGCCTCACGAAATGATGATTGTTCAATATTCTTTTAACACCTTCAAATTTGGACATTAAGATGACACTATATTTATATATGATATATAACATGTTTATGGTTTACTTAATATTCTGTATTTTTCATTTATGTCATACCTTTATGGTTTCCATTATGGGTAAACGCGATATCTTCATTTTAGGAAGTGCGGACTACCGCCCCCTCAAAGTGTTTTGATTCGTTAATGCCATATGTGGGACATATAAAGGATGTAATTAATGATATTATATGTGATATTATACTGGAATTATGATATACCTTTATATCATTTTGATTACATTCCATAAAATATGAAATAGAAATGAAAGTAGCGTTCATGCGTACGTACGTCTTACCGTCTCCATGAACGATGCATTTTATTTCTTAACTCTAAAAGTTCTGTAATATTATAAATGCATGTATATACTGGATATATATGATATATATGATATCTAAATCATGAGTATAACTCTGGATATAATGGATACATGAACAACTTGTAATTATAAAGAGTTTATTTTTGACTATAGTACCAATGATCGTTAAAACGACCGTTATTAACTTAAATAATTACATAGTGTTCATAACATGGTAATAAGTGACATAAAAGGAATAATGAACTTGAAAAAGTTTCTTAAACATGTATAAATTGCCTAATGTTTATTATTCATGAGATTAAATAATGATCAAGCCAAGTCTGATACGATGTATGGGACTTCGTCTCAATCTCCTTTCATTGAGGCATATTTTGTTTCATACACAACCTTATTTTATACGGTCTACAAACCCCTTTGACTTTTATGTTTATCCAAAAGGAATATTTTTTTTATATGAAGTGTTTTACTAAACGACAAAAGGGAATGTTTTTGTCATACGTATGCGGCGACAATGACTACTCTGCCGCCATGACCATTATTTGAGTTTCGACTTCCGATAACAAGCCATACATTTTTTTAAAAGAACAATAAATACCCTGTTTTACTTTTATTTTATTTTGGTATTGAAAATGGTTTTCATAACGTTTTTATATCAATGTGTTGTATTGATATCTTTTGATTGAAAAGTAGAAATGTTATGTTTCCTTTATGCATGTTTTATGTGATACGATTAGGTTATGGTTCATGGGCATTATTATGAAGACGGGTGGTTCCGTGATAAACTAAGGGCAGGTGAGTCCGATATAGCTCTCCAATGCATTGGGTAACGCGAAGGAGTTAAGCGTTAAGGTTTCTCTGAAGTGATTTAGGGAATATACTATGATGGGTATTCCAAACGTAACCAAGAGGGTTACTCCCTACGTAAGAATGTTATGAATGCATCAATTTACCTTTATGTCTTATCATTTCTATGATTTATTCATTATTTGATGAGGTATGTTAATGTGCTTATGTTTTATGAGTAGAGTATGATTTAATTGATTCTTTTGTATACATGTACTCATGTTTCCTTTCCATATTTTTATATCCCTTACTCGGCTTTTTATGCTCATACCAATTTTATGAAATTTTTTTCACAGGTCAAGGGAAGGGTACATGATAAGATGATAGTGTCAAGGAAGTGTCAAGAAAGAATCCATGTTTTATTTTAAATATTTCTCCGTTGATGGAAAAAATGAATACTCTCTTTTATTTAACCACATTGTTTAAATGTGGAATGTAATGCAAGTTTTATGATCTAATTCTCTAAAACTCTAAACCTGAAAAGATCCACAATGTGTAATCATGAAATAACTCAAGATTAAGTAAGGCTTAAGGTTGGGGCCTTATAATGATCTAGTATTATGATGAGGAGACTCTACCATATTTAATTTTTGGGTACCTTTTTAGAGAATTATCTCCCACTATGTTGAGAGATGTATAATCCATGAGCATTTATACCTTTTTTAGGGTATCATGGTAGTAGATGAGTATTCATTAAGGATTAGAAATCTCTATAGGTACTCGAAGGATAAAGTTTATGAATAGTTATTCTATTCTTAGACCATCAACCAAGGAATATGTTGAGACATTCGATCCAAGTTTATACCTTTAATTATTCCTACTATAATGAGTTGATAAAGGGAGTTTGGAAATTGATATTTTTATTGCTGAGAAGACAAAAACAGTGGTTCTTGGTAGTGGGCACACAAGATCATAGACTTCAATAATAGGGATATGACATTAGTCTTAGAGACCTAGAATTCTGTGACATTATTGGACGGGGTACTAGAATTGAGCATCTTTATTTTAGGTATCATAGGATGGGACTATTCAGACCATCGAGAGGTGGTGGTACTCATGTTACAGTATGGGACATTATGTATGAGACTGTATAACCAATCATTTGTTATAGTAGTAGACAATATATGAATACTAGAGGGAGACGCATCTATATGATAAGATATGTTTTCATGTCATAGGACATGGAATATGAGATAAAAGGTAATTCAGAGGAGGTCAATGATTTTAATTATTCCCACCACCACCACCATGTGATCCCTTCCAGGAATAGGGAGCAAGAGGTCTAGGTTAGGGGAAACAATAAGAGATCGAGTGTTATAACCTAGAGTCATCAAGGATGTTTTGAGGTATGATATATGCCTTGTTACCTTAGCTCTTGTATTTACAGACACATGTTCAGGATATTCCGATATTTCTTACTATCAATATCTATACTTTGTTATTCAATTTGGGCGCTTGATATGAAACATGTTCTTGGAGACTCCTTCTAGACTTGAATCACCAATCACACACATATTCAGACAATGTGACATTAAACTTGTAGGAGTGGATGTAATGAGTTTCAATTTATTTACAGTAGTAGAAGGTAATGGATAAGTCTTTCATGAGGATGTATCGAGCTTACGTCCACCTTTATTGATATAATTTTTCATTAATCTACACCCATGGATGATCACGATATATGTGACTGCATATTGGATATATCTTGTAAAGCATAATGAGATGAGGGTGTAGTTGGTTGACTTATTGAAGAAGGGACTTATTAGACCCAATTTACACCCGAGGTTTCCCTATTTTTTATTAAAAGATTGTGTATGTGAGATTGAGGTTATTGGTGGACTATTAAAACAAAATCCTGGTTACCATGACGAACAAGAATCCACAATCGAGGATCGATTAAATCATTAATCAGTTGATAGGAAAAGGATGGTTCTCAAAGGTCAACCTCATATTACATTATCAAAATTTGTTAGTATGGGATGAGGATATACTAAAAATAACGTTCATATGTCCCTATGGTCACTATGAGTGCTTGGTGAAGCACATTGATATTTTGAATATCTCACTAGTGTTCATGGGACCCATGAACCTAGTCTTTCATCCCTTCTTATATCAGTTTGTGTTAGTCATTATCAATGATATCCTTGGGTACTCATCGTCCAAGGAAAAGTACCAAAGACACTTCAATATGGAAGTAGACAAACTATGAGTGAACCATATTAATAGAATGCTCTCAATGTTCCAGTTTTGGATACATGAAGTCTAACTTTTGGGACCTGTTGTCTTAGTAGATGGTGTGGACGTGGACCCAAAAAATTTCAAGGAAGTTTTTTCTTTGGTAATACCCAATAACTTGATGTAGGTCCAATGATTCCTTAGGTTTTTAGGATATTACAAGAGATTAATAATTTATTTTTCTTGGATATCAGATTCCATGAATTCTTTGACATGAATGTGACATCCTTTCATATGTAATGATAATTACCATCAAGAACATCACAATTTAAGGTATATATTGATGATCACCCCAATCATGATATTTCTGAAGGAGGGTGTCATGTACATATTGTTCTACCTTGAATCATCAAATATTCCTAGTTGTGTTCTGAGGCAGATGTTGTTAGTTATTCATTATTGGTCAAATCATTTGAGGCAACATTATTAGAAATATGTGTCCCATAATCTTGAATTAGTATTAGCAGTCTTTACAATAAATATTTGGTGACACTACCTAAACAAAGATCAATTAATCATTAATTCTAAAAAAATATTCTCATATATATCTTTACTAAGAAGGATATCAACTTGAGTAATAGGTGACAGCTACTATTCCTTTAGGATTATGACTTTTGGATTTTCTATACTCTTGGGAAGGGTAATGTGGTAGTATATTATCTGCGCATGAGATCTTATTCGTAGTTACTAATCATTGCATCAAAGAAGTTGATCTCATTGCAGGGATTCTCTATAGATGGAGTTATAGTAGTTTAACTCTAGTCGATGGTCAATTGATGGTAGTTTTTGTAGTGAGTCTGAGAGGAATGACTTTGAGATGCTGACTATGAGTCCCTAAGTACCCATATATCCACTAGTAATTATCCTATGTTATTTTCTAAAGGAGATGATCATGTATTCGTTTTTATGGGACATAGGATGGTACTAGTTATGTTTTGGGTGGAGTCTCTAAGAGAGTTTCATACATATCTTATGGTGGTATATCCAAGTGTGTCAAGAATTTATCAAGACATTCAACATAATATTTGGAGGCCATGGATAAAGAAGGGTGTTCTAGACTCTGTCTCTCATTGCCTTATTATTAATATGTGAAGGTAAATAACATAGTTCAAGTGGGTTTAGATCAACCCCTTCAGGTTCCAAAGTGAATGTGTGATGGTATCTATATGGACTTCATCACAATATTCCCACATATATCTAGGGGACATGATTTTATTTTTGTGATCGTAGATCGGCTCACTAATGTTGCAGACAACCAATCTTTCTAAGAGAAGAGTTCAGTAGATAGATTGAAATACGTCTATGTGTAGAAGATAGTCTGACTCTACGAAGTTTCATTGATGATTGATTCTTATTGTTATCCTCTATTAATATTTTAGTGATGGAATGTATTTTGTTGATGATTTTGGGAATATATTATTCTAGAGAATGTCCTTTGATCCCTAGAATAAGAACAAGACTAAGATGATCATTAATCTTTTAGTGAACCTGATGTGAGCTTTCATGATGGAATTTTAAAGTAGTTGGGAGGATCAACTACAAATAGTGAAATTTTCCTACAATAGTACTACCATTCAAACATTTGTGTGACACCATTTGAGGCCTTGTAAAGGATACCATGAATCTCATTGCTTTTCGAGAATATCCTTGTAGAGTAATCACTCATGGTTCCACAGTTGGTGCTAACTACTACATTGAAGGTGCTTATAAACCATGAGTGGATCAAGACTACATAGTTCCATTAGAAGTCATTAGAAAAAAAAAATATTGAGGATATTGGCATTCTAGGTGGGATAGAATGTGTTTCTATGATTTTCACCTCAATGTGGATTAAAGAGATTTGGTTGGGGATTCATGCTATCGATGAGATTTATTGGATCTTTTGAGATACTATGTGTATTTTGTTAGATGTAATACCACTTAGCTCTACTTCCATAGACAGACTGGGTATATAATATCACCCACATATCACTACAACTGTCGTATATGCAAGACCCATAAATTTTATCAACTACAGCAAGCTATAACATCGAGAATAGAGCTAAATTTTCTATGTACCTGGTAGATATTGAGGATTTTCTTAAGTAGATTCTTATGGGGAGATCTATTCCATTAGTTCATGTCCAATGATGGCATGATAATCAACCTAAGAGATCCTAGGAGTGGGAGGCTCATATCCATGCTCAATACCCACACAGCTTTATGTATCCACTTGTTTTTCTTTTTGGGATGTCAAACCCATGATGGGTATAATTTAATGACTTTGGTTTTCAATGTATTACGTTTTCATATTTTTTGGATAATTTCTTAAATCAAGCACTAATATGGAGTGTTATTATAATGCCAATTGTGCGTAAAATAATTATTATAAATATATTTAATATATTAAATATCAGAAATACACAAATGTCTAAAAAGGTGGAATAACATCTAAATGGGTGGAGGAGATCATAAATCTGAGTAAACCATTGCGTTTTGAATATGGGGAATATATTTGGTATAATATAATGTATTTCTATTCTATACATTGGAAAACAATTCATCATGGCTGTAAAATGAAAAAAATAAATTAATTTTATGTGTTTTTTTATTTATATTTTTTGATTCAGATCCCTAATCCACTTCTTTAGAACATGCTTATTGAAAATTACATGGTTATTTTCAGAAACATGTATATATTTGAAGAGAATTTTATGAGAGTTGAAGGAGATTTCGTTGGAAGAAAATGAATAGATCAATGATTATAGAACGGTGTGAGTTGGAATCAAGGGACATTTCCAATGATCATGGAACAACTCCATATTCATCAGTGATTGATCTAAATTGTTACAGGGTGGTTGTTTATTTGGATTAACTTCCTATTATTTATTTATACGATGAATTTTTTTTAAAAAAACAATCATCTTTATCCATTTATCATCTATGTTACGGGTTATGTAGGTTTTATATGGGATTTCACGAATTAAATTTTGATTTTTTGATCACCTATTAATTTATTATTCTTTCAGAAACAAATTGAGGTTGACATTTACATTAGCTTGGGTCTGTAACAAATATATATTCTATGAGAATTTATTTCCCATTCACTTTTAACTTGTGTAATTTCATATTGTAGAGGTTTTTTGATCTCTTGAGAATCGAAAATAGGCACCCATGTCTAAGCACCGTTATTCGATAAAAAACATTCAGGCTTGGTGAGATGAGGTGGTCATGTGATGATAATGGAAAAAGGATATTAAATTCTATAGATACCATGTCTTTGTGTTCAATGGAATGAAATTATGGACAACATTAAATTGTGTTTTGTGAATGGATATGATGTCCATATTTGAATGATTCCGTGATAGCATGATGTTACCGATGACACATCTTGATTTCCAGCTTGGGGAATGGCTGGATCCATTACCATAGAAGTGGGGAAGTTGAATGATTATAGATTAGGGATTCTATATATTTAATCATTACATGGTGTTTTTCTAGTGGAACAAAACTTTTTAGACCCTCCTTGTAGTTGATATGGTTTTGGGATGGAGATAATGATCACAAGGCATGTGACCCTATCACATGGTGTGTTAACCATTCTAGATGGATCAAGGTGTTCCATTGAGGGTACATAGAAATGCCTCGAGAGTATACTTCCAAAGAAATGTTGTGTACTCCCACACAGACATGGATATGTTAGTGCAATATGAGCATAGATGTGTGCTTGTACACAGGTAGGACATCCTGGGGAAAGGTACATCATGTACTTTTACATGGACATGGGCACATGACATTTTATATGGGATAGACATAGGGCCAAGGGGAAATATCACATACTCCTAGTACATGTAGTGTACTCCTTTAAAGTAGGAGGGTACACCCTTTTCTATGCATCATGGACATGTTATGTTTGGGTGATTTACCCTAATCCATTCATTAATGGTTAGTAAATAATTGACTCCAAAAAATAGTACGTGATCCCCTTAGAAAGAATTCATGGGTAGATTTTTTGGAATCCATATATGAGGCCTAGAGTGAGATTCTATATTAATATTCTTACCCTATGTGGAGCAAAGAGTATCTTCATGACCAACACTATGAAGGTGTAGATCCTCTACGTAGATGGTTGTTCCAAATTGAGTTATTAGTATACCCAATGGCCATAGGAGTGATCATCATTTATGTATCGCATGTCCTCAATCATACAATGTATTCTTATAATAGAGAGACCTAATGAGAACAATTTATCGAATTGATATCATCTGTAATTTGAAAATCATGGAGTGGGTTCCCCCAAATGAGTCTTATGTGAATACTTTAAGATAGAATCCTTGTAAAGTATCATGGTTGTGACCATACCTTGATATCGTGGGTCTTTGTGGAGTATATCATAATATTCTTATTATATGTGTTGTAGACATATACCTATGTAGATGTGACTATTATACCTTTTATATATGATTTTTTGGTTTTGGGGCATCACACTAGTTATTGGCATACTAACCCATTCACTTGATTTTCCGACAGTTGTTATTTTTTTAGATGATCAACATTTCGACAGAGTCCTAGAGTGACTAGGACCAAAAAGATTTTACTGAGACCAGACATGTCAAGGCGTGTTCTTTCATTAAATTGAAATAATTATCTATCATTACTTTCATGTGTACATGTTTTAAAACTCATCGTATTGAGACAATATTTGTACCTATTTACATTCCATTACAATTTATCATAATCTGATTAACGTATTTAGATGAATAATATAATTTTTATTCAGATTTTTTTACATTTTTTCATTGTATAAATGTGGATATATTTATGTGCGTTCTGGTACATAAGATAAATCTTACCATGTTAGTGTAGTGTGTAAACGTAGATACTCTACATCCCCATGCCTATTGGTGGCAGTCTTTGGGATTCATGGAATGATCCCCATTGTGAGGGGTCATGATAATATAGTTTAATGTTTATGTTAAATTATCACCCTAACTATAGACAATTTAATGTATCATAATTAATTCAACTGGAGAATATTTAATAATGTGTTCCAATATAAATGAAAGGAGACATAACATGTTCTATTCATTCTGGGAATACAGTATCCCACATATTAGAAAGAAGGTGACATGACCTACAAAGTGTCCAACCATGCCTGAGTCATTTATAACCTACTAAATCAGACAACTACATGATTCTAACACCTTTCCAAGGATAAACTCTCAAATGATCTTCCACATTCTTAGGGGTTTTGTTTTAATAAAATAAGGTTTGCTCTAGATAAAATATACCCAAGTGGTAACTCATATCTAAAATCTTAATAAATACTTCATCCATTCCTTATGGTCTTATGGTTCTACCAAAACATGGCTAGTTACATACAAAAGAAAGGCCCTAACACTGAAATAAGGTCATTCATGAAAGATCTGTAGTCCCTTTCTCCTAAAATATGGGTTCAACATAGCCATGAAAGAAAAAATCTATGTTATATGGGAAACATTTATGTTCTCATTCCAAATACCCCTAAATATTGACATTACATCAGTGTTCCCATTAAAAAACCTACAATGGTTGTAAATTTTAATTCCCTTAACTGAATATAATTTATTTAAATTTAAATGGATAAAATAAATGGAATATTAGTTGAAAATATTAAAAATAATCATAGTAATGAATTTATTTATATTATATCGAAAATTATTTTAGGAGAATTGTCTTATAATTTCCTTTTTAACCATTTATTTTATGTAATAGTTTTCACAACAATATCATTTAAATAAAAGTCAAATTTCAACCCTATAGAGGAAAACACGCTTTAGTTAGTAATTTTAATTTTAATTATTTGGCACCTAATGATGATAAAACTCCAAATCAGAAGATATTTTTTTATTAATTTAGGTTAACTAGTCAAATTTTATGCCACCATATATTTATATGTAACACCATATAAGCTACTTAAAAAACATTAAATAACAATCCCATTAACATAATCAATCTCCATGGGGTTACATACCAAGGGATATAAAAAGGCTAAGGATTACTATTAGGGTTCCACTTTTCATTTTAGGATTTTAAAATTCAAATTAATGGTGTAAAATCATAATAATATTAAATAAATATATTACAACTTGGTTCAAGTCCATCAATATAATAAAAACAAAATCCTACACTACCCTAACTTTTTCCATTTTTGTATCTCAAAAATTTATTCATGTGGTTCTTTATTACCAATTTAGAGCTATAAACATTTAGAACATTTAGTTTCATTGTGTTTCAACTGAAATTAGTAAGTAATTGTTCTGAATGTTTCAGAACAAATTTAACTTCTTCATGTTTAAAGGTCCCAACCAGGTTCATTCAATAACCATTCATTCATTACTCAATGATCAAAATTATCATTCCATAAAAAGTTCCATCTAGTTCATTCTTTATTCCTATACTAAAGAGGTACATGGGTTTATAATTTAAAATTTTCCTTCATGTAGCAACAATAACATTTTCATCTATGTTTTACTAAATGAATACATCTATATTTAATAGTCTAATTATACATGTTTCCCTTCTTTAGTTTATAATGGTCTATATGATTTATAAATGGGATAATTGGTTCCAATTTAATTAAAACTACATATGATGTTCAATTTAAAATAATAGAAAGTGAATAGAATATGGTTTGATTGTAGGGGTCACACCTTTAGAATTTATAACCAACTCATTCAATTTATAAATTTCAATTTGGAGTCTATTTTTTCTAAACCATTATTGTTTTAGCACATGCATCCAATGGTCTAGGGATCAATCAAAAAACATTCGGTTGATTAAATAGAATGTATCACACACATTATGTAAGAAAAATCATTTTTGGAATATTCGTACATTATAATTAATCAACCATGTATCCCAATTATAATTCGGTATACAATCATACGATGATAAATATAAGAACCCATAAATGAAACCACACATGCATGGTGTACAGATAAATAAGGAACTTTATCCTAGAAAATTGGTGTAGAACTATGAATTCTACCAAAATACCTATCACTGTATAAAAATTGTCATATTAATAAATATAGAGGGCACATCAACCTATCCCACACATCCTCACAATTCATGCTACAAGGCATGTAATATCACTGGAATCTGAAAAACTATGATACTATAGTGATAAATTTATCAATACCTCCATTCCATACTAGGATAAGGGTATAATCCATCATATAAATAAATCAATAATAAGAGGAAGTACCAAAATTAGTTAGGATGAAATAATAACTAACTATAATTTCAACAGAATAATCAATTCAGTTTCCCTAGAAACAATATCCTCACTCGTGCATGGGTTTACTGGACCCAAACATGATATTTTTACTAAGTGCTAAAACACACCTAATCCCTTATCTGATATCCCAAAATAATAATACCAAAATTGGTAAAATAGAAACTTTAATACCATTTTTAGCATCCTAAATTCAGACACACTAACATAGTGGCCTGTGCTGGTTGGAAACTAGTCATCAAGAAAGCCTCCATGTACACCCTCAGCTTCTTACATAAGATAATTATTTATGTGGTATAGTACGGAGATAATAACATCTATACTATA
The DNA here is from genome assembly GCA_963277665.1 of Viscum album. Classification (NCBI taxonomy): domain Eukaryota; kingdom Viridiplantae; phylum Streptophyta; class Magnoliopsida; order Santalales; family Viscaceae; genus Viscum; species Viscum album. Next base: position 54,673,297 of record OY728152.1, on the reverse strand, counting down.
TTATATTCATATAATAATACATAAAAAAATATAGGAAAAAAATATAATAATAACTTGCAAACAATAATTAATGAACAATGATCATGCATGGAAATCATACACTGTACAATAAAAGAAATATGACATGAAAAAAATGTAGACAGTTAAAGAAATAAATAAAAGACACAATATTTACTTCTAATATTATCATGATAAATAATGTTGTTCTCTACTCACATACTCTTTCCTCACCCTTAAGGATAATAACAAGCTAGTAAAATCCAATAACATCATTGAGTAATCATGAGATCTGTTAGGGAACCAGAGTGCAATGGTGTCTAGAAAAGGGTGTAAGCTAGCACAACCCATTGTGTATAGAACAATATATTTAGTTAAAATAAAATTATTACGGTTTAAACAAGAATTAATTGATGAAAATAAATAACTAAATACTCAGTCTCCAGTTCCCTTTGGGATGCACAAGAGATGATACCTAATTCGGACAAAGTCAGATGAATCAGACCTAAGGTAACCTTCATAAGTATGATATTGAGTGAAAATGGGTCATTATAAATAATATATATATATATATATATGGATTGAACCATAGAATGGTATTTGACTTAAATAACATGTTCCTACATAATATCTATGTATTCTTTGAATTTTTTAAAAAATTCATAATTTGAATTTAATAGGTGGCCCATTAAACCCATCCACAGATATCTGGGAAGGGATACCATGTATATATGTAAGGGAAATATATATTTCAAATACCATATGAGTCTTTACAAGGAGATCCCAAAATTTAATCCCTAGTATCACACTCAGCATGTCATGAAAAAAACCATCTGATCCCATCCCAAGTATCTCGAATAGGGAATAATATATCACTGATTGTCTGGTATAACCATCTTATATAGATACCATCCATTGTTTCCCCAAGGTAAATTTTATTTCATATACTGAATTAAGGAAACACCTAGTGATCCCTCCCATGGAATACCATATACAGCTTTTGGCATAATTTCAATTCTTTAAAAAATTCAAATTTTGAATATCGATGACACTGTATAAAGAATCCCATATGGAACAAATTACCATATTCATATTGGATATGCAGTATGTCTTAGGTGACATGATTCATACCATTTATTAAATAATTTAATTAATGAAATTTTAAATCAACATCCCCAATAATATAATTCCAGCAATTTTAATAGGGATTAATGTTTAGGGCATAAGACATGGCCTATGATCATTCATGATTTATTCTACAGTGTGATACATTTAATATGAAGGAAAATTAAACCAAAATTTTCTTTTTTATAATTTACAGAATTTTAATTAGGCATTTATATGAAGTAATATCTATAAGGGTGTTGATCTTATCATGGACATAAACCAAGTAGTTGATTTCCCACTAGTGAGGATCGTATAGGTTATGAAAACCCATATAAATTGTGTTTATACACCTTATGGAAGAAAAATAGATGATTCAGGTTCATAGAACAATGAAAAATTCTATAAAATAAAATATATTAATTTAAAATAGATAAAATGCGTAACTAGTGGTAAGGATGGTCCACCTATCTGATATCGAACTTTAATTCGACCTAGAACAGATGATACTAGAAGAATTGTTGAACACATTAAAAATATGGAAGAATATCATTCATCTATTTAAAATTAAATAACGTTTGGAAATTAAATTAAATAATCATGAGGAGTTTAGATCACATCAATTCTGTTCCATTGCAACTGACAGTGAGTAGAATAGGGTACAGATAGGGAAGATACATCAAATCCTAGGTATGGGGAAAGTGATCTCCCACGCATGGGTGATGGGGTTTCGTGGGGCCTGAAAAAAACAGGATACCACTTTTAATAAAATTTGGGCCAAAAAATTTCATTTACATCCCTTTAAAGATATTCATAGTTTAGATTAACGGTTTAGTAAACCATGTGCCAATCGTGCAACCACCTCTACCAAGAAGTCATACCCCGCACAGTTAGCTTGCACAGTTTGTCAAACAGTGCACAAAAACCATATGTAGATACAATTTATGTCCAAAAAATGGTGTGGGGTAGTAATTTATTTTGGTAAATAACTACTTATATCATGCAGGTGACTTCTACACACCTGTAATATGGCACATAGTTAACCCTAGCGGCCACACGGATTCAGACAAACATTGTGCACATTCCAGCCATTCCCAAACATGAGTAATTGGGGTCTGGTGGTACCAAAACTAATTAGAATTATCACCAAGCCCCTTATTCCATAAATTAAATATTAAAAAATTACTTTTATTTCCTTCGATTATTTTATTTTCATTTCACATCTCAATCCAAGAATCTTCTTATCGATGAATTGAAAACTTCTAAACGCAACAACATTTCAAGCTGGACCATAACATATGAAATTACAAAAATGATTTTAATAGTAAATATTTATGCTAACATTCACATTATATTCATTCTAAAAAAGTAATATACCATAAAATAATTAACTAATTTACCCATAAAGGAAATGATAATGTCACTTGTGTGTTTGTACCACGTACCTTCTCCATGAAGCGATGTTATTAATTTTCCTTTGTAAAAATTTCATCAATAACTGTAGAAATGTACCAAATGAGTAAATAACATATTAATAACAATAATATAATTTTGGAGATGAATAAAATGTAACAGTTTAACCACAAATGGATCATCCCAGAAAAAATCAGAAGAAAACAATGTTTTTAACACCAAGAACAATGTTAATTATGATATACTATTAGTTAATGGGTTATGACATTTTATAAGACGGTAATATATGATAATAAAAATATGAAGATAGTCATTGACATGGTATAAATTATCAAAACCTTTAAAACCTTTATAAACATAACACCCTCATATTTTATGTAATATTTTTTCAAATAAATTTAATTACATCTGTAGCATGTGTCAAATGTTACACAGAGTTTTAAGGAACCACGATGTACTATTAATATTCATACCTAAACATGACCATAAAAAACTGGATGTGACATTTTTTGTATTAATATGAATAAAATATTTTTTAAAACTATTTATAAATGTCTTTAGATAAATATGATATATTTATAAAAAATATACTTAACTTTTATTACAATTTTTTTATGCATTTAATTTTTTTTCTCACAAAAGAAAATATTTTTACTTAGTTTTGTGATAAATAATGAAATTAATTTTTAAATTTTTTTTAAAAAAAAATATGCAATTAAATTATTTTTTTATTCAACAATTCTAAATTGTTATATAGTGATTTTAGAAAATCTTATAAAATGAATAATTTTTTAATCAATAGTGTAAAACACTAATTTGTTTTAAAAAATAATTTTCATTTCAATGATTTATAAAGAGAAATATTGTTTGAAAATATTATAAATTTAACATTAGTTAAATTATTTTAGTTTTCATATAATTTATTTAATTTAAATATAATTTTTTAGGAATTTTGATATTATAAATTTCTATACATTTAAAAAATTTCTCTTTGGAATACTAAATTTTCACGACCTCTAAAGTTTATTTTTAAATTGAATTTATCCACTTATATGAATGGAATTTAGAGAACTGGATTCCAAATTTTTAATAATAATAATGAATTTTTTAAATTGAGGTAAAGTAAATGTTTTTCTGAAATTAATAGTAAAATAGTTAAAAATTAATTAGAATGGTTAATGGTAAAATGGATTTACATGGTGTTAAACTAAAAGGATAATAGGTAAATGGAATCTAAACATGTTTAAATCATATTCTATGCACATATATTGACCTTATCTGATATAATTTCCACTAATGAATCATTTGGGATCCTCTTTATTGGTATAAAATGTGGGTACACCCTCTTAGTTTCTAAAAATCCATGTATATCTACTCCACCACTTATAACAGGGAACCATATCTCTTATCCACATTACAAATAAAAATCATATTGGTTAGACCGATACCTTAAAAAAATATTACTTAAGTACCTACCCACTTTGTATAGGGAAACTTTTTTAGTATTCCCTCCTATTAATGATTTTGGTGTAAACCTGGGGATATTGTCTAAAGAAGAGGTATCATTCTTTACAAAGTCTTTTTTGTTTTATATCTTCTTCCACCTCCATAAAATTTTATTATAGTATTATTATATTATAAATTAACTATATTCCTTTTCAATCCTCACTTCTTTCGGCTAGATATAATTATGGATTTAATAGATTTATAAGATAAATATTTCATAATTATACATTTTTAATTAAAATATCACATCAACCTTGGTTTCTTATAGTCCTTTGTAGAATGATGATATCACATGTGTTTGTGTGGATTACCTCCTCCATGGAGAAATGTGATAAATTTTTCCTTTTATATAGAATGATATATAAATAAGGATATATTTAATGAAGATATGTGATATATATGAGATATTAATGATTTTGGTAATTATAAATAATATTTAACCTACTTTCATTCCACCCGTCGAAGAAAAGGGAAACAATGTCCATTTGTGTGTACGTAAAACCATCTCTATGAATGGTGTAATTCATATTATATCACAAACATAAAAGATTTAGAAAATACATATATAACTAATATATATGATTCTTATATCAATATCAAAATTAATGATATGATGTATCCATGGAAAAAATAAAATTATAGAACATACCAAACCAAAACATACATAAAAAATGATGTTGTTAAAACCCAAAATATGATTAAAACAAAATAATTTATTAATATAGAGATACTAAGCTGTCATAAGAAAATAAAATATAGAATGAAATATTTTTTTGTCTCTCTATAATATATTTATGATCAATCTATATTTATTTTACACGAGTTACAAATTTATATCATGATATTCGTGGCCAGTGGTAACAGATTATTATGTCAATTTTATCTCTGTGAGGAACATGCCATATTCACCACTTTTTTCCTTTTTGTGGTGTTTATAAAGAAAATGAATTTATTTTATGATTATTTTTATGTAAATAATAGTGATTTACATATCCAAATGTGACAATTTATTTCATCAGTCTTACGATTCTAAAGCTATCAATGTTGTAAATATTTTTATGATAAATTCCCAATATTTATTTAGATTTTCTATGATTATTCTTCATATTATTAAATTTTAATGTATCCCACTCAATTAAATCATTAATTTTGAGCTCGTATATCTATTCATTTTTAATTAATTTTTTCCAATCATTTTCCACTATTTAAATTTTATTTATATAAAAAGAATAATTTTAAGAAAATTCATCTTTGTTTCTCTGTATGGTTGAAATAATTTTCTTCCATATGCAGGTTTTATAAATACGTTTTAAATAATGTTTTATGAACTTTTGAATGATGTTTTAAAGAAATTTTTCCCTTCTCTATAATATTTAATAAATTTTTCAAAATTAATATTTTTTTTGTTTTCCAAATGAGTCAATTATGACATTTTATTGATAATGATAAAGTGATCTATGTTTTAATGTAAATGGTATTAATAGAATTATCCACTACCATGATCAATAAACTCTTTGAAAAAACATTAAAATAATTCAATTTTTTTTCTCAACTAAAATTATTTCTTTAATATTTTTATAATTTATATTTTTTAATATTTTTATTTTAAAGTGAAATATAAATTTTCCACTAGAAATATTACAATTGATCAGTCAAAATCAATTTTCTTATACGATTTCATCCAATGATTTTTCATAAATTTTACTAAGGATATGTCCCATTGATTCCCTACATATACATTCTCTATATTTTTTATATTTAGGATTTAATGAATTTTAGAAAAATGATTTCATTTTCCATAGGTGATGCTATGATGAAATAATGAAGTTCCTATGAAACAAATTTAATTTCATTAGTTATGATATTATTAATTCTTTATGGTTTTGTGACACAAAAATAGATATATTATATATATTGGTTTACCTGTATCACCCTCTAATGAATTAGGTATATATAGATAACTCATATGGTTATTATTTTACTGTTGAACCTTATTTCATATCCATAATGTTATCCATGGACCGCCATTTATGTCTATAAAATTATATAATTACCTCTGTTCATGTCTATAAGGTTTATGTGGACCTTCTATCAAATCAATAAGGTTATACATGGACCATATTTCATGTTTATGAGGTTATTTTGGGACCTTATTCCATATCCATAATTTTATTCCCTGGCCAAATTTTGAGTCCATAACAAAATGAATGAACTAGTTCCTATTCATATTTACAAAAAATGATATATGATTTTTTTATGATGAAAATCTATGTATCTTTCCAAGGTTACATTCTCACAGATAAATATCTTTGATTCCCCTATTATTCAATCCTTCTAATATACCATGATTTATTCCGTGACACATGTTTTTTATCATTGATATACAATTCATGGTTTTTTGAATGTTATGAAAATGTTCTCATATAGTTATACTCATGTAATGTTTAAATGCCCCATGTTTACCATTATTATGAATATTAGATCATTATATCTTATGTTTACATCCCATTATTTGTGAATAAAGTCACTTTGTATGATATGACTAATAAGGGTTCTAGTTACGAAGAACTAAAATTGAGATGATGTATATCATTACCAACCATTTTATTATGATTCCATGTTCCCAAAAGGAAATTGACCTATCTGATTGTATTGTGTATCATTATTTAAATTAAAAAATGTTCATCTATTAAAATTTTATATCTAGAAATGAAATGTTTTGGGTTTCTGTAGTTATTAACAGGGAAATTTTTCATTAACCATTAGACACCTAAATGAGAATACTTTAGTCATAACCCTAAGGATATGTTTAGGTATAGGAAATAACCATGAATATTGGTGAAGGGTAGAGCTAGTGGATTCCAATAAATTACATCCATGTTGGGATACTACATGAATATGTAGATCTAGAACATATATACCAATAGTTGATAAATATAATAGTGGATCATTGGGTTTTGACACCATCATCACCTAGTGAATGAAAATGATTTTTTCTTCCAACCTGGTTTGAAACATCTAGGTCATTGTTTTTTGGATATTCAAGAACACATTATGATCCATCATGAAATAATTGAGTAGATTTTGGGTAGTAATGTCCTAAAATAAAACTAAGCTGTCATTAATTATAAATAATGTATCATAATTTTGACATCATAGAAATTATTTTTCATGATTAGTTGGGTTCCAATGATTATTATTGTTGCTAATACTATTTTTTGTAAACCACAGGAACATGATTTAATCATGTGAACAATGAATGTAATAGAAAATATAGTGACCAACAAATAAGAAAAAATACATTTGAAGATGGAATTAAATATTCCTTGACTATTATTTCCCACCTCTCTCACGATATACATCATAGCATTGGTCTTGGTAAACATATGAATTTACCAAGTAGGGTGAAACATGCCATTGAATCATTATGCAATAATATCCAACCGCCATTAATGGGTTTTTTGATCCACTATTTCCTGAGTAATAGATCAATATAAAAAAACATATTTTCTACCCTCTATTTCTTATAGTGTTACAATGTCATTTTGTATGTTAACCAATTATATGATTGCATCGATAAATGGTTGAATATTTTTAAAAATATGAGTCAAAAAATGAAATTTAGTCAATGAAATTGGATGAATATAAGATAATATTTTCAATAACCATTTTCCTCATATCCATCTAATTAAAATGGGTAAGTAATTCATTGAGATATTGATGATAGATGTTGAATATGTAGGTAAAAAAGAGGAACATTTTACATTAATTATGAGGTATTCTTATAAATTTATCATACAACATGAAGGTAATGTTGATCAAATCTGAAGTGTCATAAAACGATGTATCTAAAGGTAATTAATCATAAGGAGCATTAGTAAAAATTAATAAATCATTATATGTTACATCAGGGTGGAAATGAAGATTGGGTTTACACCTAAATTCCACGGTATTGATAAGAAAAGAAATATGAATTCAATGGAACCACTAAAACCAAGAAGAGAAGAATATTATCATTCATTAATGGTTGGTGTGTGGAAATATTCATGGAAGAAACTACCTTATATGGAAATGTAAATATATTAATTGTATAAATTAAATTCATTATGTGGATGAATACAAAATTGAAGTGAAAAAGTTATCTAATTACTATAATAGAGATAGATATATATATGGTGCACCACCCAAAATCAAATGATTAAAATTAATGGAGTGTGGGAATTATACTAACCATTTCTCAAATCCAAACCATAATTATAATGATCGATGTCAACAACATCCTATATTAGGAGACCAAGACAAATTTCATGTCATCACTATTTCTTATAGGGGGTATGATAACAACATGCTGAAAGGTGTACATACCATCCACTCAACAACATTCAATTTCATAATTGAATCTCGATATACCCACTCTTTTATTTTATAAAAATGTTTTAAGAGGATTGAATTTCAACCCTAATGAATAGATAATGAGTTACCAGTGAAACTTCTTTAAGGAATTATAATCACATCTCAATTCCAGTATTATTCACTAGTTATTGTTTGTTGGAATGTGCCTCCTGTAAATCTCATTGTTATCCCTCTAGTTGAATTTTCTGTTGTTTTCATAATGGATTAGATTTTTTTACACAAACCGCACATCAATTATTTGGGTTAGTAAGTCTCATTTTATATTCAATACCAAACTATGATATTCTACTAGTGTGACAATAAATATGATCATTTTATGTAAATAACTCCCATTTTATGGGTTATGATTCCTTTTCAAAAGGGGTTTTATACAACTTGGTTTGGAGATACTCAACATCCATGATATTCCTATTCTTTAGGTGTTTTTTTTCCATTTTTTATGATTTTCCAAATTATTCTCCAATTCATGAAGTTGACTTTTCATTAGAACTTATACCTTGTGCAACACCTCAATCAAAGCCCCCTATAGAATATCCCCGATTGACATGGACGAATTGAAAAACAACTCCCCGATAATATTGAAATGGGATTCATTCTTCCAACTATGCCACATTGAGGTAAAAATATTCTTTTATTAAAAATGTTGATGGACTGATAAAAAATATGCATTAATTATCACATGATGAATAGTATCGCAATCACGTAAAACTAACCTTTATACCATATTGATGAATAATTTTATGAACTGTGTAGAGATCAATTATATTCCAAGATTGAAATTAAATATAGATATTTTAAATTGAATTTCATGAATTAGGATATACCAAATAAATAATTCCATTCAAGTAATATACACAACATTAATGTAGTGATTCAATTTGGACTTACTAATTCCCATGTTATATTTAATTATTTAATGAATATAGTATTTAGAGATTAACATGATTATTTTATGGTAGTATTTATAGGTGATATTATTTTCTATTCAATGAAAATGTTTTAGAGTGAATATTACTTGAGAATTGTTCTGTAGACATTATAGAAGGATAAAACATATGACATATTTAAAAAGTGTGAGTTTTTTCTACAAAAGGTCTCATTTTGGGTTATATAACCTCAAGTAAGTTTATACTAGTGGATATATCAAAGAAAGAGGATATTTAATGTTGGCTCACAATAACAATGATGAATGAGGTTTATATTTATATTGGTTTTTCTAGATATTATTAATATATTGTGAATTATTTCTAATGAAATATAATTTACTCACCATGTTAACTCAGAAGTGAATGAAATTCCTTTGTAAATATGAATATGAGGAACATTTTGAGGAACTATAGATTAGGATGGTCCATGAACCCTTGATTAAATTATCGTATATTGGAGAAGGGTTTGTAATCAATATATGAATCAAATAAGATACTAGAAGGTGTTATCATAAAGAATGATATATTTATAGATTACGAGTAATGAGAATTGAAGGTTAATTTGAAAAATTACCCAATCATGATTTGGGTTTGGCTATGGTAACTGTTCATTAAATATATAGTGGGATTACCTTTATTGAAAATGTGTAATATATATACTAATAATAAGAGTCTAAATTATGTATTCCTATTGAAATAATTGAACATATTCCAACGAATATGGTTTGAGTAGATTATTGATTATTATTGTGTGAAACATTCGCACTATGGGAATGTGAACAAGATGGTTGATTCTTCCAGTCGAAATGAACATTACATATTATCTTCTATGAGAATCCTAAAAGATCCAGTATTTTGATATTTTCAAAGGATTGATCTAGAAATCATGATCTGTGTGAGAAAATATTAACTTTCTCAATGAAGTGATGAATCATCTATCCATGTAAAGATTAAATAAACCATATGAAGACATAGAGGTGTATATGGAGGTAAAAATATTTCATCAGTTTAACCATGATTATGATAGAAAAATATGGTTCAGTAACTATGGATTTGTCCCATCTATAGATTATTTTAAGAATCATCAATTTCAGGTGGCTCATAGTTCTTTATTCCTTATTTATCTAGAAAGTGTAAAGATGTATTGATATCAGAATGAATATTTCTATTAGGATGATATAAAATGATATATTCCAATGTTTGTATATAATTTCATCGTATATATGTAAGATGAGGGGGAGATAAAAAAATATAAGGGGATGTTACAAAACTTAACTATACCAGAATGGAATTGGTTAAACATTATTATTTATTTTGTCCTTGTACTCCCCAAAACATATGTGGGGAAAAATGATAAATGGGTATTAGTAAATCCCCATTAGAATTCAGTACACATCCTCATTATTAGGGAATATGTTTCCCTATATATTCTTTCTATAATATAAATTAATGAAGTGGCATGGTTTTATAGAGTACCACATTATATTATGTCATATAATGATTAGGGGATTACCTAAAATTTCATGAGACATATTTAGCATGCTCTAGATAAGATGACATGTTTCAATAATAAATTTCATCCTCAAAAATATGTTCAATATAAGATATTTGTTTATCACATAATGTCGCTCACATGGTCAAGGTCTTTTGGTAAAACCACAAACTTGGTGTAACTATATTAGAAAAGAGGATATGAAGAGGTGTTAGTATGATTATTAATTTATTTCAGAGTGATATAATTTCAAGGGTGAAATTTATTTTAAGGGGGATATAGTAAAATATGACAATTTTTTCTGAAATTTTATTTTTCAAATAAAATTAATTTCTTTGATAGCTTGTGTTTGATGAAACCTTGAGTTTAAGGGAGGAACGATATACTATTAATAATATTATTTAAACATAAAAAGTATAACCAAGCCATGAAATGTAGTTTTATAAAGATACATTTCAAATATTTTAAAATTATTTATATATATTTTAGATAAATAAAATATATTTATAAATAAGTACTTCATTTTTGGTAAATCTATCAGATTTTTTTGAAAAAAATCTCAACAAACGATTTTTATTTTCCTATGTTAACAAAATGAATTAATTTTTTGATTAAAAATATCAAAATTTTCTTAGGGTGATTTTTAATAATTTTTAAAAAGGATTAATTTTATTGGGAGTAGTGAAAAGTATTGATTTTATATAAAAACAATTGTTTCATTTAAACTATTTTTTAAAATACATATTCATGAAAAATGTTTTAAAATTAATAATATTAAAACTATTTTAGTTTTAAATTATTTTATATCATTGTAATAAAATTCATATTGACTATTTATTTGTAATCTTTTTACACTTATGAAAATTTTCTCATTGGAATACCGTGTTTTCCCTACATGAATGGGTTTCATTTAAAATTAAAAATTTCCAATTCTATGTATATAATCTAAAAAAATTTATTCCATGTTTTTAATCATAATAATTAATATTATATAACATTTAAAACTAATTTTTTGGATAAAACTAATAGTAAAAATAGTAAAACATAATTTCCATGCTTAAGGTTAAAACATTTTTACCAGGGGATAAACTAAATGATAAGTTCAAAATGAAAAATAGAACATTTTCAACTTTCATTGTGTGGTTATATTTTGAAAAAATCAAATATAATGTTCTATAATGAGTTTTTTGGATACCATTAGATATTATTAAATGTGTTTACCCCTTTTCCTTTTTAAAAATTCATATTGTGTCCTCTTCCCCACTTATAATGTAGAACACCGTCTCCTATACTCATCACACATTAAAATAATTTTCTTTAAACCAATAATAGAAAAAATATAATCTTTAAATGAATCATCACAATATAGATGAATTATAATGGTTATGAAACCCCCATAAAAAATATATAGTTACAAACCTGTGGATGTTATCCAAAGTAGATGTGTCTTTCTTAATCATGAATTTTTTTATTCTTCATCCTACTTAAAATATTACAATAATATTATGATTTAAAAAATAATTATATTATGTATAATAATATGTTATTATGTTAATATAATAACTTATATCCATCTCCTACATAAAATTGGAGACAAAACTGCTGATCGTGGGTACGGAGGACTACCATGAGATTGACCGATGTCATACATTTTACATCACCACAACTCTAATCTAGATATAATGATGTATTTAATATATTTATATAATATTTAAGACATAATTATACTTATTAAATTATAATATCACATATACCTTCTTGAATTCAAATCCATCAGCAAATGATAACATCGCTCATGCTTAAGTGGGGACTAGCACCGCCACAAAGTGATGAGATGCATTTTTTATTTTTGTTACATGGTTGGTTACAAGGATCAATTTAATTAATACATATTATATATATAATATAAAATATTATATGATGTTATATATTATTTAACATTATTTAGTTCCATTTTTCTAATAAAATGGAAACAATGTTATGGTATACGCACGACATACCCCCTCTATGAACGGTGTAATTCTTTTTGTATCGATAAAATTATTAGATTACTCTAAATAAATATATAATAAATATATAAGAAATTTTTATCACTGATAAAATTATTAAGCTAATTTATCCAAGATCAATTTAAATTTATAGATGATACCAATTCAAAAAAAGGGAAAAACGATAATATTACTTATAACATGATTTTAATTAGAAAATTGTCTTTAAATGTGTAATAAATGGTCATAAGTAAATCTTATATACGAAGATTTATATATATATAATATTTATGTAATATATACATAAATATGCTATATTTTTTATGAATTTGTCTCAAAATTATATGAATAATTTTTGCACTTGAGGTAAGGTATTTGTGTCTCACATTTATCTCTATTAGCCCCTTTCAAAATTTACCACATGTTTCTTTTATGTTGTTTATATACTACAAATGAATTTATTTTATTATTATTATAATGAATTTTATTGGGATTTAAATATCCAATTATGTTTCATTATCACATTGGTCTTATGATTCAAAATTTACCAATGTGGTAATCATTTTTATGTTTCAAAAAAAATATATTTGATGGTTGTTTGTGATTATTCTACTTATTATAAAATTTTATGATATACATATTTAGAAATTCATGTATTTTCTTCTCCTATTTTTTTTATCTAGATAATTATTATTTTTAATTTCATTTTCCTCTCTTGATGAACTAAATAGACAAAACTAACATTTTTATGAAAAAATTACTTTATTTCTCTCATTGGTTGAAATTTATTTTCTTCATTGTCCATATTTTCTAAAACTGTTTTAAATTTTTTATATATTCGAAAAATATTATTAAATGTAATTTTAACCCTTATATTTATTTTAATTTTTTTTAAAGTTGTTTTTCTATATTCATGAATGAGGTTCTTTGGGATTTTTATTGAAATTAAGATTTGAATATTTGTTTTAAGATGAATGGCATATACCAAATTTTTTCCATCATAATCATTGAGTTAGTTTCTTCTTCCATTGAATGTTTTCAAAGTTATTTAGAAAGATAATTATTTCCAAAATATTGGGAATAATTTAATTTTTTAAAATTATAAATTAATAATGAAAATTTTTTCCCCTAGAAATATTCCAAATGTCATTTCAAAATAGTTTCCCATATAAGATGAGACCCTCTGATGTTACATAAGAATTAGTATTGATATGATCCAAAAATACCATATTTATTCAATCTCTATATGTTTTAAATTTCTGATGATAATATGTTTATTAACTTTTTTACATTTATATGGTTTTGGTTATTATGAAATGGTGAAATGTTTAAAACACCATTTTTTTCATGGGTCGTTGTATGATTAATGTTTTATGTTTTTTTATCAAAAAAATCTATTTATGATGTGAATGGTTATACCTATATATTCTACAATGCATTGAGAAAATATGGATAAATCACAATTTAGTTATGTTATTCCTGAACCCGATTTCATGTACTCAATTTATTTTTTGGGACTTATTTTATGTGTATATGATTTTGTGTAGACCTTATTTCACATCTGAAATGTTATGTGTGGACCATATTTCATGTCCATAAGGTTATGTGTGGACCTTATTTCATGTCCATAATATTATTCCTATAGTTGATTCATGTCATTATGGTTATTCAACGACCTTATTTCATGGAATAAGTATATTAGAGGTCCTAATTTCATACCCATAACATAATGAGTCAACATATTTCTCGTTATACAAGTTCACAATGTTATAAACAAATGTGCATGCCAATGGACTATCTATCATGGATGTTTCAATAAACTAATAGAAAATTCATTTTGATTCACCTATGATTCATGACGTATAATCCACCATGATTTATTATATGACTCTGGTTAATGATAAATGAAAAGAAGTGTATGGATTTCTAATTTTATTCTCATGTTCTCATACTCTTATGCTCATGTCTAGTTGATATCTCCCTTGTTTACCATTCCTGAGATTCTAAGATCACATTTCCTTATGTTTCCATTCCTTTGTATAATAAAATATGTGTTCTGTATGATATGTATAATAAAGGTATAGTTTACAATGAGCATAAATATTGGTCATATACATCACTTATAAATGAATTTTTTATATATGTATGTTCTCAAAAGAACAAGACCTATCACAATTCGGGTGTATAGATATCTTATGTAATTAATATTTATCTATTAGTATGTGATATCTATTTATGAAAATTGTGTGTCATATTAATATAATATTTTCAGGCATGTTAATCAATAGGGAACCATGAGGGGATGGACATCATCGTCATTTCAATTCCATTGAAACATATTAGATATTATGAATCCATTTACATTTAGGTTCTGTATATGCTACCCCATTAATATATTTAACATGAATACCATTTTATTCATTATGAATAAAATTTTAATAAATTTTTATTCTTTTATAGGTTAATAATATAAATGTAACCAAATAGTTAAGGAATTATATTACAATATCACTTTTTGGGAATTCCATCATTTTTTGTGAAGGAGTATTATAGTCCATCCAGCAGAAAATCCATCACAGTTATTATCCTATGTATATTTAGGTAGTTTCAATATTTTAATTTATTTTTATTTTTTATTTTCTCCTTCATAAAGAAACTATATTTTTAAATACTAATTAATTATAAATAACATATAAAAATATATATTTTTCACCAATGTCCATTTTTCTTAAATTTTTTCAAAAAAGACCATTTTATTACTCAAATGGATTATTATGGAAATTTTAATTTAACCTGTACTATTTAATTATTATGAATATAATATTTATAATTTTCCTATAATTTTCATTTTTACATTTCATTATAAAAAGATGTAAGTAATTTTTTATGTTGCATTAACAAACATCTCTGTCAACATAAATGTTTTATGATTTTAAGATTCAACTATAAATTTTCAATGATTATTATAAGAAAAAATGTAATGAAAAATTATTCTAATATGTCACTTCCATTTTATTTATTTATCTGAAGTACAATATTTTATTAGAAAAAATATATTTTAAAGGAGTTGATTTTCTTATATTATATTTTATAAATTTTCTTTTCATTAACTTTTACCTAGAACATTAACCTTCTAGTGATAACTGGTCATTAATTTCTCAGAAATATATATATTATATTTATCATGAATATGTTTTTTAACTAAAGTATTTACCATTTATATGTAATTTCAATTACTTTGAATGTTATTTTATTTGTTAAAGAAAGTACTGAAAAGTAGTTATTCATTAATAAATAAAGATATTTTTTGATAGGAAGAATTATTTTTAATTAAATTTAATATATGAGTAATATATTGTATATGTATGGATAGGTGGGGTCAAAAAATATAAATACCCTCCATGCATCATTGCGTCACATGAGAAATATTAGTTTTCCTAAATTATTAAATACTTTTTTCAAATATACATAGCCAATGATTAAACAGTTTTTCCATAAATAATTGATGTTAAAAATATCATGACGTCTATGATCATGAAATCCTATATTATATATTTCATTCCATTATAATTCAATTATTATTATCCATTTTATTATATCATTTATATTATACATCTATTAATTTAATTCTAATTTTATTTTTTATATTATATGAGTTTTCAGTTATCTAGCCTTATATATATATTTTTCATTATTTACCCATGATATCATCCATTGTACATAACAGTTACAATGAATTTTTTATCAACCTTATTTTATTCCTCTACCAAGAATATGACTATTAATTATTTCAATGATTTCATGGATACATAATTCTTTTTATTACCATATTTTATGATTTATTTATAGTATAAAAATTGGGAATCACATATGTATAAATTTATTTAAGACTATGAAATGGATTAATGCTTGATATGTAATCCCTAGTGTCTTACACTAATATAAAAATGTAACCATAATATGTGGATTACTAGTGTCTCAAACATTAAATAGATGACATATTTTACTTTAAATAGAGAATGATTCTTTAAATTGAGGAAGTATATTTTAATAAGGCCAATTATTTGATAATTAATGACCTCAATATAAGGTATTCTATGTTTATTTCAAATATAGAATTATAGTTCTCAATAAGGTTGGGTATTCACATTAAAATCATTAAAAGAGGATATAAAATACATGATTTTTCTACAAAAATATTGTATTAAAATAAGGAGATTTTTAAATTAATTTATGATAGAAATACATAATTCCAAACCATCCTATATGAATTTTTATTTTGAGTTAAAAAATCCCACCAATTATGTTGGATAATGTTCTATATCATTGGATAAAATCATTAATATTCTATGATACATAATGAAGGTACTATGAATCCAAAAATAATAACATTTGATACTTGGGTTTGTGAATAATTTCATTTTAGATATTGTATCAAAGGAGAAAAGGATATGGTGTCTCCATAAAAGAGTGAAA
Source organism: Viscum album (assembly GCA_963277665.1). Lineage (NCBI taxonomy): Eukaryota > Viridiplantae > Streptophyta > Magnoliopsida > Santalales > Viscaceae > Viscum > Viscum album. The sequence goes on along the minus strand of OY728152.1, from coordinate 54,655,982 downwards.
AATCATTATTTCACCGAATGCTAATACCGAAAATTTAAAAAAAATGTATCTTATAAAATATATGAAATTTAACAAAAATAAATGGTTAAAGACACAAAATATAAAAATAAGATGATTGAGTAAATTTAATGTATCTAAAATCTAATGAACAACCAATGGAATATTTTGCAGAGATTAATTTTCAACTATTTTTTAAATTAAAAGTTTTGAATTTGTTGGTGTTATCACATGTATATATAAAATGTATATGAGTATTGGAATAATATATTATTCCCTCAATAAATCATTTTGATGAAGTGAAGAGGTTTCAATTTTAAGATACAAATTTACAAAAGAAACAAGATCCATATGTTGATGAAAAATTAAAAAAATATCTTGAGTAAGAATTTGGTATATGTGATCATCTAGGATACACATCCAATAAATGTGTTAAATTTATACAATATATATTGAAATAAAAAAGAATCATCCAAAAATAATAATGATATGATCTATTAAACTAAGGATATGGTGGCTTTAAAATGTTTGAATGGAGAACCCCTATGGATCTTAGAAGGTGGTTGTTCATCACACATAGTTGATAATTAAAATATCATAAAATAAATTCACTAAGGTTGTTGGGGGGGTTTTCAATGATTAAAAATTTAATTTCTCTAAATATAAAAGCTCTTAAAAGTTCAGATATTCGGTAATCGATGTTTTCATCAAATGATTTTTTTTCATTATTACTCTGTTCTGTCATAATTATTATGTTTTTCTCAATATTTTTAAAATTATATTGATATGATTCTCTATATGGATAAATATTTCATTTATATATTGAAAATTAAATTATCTATTGTTTATAATAAAAACATGATGAAATATTTATTAGGTGAATTAATTTATATCATAAATTTATCTTTCTATTTTCCAACCATATAATATAAACTATTTGGAAGATACAAACATGAAATTTATAAATTTAAAAAAAATGTAAAAGAATAATAAAAAATATAATACTCCAATGATAAAAAATTAAAAAAATTGAGAAATACAATTAGAAACAAGGAAATATAAATATGAAAAATTCAATATTAATTAGTATAATAGAACTTAATATAATTTAATATATATTCAAAAGATATAATAGTTCATATCAAAGAAACTCTTCACCTTCATCCCAATGTTGTTGGAAGGTCAATACTACGACAATGAGTTAAAAGTTCTAAACCTATAAATTCATCAATATACCTAATTGGAAGTGATAAGTTCATCACATTGAACTTCCTCGATAAAAACATCTTCAATATGAATCGTTATCCCTAAGGTCCTCCTTAATAATCAGGAACAATAGTTTGTCTAAAAGCATGAATTGATTGAACAACCCAATAAAAAGAAAAATATTCTTATCATTGAAATATCTTCAATATTACAAGGGTAGAAGTGTTTACTATAATAAATAAAAAAATATAATTTACTTCTAATAACTTATAATTGTATTCACTGTGAAAACACAATAAAAAAATTAGTCATAATCTATCAAAAGAAACTACATGATTCATGACATAAACAATTTAATTTTTAAAATAATTATCATTTTACCATGAATATCAGTCTAAATTGTTTGATATTGTCAGAAAAAGCCCAATTATATTACTTCTGATATTATTCAAATCATAAAACAAACACATAAATAGATCTATCATCCATTTCATGTAGTTCACTATGACTTCACAATGATCTAAGAAATAATTTATCAAAGTAATCTCCCTAGAAATAATTCTTTAGAAGATAGAATCGGTATAACTAGAACATACAAAAATCTCATTCAAACAATAAATTCTAATGAAGTATATAAATAATTTCAAACAAATGAATTTTGATACCCAATTTACTCCATATGATCACCATAAAGGGAGAATGAACATATAAAAACATACTCCTAATTTATAATTATCATCACAACCTTTACATTTTTAAAAATTAGAAAACTAAATATTATCCGAGACTATTTATACATTTGATGTAAAATAACATGATAAAACTCTTTAATGAAATAACTATTAGAAATTAATAAATTTGGAATCAGGATAGAAAAAAAATTACTGATGAGTGTCCTAATATAAATATGGGGACCAAGAGTTCCAAGATGGTGCAGATTTAAACCATAAAGATAAATAATTTATACCCATATATATTTTTAGAATAACGATATGGATGTTGACAAATAGAAATATGCATTTTATAATTTTGAAGTGATTATTCTCATCTAAGATATATTTATTTTAAATCAATTTTGTCAAATTATCTTGATATGTTTACAAATTTTTATCAATATGATAAAATCAAAGATGGTGTTTGATCCTATGTTTCATGTATCATTGAATATTTTTTAGAAATATTAATATTTTTAGGAATGTCTTTGGAATAATTGTAAAACTCACGAATATAGTATATAATATTCTCCCTATGAAAATATTGTATCTTAGGTTAAGAACTATAGTCTGTTTAACATGCATAGTGCCTTGTTGGAGCTTCATGGACCATCAAATATTTTTAGTATTCAAGCCACGATAGTGTTTTTGAACATTTTCTTCCAATTTTTACTTCATCAAAATTTAGTTAACATGAATTTTTACACATTGATTGAGAAGAAGAAGATTTATAATATTTTAATGGTGTTTATAATTCGATGCCACATCATGATCAAAGGCATAAATATAGTAAAATTTGATGCTATGAATAATTATGTGATATTTTTACTATATATATATAATGAAATCATTTACATATATTATAATAATATTTTAAAAAAAATAATTAGATATGGTAATTATATTTTTTTCAATGGGACAATGTTACATTATTAATATTATTGATTATTAAGGATGATATTAATGAATCTCATGGTAATTTTTTTGAATAGTGTCCGAAATATTTATATATACTAATAGGGTCCCCTGATTTTTATGTTGATTTATAAATTATGAAATAATTAAAATGAGATAATATTTTATAAATTTAGTATTTCTGTAAATATAAATCATGAAAAGCATATGATCCTTAACTATAATTACCCATAAATTATAAATGATATTTTTTAATGAAAAATATGTTATATTTTTTAGTTGTTTACACATAAAGAACTTCCAAAAAATACTTTTTACTCAATAAATATCTATTCACTAGTAAATAATTAAATAAAAAATATTTAAAATATTATAATGAAAATAAAATAGAAAATAGAAAAATAATAACTGGATAATTTGGATCATCATAATCAGGTAGAATTATCACTCCAAAGAACAAATAACAATTTATTTAAAAATAATAATTTCAAACAAATTAATATTTAATAAAAATAATGTTCAAAACATTAGTATGAATTATAGTGAATGATTTATGAAGGAAATAATATGTTATCATATGATGTAAAATATCTTTTTTAATAGTAACTTGGGTGTTTGAATAGTAACTTGACTGTTATGAATAGTTATATGACCTTTGGAATTGTAATTTAATGAATACCATATATTATAATAATTTAAATAATTATTAAATTAAATAAAATATGTTCATATTAATAGTAGTGTACCTCATAATACATATAAAAATTACCTTAATTTTAGGGGTATTTTTAAAAAGTATATTTTACTGAAACCAAAATTTTATATTGATATTTAAAATTAACTATGTTAGGGAATTATTTTTATAAAATGAAATTAATTTTATAAATTAGTGCATTGATATTATTTTAATGTTATTTTTTGATAAATTAATGAAATATGATAATATTCAATTTACTAGTAAAAAAATTTAGCTAACTATTGAATTTTAGATACAGAAACCCAGATATAATAATTAAATAATAACTTATATAATTTATAATCATTCATAAATGAATTTAATAAGTTTAATTATTTATTTCTGTATAATAATCTTAAATTTTAAATATAAAAAGTGTTTTCCAGATTCTAAAATGATAATGTATTCTATAATAATAACAATGTGTCACTTTCACTCTTTTCAATTCACTAAAATGTATATTTTTGTTTTATAAAGAGATAAATATCAAAAAAAATTATTAAATTAACAGATGATGTTGAATTTCAATAATATCACTATTTTAATGTTTTTCATGGAAATCAAATGTTATACAATATTTTAACTAAAAAATAAACCTCTCCACAAGTGTAAATACCCTCTCTTGATCCCCTTGGAAAACAAGTTCTATCTCACTTAAAAAATAAAACCCCTAACAAATTTCACTCTCTTAATCCAACTCCAAGTATTTATTGAATTTATTTTTTCATAAAAGAAGAATGATTGAGATTACAGTATGGTTTCATCAACTTTGCTTATAATTTTACCCTTATATTCCCCATTTTATATTTTACATTCAAAATATATGTGCTGAAATTAATTAAATATTTTATGAAAATTATATTTCTTATGTCAGACTACATAATTATTATATTTATGAAATATTTATATGTCATACTTATCTTTCCATCTCTTTTGAAAATGTATCATTGATGGCTGGATAAACGCCTATGAGAACATTGCAATGTGTGTGATTTTCTCCACCTTAATGAAATTTTTGTATAAATTATAATATATATATATATAATTACATGTAAATTATGTTTCTATTTTAATTTTACAAATGTATAAATTACCTAGAACTAGGATAATGATGTCAAATAAAGATAGGCTAATTTAATGAAAAAAAGACGTAAAAAAAATTCACCATTATCAATGGGTGTTATAAAATATAATGAAATAATTATAATCACTGAATTCTAACAAAAATGAATAAAATAAAAATATTGTTTCATGTTTCAACAAAAATTTGTTTATTATAAGCTTTCTGTAAATTATATTAAACATAACAGGATTCAAGGTTAGGGGATTATCAAAACCAACTCTTTCTTTTTGGGTAATAACCACTTTAACATTATTTTAAATCTGGATATTTTTGTTATATTCATATTAATAAAATTTTATTATTTTCTCCCAATACTTTCTACGAAAATACCTGCTTGTAGATTTTATAAATAATTTCAAAAAGTGTTTATGAAAAAATATCACATCGCTACTAATTTAAAAAATATATCATTAACTCATCTTCATATACTTATTTTCTACTCAATATTTATTATTGTTATGAAAAAATATGTTTTCCTTTAATTATTCTGGAACCCCAATGTTTATTTAGAAAAATAATATTTATGAAATATTTACGAAAGCCATTATTTTCCATGTGATTATTTTATAACATTGATTTGTATATGATTCCTATCAATAAGGAATGTTGGATTATAAGCATTTTAGGATGTGACTATTGGGCCTAAAATTATATATCCATATAATGTATTATGTAATTTGATATATCTCAGGATATTATGTCACATCCCAGACATGCACATCTATATATTATTCTAAAAAATTTCATACATTGTATTATTAATGATAACTAAAAAATAAAAAATTAATTACAACTCTGAGGATAATTTATGGTCTATGTTTTACTGGATTATTAAAAGAAATTATATAATTATATAATTATATAGTTTAATATATATATATATATATAAGAACTAAATGGATTAACACTAACTAGTTATTTTATTTAAATCATTCCCCATTGATTCTTTAAAAGACCTCGTGAAAAAACATTTTTAGAAACAAAGAGTGAGCATAGAATTTCTCAGTGAGTTGTTTTAAAATAAATGAAAAATAATTTTCTACATTCTTATATAAAAACTATTCTATAATATTTTATTATATATGAATAATATATATATATTAAATATTTTTCATAAAATAATTTTATTCCCTAAAAAATATTAGAAATATTCTCAAAAACATTAAATTGAAAAACAAATATCTTTTAGGAAGCTCTAAATTCCTCTTTTAAAATTGTATTTAAAATAAAAACAATTCAAATTAAAATGATAAATTGATGAACAAAGGAAATACATGAGTAAAATAGTAGTATCACTATTGGTGGATAGCCATTTTAATGATATATGATCACCTCATTCTTCATCAACTCAATTGTTACCCAAGTGTTGTGGTTCATTAAATAAAAACATTTTTATTAGATCTTACTTTATCATCTACAATCCATTGAAATCATTCATAACTAAAAATATATTTTCAAGAATAAAAATGATTTTATATCTAATAATTTTTGATTAAGTCAATTTTTATAAATCACTTTATAAAAATTATCTAGGAGAAATAAAAACATTTAATAAAATCTAAATATTTAAAAACAATTCCTTTAAATACCCAAGTAACTACATTTAAAAATATATATTCATAAATTTTCAAGGAATTTCAATTATATACATAGTAAATGGCCATATCTATCTTCAAATATTGCATCCATAATTATTAAAATATAATTTACACATAAATCAATTGAATTATCATTACAAAACACTGTTAAAATCATTAAAAATCACTTAGAGACTAAAAAATAGGAATTAAATTTTTTCAAAAAAGAAATTTGTGGAAAATAACTCATTTAAATTTAATTATAAAAATTAAAATTATATTTACTTTTGACAAAATAATCCTTTACCATAATTTTAAGCTAATATGAACTAAGGCATCTATTGGTTCATAAACACACTGACCATATGAGATGAAAGAGATTTTATGAATTATTAGTGAGTTTCTATTGGAGGATAAAGGACATATATATAATTTTTGAGTATAAATTTTTACACAATATACACCAAAAATTAAAAATGTATTATAAATTATAACCATTCTCAAATCTATTGTTTGAAAAGAAAAATTATTTGAGAGTTTGAACGTTATTATAATTAGCTTCAATGTTATTTTAATTTTTATGATGAAGTGAAAAATAATGTATAAATAATTTATATCTTATCTTGTATCATATAATATAATGAGAAATGAAAGAATAAGACAATGGATAATTTAAATCAGGTAAATAACATTGCATTATAATGGGATAAACACATTTATATATTTATATTTATCGAAAATATATATATTATTATATAATTTTAAGAGCCCATAGAAAACTATTGTAATTTTAAAAAGACATAAAAATTTACTTATCTAAAAGAAGATAAATATATTTTTTTTATTTTTTTGGGGAAAAAATAGAGATGATAAACCCCAAAATAATTAAATAAATCTATAATCCTAAAAAAATATTAAATGGGAGGGTTACCAATATTACTTATATTCATATTTTATTACTTGTGTTGTTAATCTATTAAGGATTTAATAAGACCTTTTGTTATGAATCCACAACGTGTTGGTCCATGGGTTGTTTCAGATAAAGATAATTATGAGAGTAGGGGATGGACATCATTGAGGGTTTGTCTAGATTGTATTTTAGGTTTAAGACAATAGTCAAATGATTTGAATAGATGATATCAATTGGATCGAATAACCCACTTAATGAGTGGTGGTTTTCATATGAGGGAACAGTACTCATCAGAAGACAAACTAGGTTGAAAAAACAAGTTGTTTAGTGATTGTATTTATATTAAATTCTCCCTACAACTTGGAAATTGCATGTAATGGGGTCTTCTCCCAATTCCAGATGACATCGACTTGTGTTGGATCCCCCATTGATGTTCCAGCCTTCATAGGGGCGAAACTATTCTCCCTTTATCTTCTATCCTATCATGTTGGAATTCGTATATTCATGTTTCTCTTATGGTATTGGTAGTTTGACCCACCTTCCCACTTTTGTAGTGGATATGTGGTATTCTCCATCTCCTAGATTGGCCTCTTTTCATTAGACTATGTAAATATAACAGTATAATATTATATTTTCATTAGTCAATAGAATTTAAATACAAATTTATAAATTTTTATAACATTCTTTTGGATTATCAAAATGAAGTACCACATATATTTCTTATTATCATGTTTCAGAATGTTTTCATTATACTTATTATTTTTCAATATTATTAGTAATGTAATTGATTTCTATAGATGTCAAAACTATATTTACAATTTAAATAAATATTATTTTTATTTTAAATGTGTTAAATAACCACTTCTTAAACATATATTTTTTTCCAAATGTAATATTCCATCTATATAAATATCTCACATAATAGATAATTTTATAAACAACATTCAACAAATTTCATTTGAATTGCTCAAAAAAATGTTTTTATCATTCCTCATGCTCTCTATATTTTTTCTCTCTACCATATTTGTTTCTTTCAATTCATGGGTTTCCCAAACAAAGTGGGTTATAATATTTTTATTTTTATTTTTATTGGATCATATCCACATACATAACTGGTTCTTATGATATGTTTAGTAAAAAGATACAAACTATAGTATTGTAAATAATCCAACGTAATATTTTTAATAATATTTTATTCTTATTTTTCTATTTGAATTCTCAATCATTTTCTTTATTTGTTTTAATGACATAATACATTAAAATTAATGTATGTAAAATCAACACCTTCACTATAAATTAATTTATCCCATGGAGTTATTTATTATAAAAACCCTACTTATCACTTCAAAAATTTGATCTTGAAAAATAAAATTACTTCAAAAATAAAAAAATTCATTGGGAATCAATATATTTTTATTTAAAATAATTATCACCCCCATTAATGTCTGTAGTTCATATGTATCTTTGAGAAATAAAGGGCCTTTCCATCAAATCTACACCACATGATGAATTCAATTTATTATATTTAACTTTTCCATATACAACATATGTAATTTGTGTTCAATCCATGTGAAAACAGATAAGTATTTGATACAAAATTATTATGAGTATAAAATTCATAAATGGCCATTTGAATTTGATTTCTATAAAATATAATTATATACATATCTGCTAATTTTTTAAAATCATATTTTATATTTCTGTTATAATAAAATTTTAAAATTTAATATATATAGGTTGTTAGGAGGCCACCCCCTTCCGTAGTTTCAATAAAATAAAAAAGAAGATTTAATATCAGTTAAAAAAGGTGAAAAATTTGAAAGAGCATCACAATGCATTCCCCGTCATGACTATTATGTAAGTTGAGTTTAATTTTTTTTCCAATAACAAAATCTTGACAATTGATGAAATTAGAGTATGTTTGGTAGGTTGGACAACTCATAGAGGTGTCTTCAAGTAATATGATTATTTATTAAGGTATCAAAGTCATCTGAGTAATAATTTAGAATAATACTTTTAGGAATCTAATTTGGAAGGAAAAATTATTTTAAACATTATTTTTATAGCCATTTTTGTTTGACATAAGATAAAATGATATAGAGTTCAAGTTTAATAAAATTAATGAATACTTGAACTATAAAAATTTCCAAATCACCAAAGTTGAAAGTAATGTTCCTTTAAAACCATAATCACAACCATAAACTGAAAATCATGATTTGGTACTTAAACATGTCGGGTATTTTTGTTTTTGTAAAATTTAATTACAAAATGCACAATTATTTTCATCACTAAGGATCTTTTCCGATCATGGTTTTGGATGATTAAGAAAATTCCTCACAAAATGAAACATTTTAATAAAAAAATTATAAAATAACGAAATATATTTACTCAAAATAGTTTACTAATTCAAATTATTCACCTTTGAATATTCTTAAGGACCCTCTGATAAATAATATTAAAAACATAGTGTGAGTATAAATGTATCTAGTAATGTGTTTAAAAACCATTGAATCATAATTTAAAAAATAAATATTTAAAAACTACTCTAAATATTTTAGATCGAATTTATAATATTGGTTATAGTAATAAAAATTCAAAATACAAATCAAATGTTTTAAAAATATACAAATACTACTCAGAAACCTTAATTTTAAAAATAGAAAAATTTAAATAAGAATTAGATTTATCCTTGAAAAATTATTTGAAACTAATAACTACTAGCCATAAAAAGGATATTAAGATGAAAATAAAAATATCATGAGGCCAATAGTATTATCCCTATTAGGTAATTATTTTGTTGAGGCAATTGGATCACCCCATTTCACATCAACTCATTTGATATCGATGTGCTTTGATTCATTTTAGAAAAACATTATTTATTATATTTTATTTTTTCAATTCCACTTTACTAAATCCATTAAAAAAATACATAATTTATTTTCATGGAGGTAAATTTTTTAATATTTACTTATCATAAATAAAATTTATTTATTATATTACTTTTCAAAAACACCAAGGATAATCCACAAAATTTAGAAGAAAAATTTCATATAAAATGGTATTTTTGACATTACACAACTCCATTAAAATTCTTGAAAAAACTCATAGATGCTATATAATCAAAATATAATTGTTCAAAATAAATTTATGAAAAATGATAGAATTAAAAAATTATAAATTTAAAAAAACATTTAAACTCCAATACATTGAATTATGGTAAAAATTATATTTACTTAAGAAAAATAATCCCTTACTTAATTTTAATAAAAATATGAACTATGCCAACTACTGGTGCTTGAACACACTAATCATATGATAAGAATGAGAGATTAAGAACTATGAGTGGGTTTACATTGTTTTATAAAGGCCTTATATATAATTTCACTGTATAAATGATTGCAAAATTTGTACCTAAAAATCATTCTATTACTCCATATTATCTCAAATGTATTGTTTGACATGAATGAAAATTTGAGAGTCTGAATGTGATTCTTATTAGATACAAGGCATTTATCTATTTTATGATGATGTTAAATATAAGGTGAATTTATTTTATATCTTCTCCCATTTCGATTGCTTGATTAACTTATTATAGAAGACAACAAGGGATGATTTAAATAAGTTACAAGACACCACATTCTAATGAAATCGACACTATTATTTTTTTTATTTATAAAAAATATATAACATTTTGTAATCATACGCACCCATAAAATGAACAGAAGTTAATGAAGGTTCCGAGGGCAGTGGAAGCATGGTTGGGAAGACACCCAATTTTGATTTTTAACATAATCAATGATGATTACGAGATCAATAAGATGATGAATTCTAGTATCCATAGAATATAATAAAATATTTAGATAATGAAGAAATAGGTCGGAAACCATTAGATAAGATCTTGCACATCATGTTTATAATTAATTTAATTAATTTCATAAAGAAAAATAATACTTGTGTCTTTGGTATTTTTCTTCTTGGATGATGTTAATCGTTTAGAATGACCCTTCCAGAATATCTTATTATGCTTTTAAGGATTCAAACTAGAATCCCTCGAGCGGTGATCCACACGTGCTCTGATGGATAGAGATCGACACCACTCGTTCTCCAGGTGCTAACATGGTGAATCGAGTGTCTTTTGTTGGTCATTCATGATCGCGTGTTCTTCAGCCATGAAGAACGTCTACTGGTATTGAGAGGGTAGAAAAGAGGATTCGAGAGAGAAATTGGTTGGCTCTATAATTTTCAATTCACTAGGGTAAACCCATACATTTAATAATAATGACACATCATTTTTTTAGTGCCCTAACTTGTGAAAAATTTAATGATAAATAAAATTATGCGTCACAAAATAATAGCAGCGTTATTTTAATTTGTGAAAAAAGTTAAATAATTATTTGATGTATTGAAAATAATTATTTTACTACAAGACTGACCTTGGTCCCATCAATCTCAACATCTATTTATTGAACACCTGAATAAATAAATAAATAATTTATTTTCTTAAATAAATATTTTATTTAAAAACTAGTAAATAAATATTTATTAAAAGTTAAATAAAATTAATAAATTTATTTCATTTAATTTAGGAGATCATATTAACTGGAATAAAATTATTCGACGGTCTAGAGAATAATATTTATTTCATTAAATAAACTCGTCGTTACATTGTGGCCAATGAATTTCACGCGATGGTTCTACTTCGATCAATCAGACGAGTTATCAAATTGAATAAATGTAAGGGAAAAATCCTTCCTCGACTTATCCATAAATAACATGCTACACGTGACGCACCGAATGTACCCAACTTCCTGGTAACTATCTGCATGACAGTTTTCATCAATAAAACAAGGTGTTTAAGTCATGACATGTATTAATGATAATCTAAAAGTCTATGGATCATTACACACGCTCGTTTATAGTAATATATTATGACACCAAAACATGCGGAATTCCTACTAGCGGGTATGTTCTCATAATCTCTTATCGTGGAGATTACCAAGTGAAAACTTAATGAGAGGAAGTCAATCGGCTTTCGAGTACTCTCACCTAACGGTCTGCATGCTATGTGTTCTGTCATATCATGTCATCCAACTTAATTACTATATTTAATAATATTGTCATATCATTTCATGGTTCTGAACATAGCAGGGAACTTCCATGACCTCATCGATGCAAAAAATACTCTAGGACAGTATAACATAATAGTCATCCAGAACAATGAACGATAAGTAATAATACATTAAATATTCATGTCATCAAAGTAAAGCTACATGGTTCTAGGACATAATATCATACAAACTCTAACTTGGAATACATCCAACTACCTACGACTTTCAATCCACAAGACCTTACATGATGATTATGTTTCTATTGAGTCAAGGCTTTAGTCAAGGGTTCTTCCATGTTGTCTTCCATGGAATTATAGCTCACTGCTACTTCACCTCTCTAAAAAAATCCCTCAAGAGATTATACATCTAAAGTATGTGCATCATCTGCTGATGTGACCTTGGATATTTTACAAGAGCCACCACTATAGTATTGTCGCTCTACAGTGTGATGGGATCTGTATTACTAGGTATCACATCTATCTATTTAATGATGAATCACATCAAAACTAATTCTTTAGCTACTTTAGAAGCTATGATATACTCAGAATCTACTGTAGAATTAACTACCACACTCTACTTTGATCTCTTCCAGCTCACTGCACCTCCATTCAAATTGAAGTTATACCCCGTTTGCGACATCATGTCATCTTGATCAGTCTGGAAACTATCATCAACATATCCTATGATGACTAGTTCTTTATCTCCATATTAAATCGGAAACATATACTTCCTATGTCTTAGATACATTAGGATAGTCTTGACCGCCATCTAATGGCTGTCACCTGGGTCAGCTTGATATCTTCCTACTACACTCAATGCATAAGAGACATCTAGCCTAGTACATAGCATGCCATACATGACTGACCCGTTCATATATGCATATGGATCCCTTTCCATTATCTTTCATTTTTCATGTGTTTGAGGAAACATTTTATTAAAAAAATGAATTCCAGGTGATGTTGGAAAAATCCCCTCTTGGATTGTTCCATATGAAATATCTTTTGTATCTTATCAATGTATGTACTTTGACTTAGGCCCAATAATCTATTGGATCTATCCCAACATATCTTGATCGCAATAATATACGATGCCTTGCCCAAGTATTTCATGGAGAATCATTGATTCAGCCATGCCTTGATAGAATGAAAGGCTGGTATCTCGTTTCCAATGAGTAATATGTCATCAACATATACTAGTAGTAAAATGACTGCACTCCCACGAAACCATTTATAGACACAGGGATCACATTCATTTTTGATAAAACCAAATACTTTTATGTATTCATCAAAACAAATTTTCCAGGACGTAGATGATTTATTTCATCCATAAATGGTTTTCAGCAACTTTCATACCTTATTGGTATCGTTTGGAGTCACAAACCCTTCAGGTTGGTTCAGGTAGACATCTTCTTGAAGGCTCCCGTTAAGGAATGCTATTTTTCAATCTATTTTCCAAATCTCATAGTCTTTGTAAGATGCAATATCAAGTATAATTATTATCTATTTCATCATTGCAACTGGGGAGAAGGTTTTATCATAGTCAATTCCATGATGATATTTAATTACTTTTGAAACCAGTCATGGCTTATAGTTACTAACTTGTCCATCCATGTATAGTTTCTTCTTGAATACCCATTTGCAACCAACATTCTTTACATCAATTGGAGGATCTGCAAAAATCGAGACTTGGTTTTGGTACATGGAATCCATTTCAAAATTCATGGCTACATTCCATTTGGAAACGTCTGTGCCACTTACTGCTTCCTTGTAGGTTAGAGGATCATTATTATCAAATAATAAGGATTCACCATCCTCGATAACTAGAAAACCACACTATTCTGGTTCTGTATCCTCTCTTATACTCTTACACAATAGTTGTGTCTCAATAATTGATTCTTCTTCCACGGGGCTTTGTGGAATTTGTTCCTATACCAACTATTGTGCACCTTGAGCCTTGACTTCATCGAAGTCTATCTTTCTCCCACTGTCTCTTTTGGAGACGTTATCCCTCTCAAAGAATATGGCATTTCTATACACTCAAAAAAATTTATCTATGGGGTTTTATAGGTAATCTCCCCTTGTTTCCTTGTGGTATCCTATAAAGGTACACTTTGTGCCTTAGGGTGTGAGTTTATTACCTGAAGAGGCCTTAAACAACACTTCTCTACCCCATACAAGTAAATTAGATAAGATGGATTTCCTTCCAATCTATAAATCATATAGAATATCATTTATTGATTTAGTTGGTACACAGTTTAGTATGTGTGACACAGTTTCTAATGCATATCCCCAAAATGATAATGGAGGACTTGCATGACTCATCATTGATCTCACCATGTCTAACAAGGTGTGGTTCCTCCTTCACATACACCATTATATTGAGGTGTGTAAGGAGGAGTGAGTTGGGATAGGATCCCAAACTCTTGTACGTAATCAATGAAGTCCCGATTAAGATATTACAAACCTCGGTCTGAGTGGAGTTTCTTAATCTTCTAACCAAGCTGGTTTTCGACTTCATTCACGTATTCCTTGAACGTATCAAAGGAATCCGACTTCTACCACATTAAATAGATTTAACCATATCTACGAAAATCATTTTTAAAAGTAATGAATTATGAGTACCCATGGATTTCTTCAACTGGAAATTGTCCAAACACATCGGTATGTACGAATTCAAGAATCTCTTTATCACTTTCACCTTTCCCACCCAATGGGGCTTTGGTCATTTTTCCTTGTAAACATTCATGAGATATGCCATGTGGTTTTAGTTCTAAAGAATCTAAATATCCATCTTGAGGTAACTTTGTCACGTGTTTCTTGTTTACATGACCTAGCTGGTGATTCCATAGTTGGGTGTGGTATGTGTCAGGTGAAGTATCTTTGTCATCATTTTCCATTACTTGGTTTGTTTAATCCAACACATAAATACCATTTATAAATGTTCCCTAAATTTTTTTATCTTTATAAAAGAATCAACATTCATTTCCAAACATGAAAAAAATCCATATTAATCTCGTCTAGATTCAGAAGATATGTTTTTTGTTACCAAATGCACATAAAAACATCCCTTTAACACCAAGATCATCCCATTTGGCATTGTGCGGTTGTAGTCCCCGACAACTACAGCAGCAAGTCCGACTCTGTTGGCTACTCATAGATCTACCTCACCTCAATCAATTTTCCTGAATCTACTTGGTTTCTATATTTGGTTACATATGTGATCACCACAAGTTGTGATTAATACCCCATTTTTAGAAATAGAACAATTACATTTGATAACAAACAGTCCTGAAGCTCCCATTGCTTCTTAGGCTGGGTACAGTTCTTCTTCCAGTGGTGCTTCTTGCCTCATGAAAAACAAAAAACCTCTTACTCCCTTGTGTCACCTTTGATCTTACTTTTCATGGAAGGACATAAAGAATATTCAGGCTTAAATCTATGTGCCTTACCTTTCCTTTTATTCACCATAAGGACAAAAGGCTTTTCTTGCTTCATATCTTTGTCCACACGGAGAATGAGGATAGAAAGATTAGATAGAGACTTATCCATATTGTTCGTATAGAAATTGAAAACAATGTTTGAGAAGCTTTGAGGGATTGGTATGAGAATGTGATTAGTTCCTAGTTCTTTGGGGATTTTAAAACATAGAACCTTTCAGTGCTCAATGTAGACAATGAGATTGACTACATGAGACTCACCTGGGGATCCTTTTCCAAGATTACTTTGAAATATTTCCCTATAGACCTCAAACCTTTCATTACATTCTCTCTCTTGGTAAAGACTAGAGAGGCGCTCGATCATGCTATAAGCATCCATCCTTTCATGAGACTTCATGAGCTCAATAGAAACTATTGATAACATCAAACATTGAAAGTCGACCGTGTTGTTCATATGTTTCTCATAGCCTATAAAATCATCATCACTCACCTCCATGGATGAAGGATCAGGTAATGATGACTCCAGCATGTAAGACAGTTTTTCATGGCATAGGATAACCCGAAAGCATCTAAACCACTATTGGAAGTTACTGCATGTGATTATGTTGTCATTATGAAAAATTGATCACAGGGATAGTGTGGTTGATGATATTTTCATTTTTATTATACAATTAAAAGAGTAGATCATTAGTACTTCTTTCATTAAATTTTATGGAAAATAATTAATTTTATTATGTATCCCACTATTTTATAATGTGACAATGGCCCTCACAATTGAAATCAGAATGTTCATAAAGGATCAATATTCCCCTTCACAAAACCCCAACTAGTGTTAGTGAAGAAATTAGAATGTATTTAGTTAGGCAAGTATTTTCCAACTACTGGTTAGATGCTCCTTGATATGTTGAGTGGACTCCCTAATCCTGAAATTATGACTTTGGATTTCCTCAACTTTTTCATCTAATAATACACCAAATATATTAATGGCTACTCATCTTTATGTAATATGGTTTTGTCACCCCAAAACACTTCATAAGTTCTTCATGTATAAAAGTATCTGTCTCAACATGGGTTGGTCAAACACTTATTTTTATTGAGTTTTTTCCATTAATCTAGTAAATGAAGTCTTATTCTGACTAAATATATTGTCTGATGGATTTTTATCTATAATGATGGAATTTATAAATGTCATTATCACATGATTTTTAATGTTATGTGGAGCATGCGTTTGTGATTAACCATGTTGTGAAAATATTTATGCATAAGTATGTTTAAATTTATTTCAATATTGGATGCTTGTTTAAATCATTAATTTGTTGATCGTGACAATAAATACATAATGATAAACCATGAAACTGACAGAAATAAAATAATGTAAATGGAATGATCATGAGCTTTTTTAATTGTTAGTTTGTATAATGGTTGATAAAATAACCTTGTCCTAGGGGTGAAACAACTTCAACCTTTTGGGTTCGTTTTTACAACTTCCACCTATCCCCCTCTGTATCTCATGGGATTGGTTTCATTTCGGCTCCAGCTTGAACCTCCCCCACAATAATTGGAGTTCCATCCATTAAATATTCCTTTTTTAACTCACATTTAGGTGATGGTTAAATTGGGGTTTTATATAAAAGAATCCTTGGGAATGTAGGCCCTACATATTTGTGAGGAGAAGGCTTGTAGGCGAAAAAAAATTAATTTAAATAAATAAATTAAATTAAATATTGCACATAAAAAGGTCTTGGTCTAGCTCATGATCATCCATACATGGAACGATTCTTAAAAAAAATAAAACTAGCATTCATTTCTTTAATTGTTCTCATTTAAGATAAATCACAATCGAATCAATTAATTATCATATTTAATTAATCTATACATTTATCTTAAATCCTTTTTAGAATTTCCTTGAGATTATCATCCATCATAATTATAAAAAAATAAATTCATTTAAAATTATCTTTGTACTTAACCTGTACCATAGAGGTATCTCGGTGAATTTCTTTTCATAACTACCCAATGAGTAGAAATGAACATTATGCATACGTTAAATTAAACACATATACATGAAACACCTATCTCGTGTTGTGCATCAGCTTTATGCTCGCATGATGGTACAAGTATCAAGGGTTTGTATAATATAATAATAAATTTTAATAAATCTGCATAGTATGGATGAATACACGATGTGTATTCCAACTACATGACATGTACTATTTTTCATCGTCTTTCTAATGTACATGCCCGGCGAAATGACGTGTGAGAGTACTTCGAAAATCATCGGAGTACACGGCATGTCCAGTGGACCACAGGTTTAATAGTTCCTCATTACATGGTCTCCAAATGGTCAAGCCGTTTATGGGGTACACGGTCTAACCCTAACCAAAAGGGACTATGTGCTATGTCCATTGGGACACATGACGTGTAATATAGAAACCATCTGCCACCTGTTCATGGTCAACACACTGAGTCATTTAAGACTTCTAAATACTCTATCACATGGCTTGGTTTGGCCAACCAGTCCAATGTGTTGAATCTAGACTACATGGCCTCTACTGTCAAGTAATTCCTTGTGTTCAGGTGTTTTATGTCCAAAAAGCTTTGGAACCTATGGATTAGATCCTCTATTTTATTTTAATCAAAATTAAAATAAAAGATATTTTTGGTAAGGTGAAAGAGAAATGAAAGAGGAGGATTATATCTCAAGATTCATATTTGCGTAATGATTAACATGAATTGAAAAAACAAAATTACTAAATGCATTATTTATCAAAGAAATATTAAAATAATTATTAACTATGATGTAACCCCTTTGATAACACTTGAATGTTTAGGGCGTAGCAGATGTGTGGTTGAGATGGCACCCAATTTTGATTTTTAACATGATCAATGATTATTTAGAGATCAATACGATGATGAACCCCAATCTCCATGGAATATAATCAAAGATTTAGATGATGAAGAAAGTGGTCTGAATCCTTTATAGGGGATCTTGCACATCATGTTTATAATTAATTTAATTAATTTTATAAAGAAAAATTGTACCTGTGTGTTTGGTATTTTTTTTCTTTGATGAAATTGATCATTCAAATTTTCCCTTCTGAAATATCATGTTGCGCTTGTAAGGATCCAATCAAGAATCCATCTAGTGGTGATCCCAACATGCTCTGATGACCTTCGATCGAGACCACTTGTTCTCCGGGTGCTAGCGTGGAAAAGAGAGTGTCTTGTTTCAGTCGTTCTAGATCGCTTGTTCTTTGACCATGAAGAATATCTCTCGTTCTTGAGAGGGTAAGAGAAGGGAATTCAAGATAGAAATTATTTGGCTCAACATTTTTCAACTCACCAGGTGTGTGGTCTGGTGAATGGCCCAATAGGGGTACTTTCCAATTTATATGCATGGAATTTCAGCTACAATATTTAATTTCCTTGCAATAATTAAATTCATTCATGAACTTTGAGAAAACTCATGCATGTAATAATAATACTGCTTCATTATTTATTATACACCAACTTGCACAAAACGGAATTATATATAAAATTATGCATCACAAAATAATAGAAGATTTATTTTAATTTGTGCAAACTAGTTAAATAATTATTTAACATCTTAAAAAAATTATTTTACAACTGTGCTGACCTTGGTATGGTTGAACTCCACTTCCATTTATTGAACACCCAAATAAATAAATTAATAATTTATTCTCTTAAATAAATATTTTATTTATAAACTAGGAAATAAATATTTATTAAAAGTTCTATAAAATATATAAATATATTTAATTTAATTTATGTGATCATTTTAACTTGAATAAAATTATTCCATGGTCTTGAGAATAATATATATTTTATTAATTAAATTAAAATTCAATTTAACCGAGACCACTAAAAACACTTAGTGTGTGACCTTCTAGGATTCTTTCTCATTGGAATTAGGCGGGATTGCCTAAATTCTAAGAGTATTGTCGAGCAACGGGTCAAGGTACCCAAGAGAAATAATGTAATGTCACAATAATGAAATCCACATATGAATTATCATGGTGTAATATAATATCATTATCACAATATCTCATCAAGAATGTTTAATGATTGTGTCATCAACTATTATACTTGATATATCATTCTTTGACTACCTGAAATAAACACATCACTACACAATGGCCTTGGAATTTGGCGCGATGGTTCTCTTTCAATCAAATGGTCGAGATATAAACTTTCGTTAATATAAGGCACAAATACTTCCTTGACTTATCCATTAACAACTTGTCCCTCATGACACACCCAACTTACCCTAATTCCCACAAACTATCTCTGTGATGCTTTTTGTATGTAAATCAATGTGCATAAGTCATGCCACAAATTAATAATAATCATAAAGTTTAAGGATCATTACACATGCTCATGGATATATATATATGATAACACCAAAACACGTGGAATTTCTACTAGAGGGTATTTTCTCAAAATGTCTTTTCATAGAGATTACCAAGTGTGAACTTTGTGAGAGGAAGTATCATCTTCTTATGATTACTCACACCCGATGGTATGTATGCTATGTGTCCCGTCATAGAGAGTCATCCAACCTCAAAACTATAATTTACAATATTTTTATAGCATTTGAAGGTTCTCATCATTGTGGGGAACTGGAAGGACTTTTTTAAGGCAACAAATACTCTAGGAAATTATTAGATTATAGTCATGCAGAACAATGAACTATATGTAATAATACATTAAATATCTACCTAATAAAAGTAAAACTAGTTGGTTTTAAGACACCAACTCTTATAGTTCATTCATGGAGACTTACAAATTTACATGTTAAAATGTTGATGAAAATATATTTTTGTTTAGGTGTCGTGATAAAAGAAATAAGGAATATGACATACCAATAAGGACTTAAATTCAACCTCAATTCAGATAAGATTATTTAATATTGTGGTTACCAATTTATAATATATTCAAATTTTATAACTCATTCAATTAAATTTTGATGGATGAAAACACATTCTGTTTAAATATCTATCGAGTTGGGACATGGGTTGCCTTGGATGAAGAAAACCATGAGTGGAGAGGACAAACATCATTGAGGGTTTGTATGGATCAATTTAAAGGTAGAAGATGAATGTTTAATGATTTCAATGGCCAAAATCAAATTGATTGGACGACCTATTACATAAGTATTACTTTTTACAGGAGTGATAAATACCAAAAAAACCATGTACAACATCATAAAAACAAATGGTTGGGTGCTTGTATTTATATTAAATTCTCCCCACTACATGGTAGATGACAGTGATGATGTCTACTCAAGCTTACCACTACCACTAACCTCGGCTAACTCCTCCTCCATTATTCCTAGTTTAATGATGGTTCCAATATTTTCCCAAGCGCAGCTAGCTTGTCATGTTTTTAACCTTATATGTATTCCCCTCCCATGGGTATTATTGGTTACCCTGTATTCCCATCACAACCATGGTTCCTAGGTCCATAATAGATCATTTGTTGTAATTTGTTTTTATACAAAGTTAATTTTAAATAATATATGGATTTTTTTCATTAATCAATAGAATTCAAATAGAACTATATTATATGTGTTTTATTTTTCTCCTTCTCGTGACATATCAAAATTATCATAATTATATATTTACTATTATAATATTACATAATGTTTTAACGATACTTTTTATTCTTAAATATTATTACTAAAGTAATTACATTTTTTAATTCAGAAATATTAATTAATAATTTTATTAAATTTTATATTTATTTTAAATTGGCTCACATGTCACTTCTTAGATTTATATTTTACCAAAAACCATATTCCCAAATTATAAATATTCAACATAAGAAATATTTTAATAATGTACATTCCACATATTTCATTTCTAGAGCTCGCAAGAATGGTTCTTATCATTCCCTTCTCTATCTGAATTCATTCCTGATTCCTTATTGGTGTATTTTACTCATTGATTGGCCTAATGAGGTGGTAACTGTTCTTGAAATTTAATAATGTTTTGGGAAAATTGTCCTATTTTATTGTTGGAATTTTCTATATATGTACCTAACAAGTCGTATATTATAATATTTTAAAGAATTCAATGTATTACATTTAATAAAATGTTCATTATGTTTTTTAGGACTAATTTATTTGAGACATTTTGTTAAATGTAAGAATACATTAACATTTTGGGATGTTACATTATCCCCCCTAATGGAATAGTTCCCTTGTAATAATTTTTTTACAAAAATAATCCATTATTTTTTCTTCCAAACATTGGTCATGAAAATTTAAATCCCTAGAAAATTATATTTATTATCATTACAATCAACTATTTTTTTAATTAAAATAATTATTACCTTCATCAATGTTTTTAGTTCTAGTGAACCTCTAAAAAATTAATGTCCCATCCATCCAAACTGGTCATTTGGGAGATTTTGAGTTCTTCAATTTCTCATCACCATGTCTAAGATGTCCATTTTCAGTAAAATAAATTTAAACATTGATTAGCAGTTTATATAGACGTAGCTATAGTACATAATTCAGAATTGTGTGTCTAAATTTGATATTTATAATATACTCTTAATAAATCATTTTATAATATTTTAAATGTATCTTTGGTATTTATATTACATGTAAATTTTAAAATTTAATACATATTTTTTGTATGGGGTCACCAATTTTCATACCTTCAAGAAATCCAAAAAAATCATATCATTTGGATCTGGTGAATAATTTGAAAATACTCTCACGGTGCATTCTAGGTCATGAATTGTAAGGAAGATTAGTACGCACAATTTCCTAATATAAAAATCCCAACCCTTAAAATAATTGTGATATGGTAGGTATTTGGGATACCTCATAATGTTTTATCAATTAATTTGAACATTTTATAAGTTCTCAACATCATATGAGCATGTATTTAGAACAATCATTGTAAGTAGATCATCTTTATGGGATAAGAGAGTTGTTTTTGTTCTACTTACTTCCATTTTTGATTGATCTGAAAAATTTACATTGTAGGGATTTACTAAAAAGAGTTAATATCTGAACTATAAAAATTTCATAATCTCCAATGTTTAATAAACTATTCCACTTAAAAATTATAATAACTAAAACCCACACATTCAAATTCAGCACTAAAAATTGGTCAAGAATTTTTTTTAAATACGATTGAATATACACAATTTTTTACAACACCAAGGATCTTTTTCATTCTATGTTTGTGAGGACTAATAAAACACCATACAAAATATAATATTTTAAAACAATTTATAAAATAACTAATTCAATTTTCCCAGGCTTGTTTCTCAATTGAAACCATTCACCATTTATTCTTACAAGGACCCTATGGAAAAACAATTTTGAAAATATATGTTGAGAATAAAATTTCTGAATAATTGGTTTTAAAAACAATGAAAATAAATTTATAAATACATATAGAAAAACTCTTCTAAAACACTTTGTATCAAATATATAATATTTTTAAAAGTAAATACTATTAAAAATATAATTCTAGGGTTTTGAAAAATTGAAATACTACTAAAAGTAATTAATTTCCAAAACAATTAAATTTTATATAATATTTCTACTTATCATAAATAAATAATTTAAAATTATAAATCTTTTTGATTAGACATATATTTGGAAGATCATATTAAATCAATGGTTCCTATATCTTTAAAACAATTTGGATAAAGTCCGGTTGAGGCCAGTTGATCAACTCATTACTCATCAACTCTTTCAAAAAACATGTTTTGTGTTTCATTTAAGAGAAACATTTATTATAATATATTCCTTACTCATTTACAATCCACTAACACCATTCAAAACATATATAATTTAATTTCAAGAATGAAATTTTTTATATCATCTACGATATAAAAAACAATTTTAAGAACACTTTATATAAATCATCTAGTAAAAGTCCACACATTTAATGGAATTTTTTTTAAAAAAAAAATTTTAAATAACAATATTATTAAATCTACAACAAATGATTTATAAATATGCATCTAATTTCAATGATATACATAGTTCATGGCCATACCTAATTTTTTCAAAATATGTAATTCCTTTGTGTGGCCTTTTCAAACCATCCACACAAGAAAACCCCCTCCCCATGAAGAGGTCACTCTGGAGAGATCCCCAGCTGGGATGGAGCCATTTCCAGCCAAGATAGCAGGGCATCTAGGAGGGTGATAATCAGGGCGGTGAAGGTTCATCAAGAAATCCATCAGTACAGGTGGGTTGCGCCCCATTTTTCCTACCCATTCATACCGATATTCGTATGAAACATCCAAAAATTTTAAAATACAATTAATACTTAAAATTATATTTTTGAAATAACAAAAAACCATTAAAATCCATGAAATACTATTTAGATATAAAAAAAATAAAATTTTCAATTTAGAGAAATATAAATATTTGAACGTTAATATATTTAAATAATTTTAAATTTAAAAAAACATTTTTTCATATAATTATTAAAAATATTCTTATATATAATTTTCAAAAAATATTCCCTTATCGGAATTTTAAACTAATATGTAAAGTGTTTGCTTTCAGTGCTTGAAAACACTAATCATACAAGAAGTAACCGAGTTCGAGATCTGGTAGTGGGTTTCAATTTCTAGATGATGAACTTATATAGAAGTAATATATACCAACATTTCCACAATATACACCTAAAATAATTGCACTCTGGTACTACATATCTTATCTCAAATATCTTGTTTGACTATAAATGGTGATCTGAGATACAAAATTGGATTACAATTAGATTCATGGTTCTTATAATTTGTATGATTAAGTTAAATATAATTTATTTATATTTTATATCATATCTCATTTCTGATGCATGAATACAAGATAAATGATTAATAGAAAGAGGGATTTAAATCAGGTACATAACATCACGTAATAATGTTTTAGATAATGTTACGTATTTATCTTGATCTAAAATATATATAATATTTATATTTTTAGGCAAAAATAAAAATAATTGAATTTCCAACAAGGATATAGATGAATTAAATTTTTCAAAAAGATAATAAAACATTTACAAGTTTATGTATCACCCTGTTATAACATGGAAGATAACATATAGTTAAATTTTTAAATATATCCAAAAATCCAATTATGATTGTTAAATGTGAAGGTTTTACATTTGACATATAATCATATTTTATAACTCATTCAATTCATCTTGGAAGGATGTATAAATTCCTTTAGTTATGCATTAAAATCGAAATGGTAAATGGTTTATTGTGGATAAATAAAATGGTGAGTAGAGGGGAAACAATTCATTGAGGGTATTGTGGGATCATTTTAGTGGTTTATGATTATAGTTGAATGATTTTAATGACCATGAAAAAAAAATTGGGCAGACCATGTTATAAGGGAGTGTTTCAATAAAGGTGAATAGTATATGTGAAACTATGCCCCATATCATAAATATTAGTAGTTGAGAACTTGTATTTATATTAAATGGTCCCCACTAATTGGTATATGTGAGTAAAAAAGTCTTCTCTTGATTCCTTCAGGTGTATACACATGTCGGCTTTACCACTATAATGCTACCATGCTGGATGGTGACATTATTCTCTCTATTCCATTCAGGCAATCATATAGGAACACTTTTATGCCTCTACCACTCATGGTCATAGTCTATTGACCTGTCGTTCCATGACTGTAGTGGTTAAAATTTTATCTCCCTCTAATGGTTTGGCATAAATTTTTATACTATTTAAATAATTATTTATAAAAGGGTATTTTATTTTTTAAATTGAATAAAAAAACTATATTTTTCTTAGAATTATAGCCACTCACCAGAAATAAGGTACTCATATATTTCTTATTTCAATATCTAATAATGTATTACTAATACATATTATGGAAAATTTTTATTACAAAATGAATTAAAAATTTTAAATTTAAAAAAATTAATATTAAATCATTGATTATATTTATTTTATATTATGTAACATTAATTTCTTAAATGGTAATTTGTACCAATCGTTATATTGCTACTACATAAATATGTCACATAAGAGAGAGTTTAAAAAAATTTCTTCATATATTATTTCTCTCACTCCAATGAATGGTACTTATCATTCATTTTCCTATTTGGATTATTTATCAATTAATTATTGGTGTTTATTATAATAGATGACCCTAAAAAGTTGGGTTATAATCTTAGAATTCATATTTTTATTCGGTATTTACCTCTTATATGATGGTTCATGTGAAAATATTAGTCAACTAGTTAAAAATTCCTATATTGTAAATAATTTAATATGTCATTTTTTATAAAATTTATCTTCATCCCCTATTTTTCATCTCATTTCATTTCATTAAATTTTTATAATACCTAAAACATTATAATATTGGGATGTTAATGATTATGTATAATAGTCATCAACAAGATGTTATATTTGTTCACAATTTTAGCATTATGATTTATAAAATTATGTTACGTATAAAAGGGGTTCCATATTTGTTCAAAGCGATGTGTGGAATTTGACCACAATAATGTGTCATTTCATTGTTATGTATATTCCACATTCCATTCTTTTTTTCAAATAAATCCAAATTTTTTTGATGATGATTGCTTTCTTATAATATGATTATTAGGATTATTCTCACTCATTTATTTAATAGTCTCATATCTCATGTTCATTCCCATTAATTCATCCCCCATACAATGTTTTTTGATCATCCAATCATTGATGTATATAATCATGTTATTACATGTATAAATAAAAAAATTTATAAAAATAGGATGATGGTTATGAATAAATTAAATAATGATTAATTTTTATGGTTATTTTTTTACAGTATTAATTTTTGAATGTAACTAAACCTCTCAATCCCAAATTTTATTATAATTATTATATTGTTTTTATCTCGAAAATTGAGCAACCATAAATTATGGAAAATGTGGGTCATTATTGTTAGTATCAATGGCACATTTAGTTAATATTAGAATTTGGACAGGAAAATAATAATGAAAACCCTAGGGATATGTCTGTGTAGAACATACTAAATTTTTTTAAATTCAATAGTTTGTGTTCTCCAGGAAATGACATCCATGTATATATACTAAAATTGGTTGTTGTTCTGGTGAAGATTCCCCTTGTGGAAATAACACCAAAAATGTCTAGTTTGGTATAAACTAGATCTGACCCCTAGACATGAGCATTAGGCCTTACTTCACACATTTATTGAAACTACAAGGGGAAATACGTTTTTAGATTCCCATTATCATTAAAACCAATTTTGAAGGATATATAACTAAATTAATTATTCCTATTTTTATAGAAATAGATTAAATTTTGTTATCCAATATACATTGTTTTGGAATTGGGATAAACATATAAATATCATAAGTTACGATTTTAGAATTGATATTCCCATGAGAATAAATTATATATTCATGCATTGTTCATTTATATTTTTGGAAAATATTTTTTATTTTAATAAATAGAGGGAACCAGGAGGAACCTGACTAAAAACCCATAATAGTGACAATACCTTGATTTTTTGAATGACAATAAAAATGTAATGGTGTGATTATTTCAAAACATTATAAATATTTTTACAATTTTATCTAATTCTATGATTAATAATTTGAACCATTTGGAACTTCATACTTCTCCATTTAAGGCGAAAATTTCCAGCAATTCATTTAAGCATCAAGAACCCCAAAAATTTATTATATCAATTGATCCAATTATCATGGAACTATTGGTCGACTACATTGAAAATACAATTTTCATCTTCAAATTATTTTTAAAAGGAAAAAAGTAATTTTTCTATATATGGCCTAGATATATAATTTGACCAATTATGAGAATTGATAAAGAACATAAATTTAATATATGAAATGTGATAAATTGATTATGAAGAATTTAAGAAAGTATTTCATTGTATTTATTCCCTTAAATTTCATTAAAAAAATATAGATTGAATTTATATTGATAAAGTAAAAGTAGATTTAACCTATCATCTATTATAAGATAAAGTTTTCAATACTTTCATACTACAACTTATGTATTTTTATCAATAGTGAAAACAAGATATATTGATATCATGTTGGATTAAAACCAAAAAAATAAATGGCTCAGGATATCAAAAGATATTAGGGATATTAATAAGTAGTTCAATTTTCACTTAAATTATTGATGTTTTTTAGAGAATTGTCAAATGGATATAGATATAAGAAGAGAATAATTTAATTTCATAATGGGAGATTGAATTTTATAAGGGTAAATAAGAATTATAAACATAAATATTAAAGATTTATAAAGTAGTTCCATCAAAATTAACTCAACTGGATGAGGAAGTTAATTATGCGTCAGACATGTGGTCACCAAGACCATGAATTTCAAAGAGATATGAAGAATTCAACCAACATGAAAAAGTAAATCTACCTCAAAATGTTCCACCCATCATTGAATGCCTCAATAATAAGGATTAATTTAAATATGAAACCAAATGTCATTAATGTTAATCATTCCCAATAAGAACCAATTATGAGGTAAAGGTGAATCTTATACCATCACCACCACATAAGTGGAGAAAAAAAATTAAGTTGTACGTGGTACACATTATATTACCTTAAAAATTTAAAAAAATTATTCTAGTTCAAAACATTATTTTTAATCATTCATATCTACGAGAACTATTGAATCACATCCCTAGTAACATGAATTTGAGTCATTGGTAAAAATAATTAGTGTCTCAATCATTGAAACACAACTATCCCACAATTTTTAAATTATAATTAGTCAAAATAATCATATTATGAATCTCATAATCCTTCCTTTAGTGTGATTTTTTGCTATAATAGGAATGGAATGGTATTCATTATATATATAGCCCAAAAGAACCATAGAATGTAAACCTAATTTATCAATGAAAACAATCAAATTTTGTATTAAAAATGAAGTTAATGTTATGAATCTTCTATAGAGAATACAACCACAATATCACTATGAATATCATATGTATTTTTATAAGGATTAAGGAATTTTTTTATTAATATCAATAATCTCAATACTTCTCAGAAGTGGATTTCCATTCTGGATAACATCATCTAATGGAAATGATAGAATATATTTAGGAGATAACATTCCATATAAAATATGGACAATATATGTTCATATAGATTCTATTTGGTCTTAAGGATGACACTATAATATAATCGATACTATTAATGAACTCTTTAGAGAATGAATTCAAGAAAATATAGTAGTATTTTGTTAAGATAATTTCATTAATCCAAGAATAATGTAGATAATGAAGAGAATCTATATTTTGAATGGATAAGTTATATTCTATGTTCAGAATGTGTGACATCTAGATATATCACATCACAATAATGGGGATCATAATCACATGTGATGTAATTTCAATATACCATTATAAATGATGGTAATTAATGAATGGAATAAATAAAAAGATTACTGTAGATCCATAGTTTTCATGGATATTCTGGATTCCACTAATGTTTTTGAAAAAACAATGCATAATTATATACCCCAATATTTATGTTAATATGGATAGTGGTAAAGTATGTTATGAGAGAATAATGTGAGTAAATATTTAAGGTAATTCATAAGAGGTAATAACTTAACTTATACTCACACTACCCTTAATTGTATAAGGGTTTATGAACTTTATAGGATCTTCAATGAAATATGTGGTTGTATACTTGTACAAAATGATAAGTTGATATCATATTACTTTTCATATGTGTAGATACACGAGTACCACTACCTAATGCATGATATAGGATTGGTAGTTGTGATATCTCCACTGAAGACATGGTTGCACTACCTCTATGGTGAGAAGTGTTACATATTTATAGATCACCATATTTTAAACATTATATAAATATAAAAATAACTAGAAAAGAATCAGGGAAGATATTTAGAGTAAATCAAGGACTATGATTTCTCTATTCACAACTAACAATTAAATTGAAGAAGGATGTTAATGATTGTATAAAAAATCTACATCTTATATTATCCATGATGTATATTGTGAAATACAATATATTAATGGATATTAAGATGATAAAATGAGACTTGTAAATACAAGGAAGTAATCCAACCTTGCCATAATGACCGCTCAATGATTAATCCAAGAAAAGTTAATATAGGAACATGGGGATTATTTTATGATTATAAAGAATGTAAAAGTAGTAATGAAAGGGAATCTTTATGAAATAAAAATCAATGAAGTTGGTCTCACTTAGTTTTGAACTCTACATTGTGTGTGTTAATCTCCGAAGTTAATGAAAGAGAGATTTGATAAAACACATCACATATCACTCACCATCAAACCTAGAATTACCATGATGTTCTGAGATATTTTCTCAATATTTTGGGGGATTTCATAAATAATGTGATTATTGAATAAAAAAATGTATTGAATGTTAATAATTGAGGGAATAAATGTAAAATTATAAAGGTAAAGTGCACCAATTACCCATGACAACATTGAAATTAAAGAACATCTCTAGGGATATTTTCACATGTCTTCTGAATACATTCAAATGAAAAAAATGAGATATGGTTTACATCAAATCAACTCACCCGAACTGCCTATTTTTTCACAATTTATTATAAAAACTCCCCTATTTTTATTGTAAAACTATACATGCAGAAATTGGTGAGGCAAAATGGGGTACCACTCCGAATAATATCATATCATGATCCAAGGATAACATGAAAATTAAATATTAGTTGTCAACATTCCCTAAATATTGTGATGAACATTCATATGATGTTTCACCTAGATATTTTTGGAAAATATGAAAAAACTATTTATCTATTGAATACAAATAGAGAGATTTATTTATGGACAAAAATAAGGATGGGAACAATATTTTTCTTTACATGATTTCACATGAAATAAATCATCCACTTAAGTTTTAAAATAAATTAATATGAATACCTATATGGGAAGTGATGTTGAAAACCATCATGATGGGGTGGTGTGGGTGATTAAAATTTTATTAGAAGTTATAATTTTCCAGAGATAATAGGGAATATTAAAAGACATCTAGAAGCCTATAAAATCCACTCAAAGTAGGTAGAATAATTTTGTTGAAAACCATCAAAGGGTTATCGACATTAATGTTGGTGAATTTTTTTCCCACGAATATCACCACATTAGAGATCCATGTGGTTTTGAATGATAATAAATTTTAGGACTTCGTACATTTTATCATTTGATATCCTTGATCAATGATGAGTTCTGGGCTATCATCTAGAACTCCCACTATACCTGGAATAATTTATGGTGTGTTCCATGTATCTATTTTGGGAGTATAAATAATAGATCACTCACATTTACAAAACACTGAGGTGGTAATACTAGAACATGAACTCTCCTATTAGTAATAAAAGTTCAAAATCTTAGATAATAGAGATAATGTTCTATGAAAAATTAAAACAGACCTTATTAAAGTATCTTGGTGGAACCATATATATAAAGAGGTGAGATGTGAACCAAATGAAACAATCAAATGGAATTAACATCATCAATTTCCATTTAAAAATATGATAAGTAAAACAATGAACAAAAACTCAAAATTGGGGATAATTTTTTACACCTAGACTTTATGAGTTAGTTTTTTTAAAATGTGTGTTATATTATATAATATTATACACATAAAACACATAGAAAAATATCCAAAAAATATTTTATTTCATAAATTAATATCATTCAATTAGTCTAGAATCAAACCCATTATAATGAGAAATATAGAAATGTGAAAAAGATAAATTATAAAAAATTGATTGGGAAAATCTTAATCAACCTATTCAATAATAATTACACATCCCTTGAAAAATACTTCATAAAATAAAAATATTAATTATTAATATAATCAACAATTTAGAGATGGGAAATACATAACCTAAGGAATAATTTTATTTAATGTTGTATGAAGAGTGTTCTATATATTTTTTGGATGTCATATGACTATTGGAATTGTAACTTGGTCATTGGAATAGTGTGTGAATATTAGGAATAGTAATATTACTAATAGATTTGTAACATAACCAACAGAATACTAAACATTAATTAAAAAAATTATATAAAATAATTAAGTGAATATTAATAGTTGAGTTCCTAAAAATAAATTTAAATATCAATGTAATTTGTGGGTGTTTTACAATTGTATAATTTGTGGGTGTTTTACAATTGTATAATTTGTGGAAGCAAAATTTTAATATCATAAATTAATATTACCTATGATGGAAAATTATTTTTAAAAGATTATAATATTTATAGTCATAATTTATAAATTTTTAAAGGGTATTTTTTTAATTTCATAAAATGCATCAGTTAATAATGGAATTGTTAAAATACAATATTTATATAACCATCGAATTTTAATTACATCATTGATTATATAATAATAAAATAAAAAAAGTATAAATCATATGGATTTGCAAAAAATTAATTGATTGTGTTAAATGTTTCATTTAAAAAAATTATATTCAGAACCCAAAACATTACATGAAAAGTATAAATTTTGAATTATTCCATTAAAAACAATTTATTGTTTTTCCACTATCCTATTTAACAAACTAATGAATTGGGTTTTGGAATGATATTAATGTCCATAAATAATATTATTATATTTCAATAAGATATATAATAAAATTTAAATTTCTATTAAAAAATTTACCATTTTTATTTTATTATATTCAACATTTTTTCTCAAAACTACCCATATCCTAATGAATACATACACCCTCTCCCACTCCTTGGAAAAATACTTATCTCTCACTTACCAAAGCCAAAACTCTGCCAAAATTTCTAGTCTTAAGCTCCTTATCTTCCTCAGGGTAGTTATAAATCACTCAACTCCAAGATTTCTTAGAGTTTAGTTTTATAAACAAATACACTAAGAATAGGCTAATGTTTTATCCTCTTTTCATCTGATTATCTTCTTCACTTACTTATTTTCTCTATTTCGTTCGAACTAAATGTCAATATAATAAATTATGTTTTTTATCTTTATATTATTTATTTCACCCACCTTTAATAATTTTAATCATAATACATTTATTTTTTCATACATCTATATCCATATCTTCCGACAATTTCTTGTTACTGTCTTGATAACCGTGTAAAAGGACATCACCAACTGTAATCTAATCATCACCTTCATTGATTGTAAGTATGGATTATATATAATATTAAAATATGCAATTAAATATATATTAAAAATTTTGAATTAATTTTATATCTATATATATTATCTTGAATGAAGATAATGAATTCCAAACAAGATAGGATCATTTAATGAAAATTTGACAAAAAAGTATTCCAATTTACTAAAGGGAATTATAAAATAGAATCTAAAAATTATAATAGACCAATAGAGACTTAAATGAATGTAATACACTTTTTCATGTGTAAAAAATAATATTATTACACTAGAGGTGGAAACAAGATGAAACGTAAGAAAATATACAGTATGTGGATTCTCTAACTCAACTCTTAATTTTTGGGTTACCAATTATTTCAATTCTTTGTGGATATTTCCATAATGTCCTTAAAATAATCTTTCACTATTAATTCTCCTTTATTTTGGGTCATTTAAAAATTTATACCTTGGTGAAATGTTTTTTGATGAAATATTTATTACAGTAGATATCATTGGAACAACTAGTTATATGTTGATTATAAAATATTTCATTTATTTAATATTAATAAAAAGATTCTTTTATATTTTTCATTATAATTCAATACTCGTTTATATAAATTTCATTGATTATATATCGCATTGATAAGGTCACAAATGTTCCCCTCTATGAAGAGAAACTTCATGTGCAATATTGATATTGTTAAATATAGTTTAGTATTTAGATAACATACTATTATGGGACACATAGTATATATACTATCTGATGTGAGCACTAATAACAAGATGATGCTTCGTCACATGGATTTTACACCTAGAAATTTAAAATGTTGTATATTATGAGAACAGACTATAACATCCCTGGTAAATAAAGGGAATGACCTTTTCATATTTATTATTATTTTTAAATTAAATATAAATTTTACTTCCAAAAGGATTCTATGTTCAATGGCATACTGTACACACAACAATGGGTTTATCTTAAAATCTCATGTCACACATAAGGGTGAGTCATATGGAAAAATAATACTATAATATTTTTTTAATGGTATGTAATGTCTAGCTGTCCTATTGGAGAGAATGAATAGAACTTAATAAAATATAATTTTACATTTTTGTTAAATGTTTTTAAACTTAAATAATAAATTTTATTGGGTTAAAATGTGAATGAATCCAATTTTATGCTTAAATACTCTAATATTCATTAAAAGATTTACTTACAACCTTTTGATGGACAACCCTTAGAAATATAATTTTTTTCACTTTTATATGTTATAATTGAAAAAATAAATTTCTTCATTATAATCAGGACATCCAAATTTACTTTGGATGAAATTTTGGTATTCTTCTAAAAAAGTTCAGTTTTTAATTAAGTGTGCAAAATACTGCATTTTAATTCAAAACTGCCAGTTAACATAATTTATATATATGGTTACATTAACCTTTTAATTAGTTTTAATGTTTAATTGGAATATATTTTTACCCTTTAATCCAATTCTAGTCTTTTTATGTAATTTCACTTTGAAATTGGTCAAAAACAGTGTCAATATTTTAATGGTTATTATTTCATAAAAACATGCTTTTTGTTTTGACAACAAGAATTAATTTTAAATTAATTTCTTCCACTTCTGTGATTTCAATATTGAAAAATGGATTCCATATTTTGAATCTGGAGGTACAAATTGTTTAAATATGTAACTTTTTTTAGACATTATAAATATTTACTTCAGTAAATATTTTATTAACCACGGTTAATGGGTAAATCTGGTAAATAAGGGTGAAAATTAATATTATAAAAAATTTAATTACCCCTACACTTGTCCTAAACATATTGGATGAGATATTACCATCCCTGTTAGTCCTCGGGTGGATTTATGGGACCCCATTGAGCCACTTGGGAGTGATAATGACACTTTATATTAATTAATTTAAAGTAAAGTCAAAAGTAACATAAATATATTTATTTTAGTAAAAATAATTATATGGGTCTTTATTTGTGAAACATTAAACTATAAATATTATTTTGAATGATAAAAAAATTTCATATATCATGGTCTTTTATTTATAATTTTTTTAAATTACATATTTAACATTAATTATGACTCAATGGTGATGCATCAATTGCTTCATTAATAAAGGATTCATATAAATGATATTATAAATATTAAAAAATTAATTTGAAACATTATATTCCATCCACGAATTTGATGGATAATAATGACTTTCTATCTCTAAATTAATAATGTTTTTTCTAAATAATCATGTTGGTTTGGATTTTTTGAAATTTATGATATGAATAGTATTTAAATTGACAAAAAAGTGTTTTTTAATCAATTACTATTTTGTTAAATGATAATATAGACCTAATAATATAATATTCGGTAAATTGACTTACATAATGATACAAATGTCATAAATGATCCATTTGAGTACTCTTGGCATTTTATAGTAAATATAATTACCATATAGTATGAATATATAAGTGGACTTGGTAAAAGATAAATAAGTTAATAAAGGGTTAAATATTAAAGATAAGGATTAAAAAATATCCAAAACCTGTATAATTATAATTCGATGATATTATTTAGACATATATATACCTTATAATCGAATTAATAAGTTTATATACCTTTTTAAACTAAAAATAATTTTATAATAAATGAATACTTTCCAACATTTCAAAAAATCCCACCCCCCCATCTAATAAAAGGCCACAACCTCAAACTCATTACTCACACCTCTCAAGCACCTTTGATCATCCAACCTCGACCCAAATAAGCTCCCAACTTCCCAATATTCCACCTATAGGCCCTATATTAGGCGGAAGAAAATTCAAGAAATCATTTCGGTTCAAACAAAAATGAGTTACCTGATTTAAAGGAGAATAAAGAACAAACGATTCAAGTCAGATACGAGGTAAGGGGTTTTCATTTCCATTTTTATTCCAATGAGATTCATGAAATATTTTCCATTATTTCCTTGTGTGTGGTGTATTTATTCTACATGATTTTATTCTTTGTGTAACATACTTTAATTTAATTGTATTTACATCTTTATTTTGTTCTCATTCTTTCATGGGGTGTATGTTTCGTAAGTTACCAAATCTATAAGGGAACCTTTCACCCTCCTCTTTTAGTAATAGACTTATTTTATGTTATGTGTTTTAATTTCATTTATCTTATGTTGGGATATGTTCTCATATATCCTTATTTTTGTACATTTTATGCCCTAGTGTTGAGATACCCTTTTCTCTCCCATCGACTCATTTTATGAAATTTAATGTGATGTAATTAGGCTATGGATTATTTTTATGGTACTATGTCACAATCCCCATTAATTTGAGTCATTTATTGATACTATTCACTTTTATTATCCTATAACATGTATATAATACCCTTGGAAAAATTATATAATGAACCTCCTTATTCTCATTATATTATAAGCATTGAATAAAGTTATTCCTCAATTATTTCTATTCAAGAGTCTCTCATTTGGTTATTAACTCTTTAACTAAAATATCATTTAAATTTTTTGTAAATATTTATTCTTCCAAATATTTCTAATAAATTTCTTTGTTTTTAAAATATTTTCCAGGATTTATTTATATGGACATGAATGTTTTCAATGTAAAATTTCTTTCAAAATATTCCATGTTGTATGGGACACAATGATTAAAAAAATATTTATTAAATGTTTTAATTGGTTTTGAAAAAGTATTGATAAAGAATTGATTATATCGATATTTCAAGTGATATATTGTGATTACAATGTGGAAATGTAATCTTTGCATTATTTTTTTTGTGTTATGAATATTCTATGGTTCTTGGGCATTGTTTACATATACAGGTGGTTTTGTGATAAACCTAGGGCGGGTGAGCCAGAGATAGCTCTCAAATGCATTTGGTAATGTGAATGATGTAAACATTAATGTTTCTCTTAAGAGATTTAGGGAATATATTGTTATGCGTATTCCAAACGTAACTCCTTATGTACCTAAGAAAGCTATAGTGTATGTATTTTATGTATACCATTAGTTATATTTTTTATTTATGATTTCTCTGGGTCATTTATAAATCTTATGATTTTATATGTTATGCTAAAGTGCTTATGTTTTGTATATATTTATGGAATAATGTTTTCTTCCATTATTTTATAACCCTTACTGATCTTTTTATACATATCCCATGTTTTCAAATGTTTTTCATGGGACTTAAATATGAATAGGGTCAAGGATGGGATCAGGTAAAATTCATGTCATCTAAAACAAGGAACTATACATGTTTCTTTTTTTAAGAGTTTTTATTAATTGAAAAAATTGAATCAGAGTAGCAGTTTTTATGTTATACATTTTTAAATATAATGTAATAGATATGGAAAAATTCACTAAAATTATAAAACT
The DNA here is from genome assembly GCA_963277665.1 of Viscum album. NCBI lineage: Eukaryota > Viridiplantae > Streptophyta > Magnoliopsida > Santalales > Viscaceae > Viscum > Viscum album. Next base: position 54,618,697 of record OY728152.1, on the reverse strand, counting down.
AAAAAATCATCAATGTAAATTCTTGACAGAACTCAAGATTATGTAATACTTATGTTTGGGTCCATATAGTTAGTATCAGATTTTTGTTTAGATATCATTAGATGTTAGGATGTTATTTAAGCATAACAGACAGAACTGTAATGGTTAGAATATAATAAAGATTCATTGTTGGTTTAGATAAATTGAATGGCTTTAAGATAACATGAATAATTATATCATAGTTTTTACCCACATTATAAAATATTATATGATGATTTTATAGATATATACACACTGACCATTTTGGTTTTAGTAAATGGATGGATCTAGTAGGAACCAAAGTAACAATTGATGTGAAGAAAACTGTGACAGTCTTCTGAATATGAAACGGAAGGAAATGGGAGATTCAAAGATAATTGTTGTGGTCATTCCCAACCAATTATCTAGAGTCTTGATTTACCACTTGAACCATGGTGGTTTTTATAAGGCATTATATATTCCAGAAACAAATCCCTACGGACGTTTAGGGAATAATAATAAAGGTGAGTATATTAAAAAATCTATGTGTCAAGGATATGGAATGAATCACCTAGTAAAATGATTCAAAGGTATGGTAAGATGAAATTGATTTGGTGACAAAGGTAATAAAGAATGAACCTTCCCTCAAAAAGGATTGATCTAGTTCAGTCCAGGAAATGGAAATAAGTTCGTCCAAGGAATCAATTGAATGATTTAAATGTCATGTTCATGGTTATTGTTCAAATAGATGTCCTATAAAAAAGTTAGAGAATGGGATCAGTAGGACTGTACAAATATATGTTTCCAAATACCTCATTCAATTCCAATTGGTGATGAGGAAACTGAAAATGACCAATAAATGGTATGGATTATTTCCTATTGGACGTTTTGAATGTATTAAATAATAATATATGATTCATGTTTTTTATGTAGGAAAGAAGTATTATAGAATAAGTACTGAAAGAATTGTTCGTGGATCATAAAGAACATTGAATGAGAAAAGTCTACATATAAGGGATTCAAGAGTTATGCTAGATTTTTGGATGATGAAATTCTTAAAAGTATTAAGATTCTTTTAATGATCGGATTACATTGGATGACTTTTTATAATATGTGTAAACCTAAATATTGATATGTGAAAATTTTATTCAAGGAAGAATTATCTTTTCTTTTCTGGATATACTTATAAAGAACCATTTGGGATTATATAATCCTAGAATATGTGGTAATTATAGGTTTTTACTTTTTGGGATGAAAATGCGAGGAATGATATAACATTTGTGGTCAAAATATGTTATGGTTATTTTGACGAATTTATCTCATTTTTGGTAATGTTATAAAATTATATAATTTTTTAAAAAGGAAAACATGCAAACCACGTGACAACCCGTCACATCATACAAAGCAGTGGGAATCAAACCCACAACCAATGTTCTATTGGGATTTATCACCTACCACAAGACTACCTGAAGTCCCTTGTTAGTATGAGAAACTCTTTTTAGTTAGATGATTATATGGAATCAAGAATAATTTGATTTTGATAACTTATCATTTATCAAATGGATATACATAGTATAGGAAAATGATTTAGTGATAAAGTGATAAAGGCAATTTTGTAAGACGTTCTCTCTATTGGGAACACTATATGATTGAGGAAAAAAGAATACTTTGGGATCACATTTGGGGATTAATGGTTGAAATTTTATTTTTGAAGATTCTATGTTTTTATTGTGGACATATAGCAATTTGGGATATTAATGGAAAAGATTAACCTTTCATAGAGAATATGTGATTAGGATAATTACTCTTCAGAATGAGACTTTAAGAGTATTTGATGTTATTTGGAGATAAATGTAAAGATTAACTGTGGAAAACTATGTGATTAAATACTTCTAATATTTTTGTTTCAATCATAGTTCTGGTTACATTGATGAATTTTATGGACAATTGTTTATTGAATGGTATTTGTTGAACTTTGGGTATTGGTTGTCTAATTTTAGAGATTTAGAGTAGTATTTCTTTTTATAAAGTATTATCCTTTTTAGGAATTATATATACGTGAAAAAACCATTTTTGTTTTGGTTAATGTATAAAAAACATAGAAATATATAGTTCATCTTTTTTAGATTATGTGATTCTCTAGAAGTTGATTCTAGCACATTAGGTGTGACCAAGTCATATTGAATACTCATTGTTTGTAGAAAATAAGATTTTTGGGTATAAACTTTTTAAAGCATGAATCTCTACCTTAAATGTAAGTATATTCCCTTATTTCCTTAGTCAATCTCATAAATAAATTCTCCAAAAATAATATAAAAAAATCGTTTTCGGTTTACTTTTCCTACTGGGAAACCAAAGACCATTTTACCTATCACATGTTTGTGGATTTCTGGAGGTTAACTTTCTCCTGATCATGTTTTCTATCACTCTCTATAAAAACTTGACACTTAGTTTCTCCTCTATATCCCCGTTTTAATGAAATACTATTATGAGTTATCTTAGGTGACCTTTGTACTTCTCCTTTTTTCTATTAATGTGATAGTTTTGTTGAATATTTTTTTGATGATGGACATTCAACGATGTTTCTGAGCCCAATTATAAAATTGCAGGGAAACAACTTCTAAATGGGGGAAGGATTTAACATCCATAGTAAATAAAAAATATAAAATTTTCATATTTATTAATATTTTTGAATTAAATATTAATTTTACATTAAATAGGATTTTATGTTTGATAGGGTACCTGACACTCAACAATGGCTTTCTATGAAAATATAATGTTGCACATAAGCCTGAGTCATACGGAATAATAATAATAATATAATATTTTTTTAAATGGTAGTTAACTCCGTATCATTGTGTTGGTGGGAATGAATATAAATAACTAAAATATAATTATAAATGATTGCTAAATGTTTTCACAATGATCCAATAAATGTTAGAGGCTTAAAATGTGAATGAATCCAATTTTAAGCGTAAATACTATAATATTCATTAAATGGGAGATTTACCACCTTTTGATGGAAAACCCATTTAAATGTAATTTTTTAAACATTTATTTGGTCTATTTTAAATAATAAAATTCTTATTTAGCATTGAGACATCAATATTTTCATTGGTTGAAATTTTAGTATTTTTCTGATAATGTTCATTTTTTTAATGATTAGTGAAAAATACTGCATTTTAATTCAAAACTGCCTTTTAATATATTTTATTTATATGGTTACATTAACCTTTTAATTGGTTTTAAAGTTTCATCGGATTATATTTTTACCATTTAATCCAATTCTGGTCTTTGGAAAGAATTTCACTTAGAAATTGGAGATAATGAACTGGTAATCTTTGGATAGTAATTATTCATTAAAAACACGCCTTTTGTTTTGACAATGGGAATTAATTTCAAATTATTTTCATCAACTTCTATGTTTTGGATTTTGAAAAATGGATTCCATATTTCGAATCTGGAGGCACAAATTGTGTAAATAGGTAACTTTTTCTAGACATTATGAAAATTTACATCAGTAAATATTTTATTTACAATAGTTAATGGGTAAATTTGGAAAATAATGGTGAAAATATATTATTATAATAATATTAAATTACCATTACACTTTTACTAACCCTATGTTATGAGATATTACCGACCAAGTTCATCCTTGGGTCGATTTTGTAACCCATGGAGCCACTTGGGAGTGATAATGTCACATTATATTAATTAATTTAAAGTAAAGATAAAAGTAACATTAACATATATCTTTTAGTAAAATAATTATTATATGGTGTAATATAAGTGAACTCTTCAACTATAAATATTCCTTGGAATGATAAAAATATTTCATACAACATGGTATTTTATTTATAATTTTTAGACATTATATAAATAAACATAATTATGACACAAAGGTGATGCACCAATTTGTTTCATTAATAATGAATTCAAATAAAAGATATTATAAATATTAAAATAAATTTATCTGGAAACATTTTATGCCATACAAGAATTTTATGGAAAATAATGACTTTTTATTATTGAATTAATAATGTTTTTTCTAAATAATCAAGTTGGTTTTGATTTTTTTAATGTCATGATATGAATAGTATTATAAATGACATAAAAGCGTTTTTAAATCAATCAAAATTTTATTAAATGATAATATAGTCCTAAAACTATAATATTCTGAAACAGGACATAAATAATGTTAAAAATGTCATAAATTATCTATTTGGGATCTCTGGACATTTTATAGTAAATATATTTACCATATACTATGAATATATAAGAGGACATGTAAAAGTGAAATAAGTCAAACAAAGGTTAAATAAAAATGATAAAGATTAAAAAATATCCAAAACCTATCCAATTCTTCTTCGGTGATTTTATTTAGACTTTTATGTACCTTATCGTCAAACTAAATCATTTTTGGAAATTTTGAAACCTAAAACCATTTTATAATAAATGAATACATTCATATATTCCTAAAGAGACCCTCCTCCCTTTTATAAAAGACCACAACCTCTAACCCATTACTCACACCTCTCAAGCCACTTAGATCATCAATCATCTGCCCAAATAATATCCCAACATCCCTCTATTCAACCTAGAAGTCTTAACTTTGGCATATGGCACTACATGAAATCCTTTTGGTTCAAACTAAAGCGAGTTACCCGATTTAATGGAGATTAATGAACGAACTCGTCAAGTAGGACACGAGGTAAGTGGTTTTCATCTCACTTTTTATTCCCATGAGATTTATGAATGATTTTCCAATATTTCCTTTTTTTGTTTATTTGATTCCCATTATTGTATTATTTGTGTAATATAATTTAATAAATGGGTATTTTTATCATCATTTTCTGCTTCTTCTTTCATGTGGTTTATGTTTGGTAAGTTACCAAATCAGTAACGGAACCTCTCACCAACTTCTTTTCGTAAAAGACTCCATTTATGTTATGTGTTTCAATTTTCATTATATTATGTTTTTATATGTAACTATATAGGTTTATTGATGTACATATTATGTCCAAGTGATGAGATACCCTTTTCTCTCTCATCAACTCATTTTCTGAATTTTAAAGTGGCGCAGTTAGGATGCTGAATTTTTATTGGGGACTATGTCTCAATCTTCATTAATTTGAGTGATATCTCGATATTGTGCACCTTTATGTTCCTATAAGTTTTATATACCCCCATTTGACATTTATATAATTAATATACTTATTATAATGATATTATAAGCTTTGATTAATGTTATTCTTCAATTATTTCTAATCAATCATCTCTTATTTGGTTATGAACTATTTAACCAAAATATAATTTTAAATATTTTAATGATTTATTCTTCTATATCATTCTCATTAATTTCCTTATTTTAAAAATGGTTCTATGGATTTATTTATATGGAAATGAATTTTTTGAAACTGAAATTCCCTTCAAACGCTTCATACTGGTATGGGACACTTTGATTCAAAAATATCTTTATTAAATGTTTTAAATGGTTATGAAAAGGGTTTGAAAAATCATTGATTATATCAATATATTGAAATGATATATTGTGATTTTAATGTAGAAATGGTATCTTTCATTTATGTTTTTTTTGTGTTTTGAAGATGTTATAGTTTTTGGGAATTGTTTATGTATATAGGTGGTTTTGTGACTATTCTAGGGATGGTGAGCCTGAGATAGCTCTCCAATGCCTTGGGTAACCTGACAGAGGTAAACATTAATGTTTCTCTTAAGATATTTATGGAATATACTATGATGGGTATTCCAAACGTAACTCCCTATGTAGCTGTAGCGTATGTATTTTATCTATGTCATAAGTTACCTTCATGATTTATGATTTCTCTATGTTATTCATAAATCTTATTATTTCATAAGGTATGTTAAAGAGCTTGTGTTTTGTATGTATTTAAAGAATAATGATTTATTTATTTATTTTTTAACACTTACTGAGCATTTTATGCTTATCCCATGTTTTGAAATTTTTTTCATAGGACATAAAGATGAATAGGGTGAAGGATGGGATCAATGAAAAGTCATTCTCTCTAAAACATGGAACTAGACATATTTCTTTTTTATGAGTTTTTATTTTATGAAAAAAATGAAACTGTGTTTAACTGACTACTTTGTAATTTTTGAGATGTAATTTATTAATTATGGCCAAATTCTCTAAAACTGTAAACCTAAAAATAACTTAAATGTGAATTCTTGACTTAAATCAATATTATGTAATTTTTATGGTTGGGGCCTTTCTAGTATGTATCAGTGGCCGGTTTAGATAACTTTTGAGGCTAGGGTATTATTTATTCATAACTAACATAACCATTATGGATAGAATATTATAAAGATTAATAGTTATTTTAGATAAATTTAATTGGATTATGATAAAATGAATAATTATATCATAGTCTTTACCCTGGTCATACGATATTATATGATGATTTTACTAATATACTCACAATGAGATTTTTGGTTTTAGTAAATGGCTTGTTCTAGAAGGCACCATAGTAAAAAAATGGATGTGAAGAAAATTGTTACGTCTTCTGAATAAGAAACTAAATAAAATGGGAGATTTAATGGTAACTCTTGTTGTTGTTCTCAACCAACTATCTGGTGTCATTATTTTCCACCTAAACCATGTTGATTTTTATAAGTCATCATATATGTGAGAAAACAGTATCTATGGAAATTCAGGGAATAATCATAATGATGAATATATTCAAAAACAAATGTGTTAAAGATGTTGAAATAAAAACATATTAAAATGCTTAAAAGGGACGTGAAGATTCTATAGATGTGGTAATGAAGGTACTAAATCATAAACCTTCCATCAAAAAAGAAAGTGTCCAGTTGATTCTAGGAATGGGAAAGAATTTCTTTCCGTGGGATCAATTGAGTGTTTTAATTTTGGTGTGCATAGTTTTTATACAAATATATTTCCTACAAAGAAAGTTCTATAATGGGATTAGTAAACCATAAAAATATGTGTCAACCATACTTAATTCCATTCCAATTGAGGATAAGGAAACTTACAGTGACCAATGAAAGTTATGGACTATTCATTAGCTAATGTTTTGACATTATCGAATCTTAGGATATGATTTATGATTTTGTATTTTAGGAAAGAAGTATTATGGGATAACATCGAAAAAATGGTTAAGTGATCACGAAGAACATTGAATGTGTAAGAATTATACATATAAGCGATTCAAGAGTTATGCTAGATTTTATGATTATAATATTCTTAAAAGTATTAAGACTCTTTTGATGATGGGATTACTTTGGAAGACTTTTTCTAGTTTGTGTAATCCTAAAGATTGATATGTGAAAATGTTATTCAAGGAAGAATTGTCTTTTATTTTTTGGATATAGTTATAAATAACTATATATGTTTATATGATACTTGTATTTTTTGTAGTTATAAGTTAATACTTTTTGGGATGAAAATGCAGGGTATGAGAAAAAATTCGTGGTTAAAATATGTTATTTTTATTTTGACAAATTTATATCATTTTTGGGAATTTTATAAAATTATATAGTTTTTAAAAAATGACAACAGGAAGACTGTGTGACAACCTGTTGCATCCAAAAAAGCTGCGTGAATCGAACCCATAACCGATGTTCGATTGGGATTTCTCACCTACCACTAGACTACATGAATTCCATAGTTTGTATGAATAACACATTTTAGATATATGGTTTAACAGAATGAAGAATAATTTGATTTTTGGAACCTCTATTTTATCTAATGGATATTCTTAGTATAGGAAATTGAGTTGGTAAGGAAGTGATAAAAGTTATTTTGGAAGACATTCTCTCTATTGGGAACACTATATTTATGGAAAATAGAATAATATGGGATCTTATTAGTGGATTAATGGTTGAAATTTTACTTCGGAATAATCTATATTTTTCTTGCGGGAATATTGATATTTGGGTTTTTTGTGGTAATGATTATCCTTTTATAGAGAATATGTGATTTGGTTAATTACTCTTCCTAATGAGACATTAAGAGTAGTTGATGTTATTTGGAGATAAATTTTAAGATTTACTGTGGACTAATATGTGATTAAATAATTCTTATTATGGTGTTTCAAAATTAGATCGGGTTACTTTAAAGATTTTTAGGGGAAATTTTTTATTGAAAGGACTATTCTAAACTTTGGGTTTTGTTTATCAAATATTGGGGATTAAGAGTGGTATTTATTTTTATTAAGTATTATTCTTTTTTGGGGATTATCTGATCTTGGACAAACCATTTTGGTTTTGGTTATTGTTTAAAAACTAGAGAAATATATAGTTCATCTTTTTTGGATTATGTGATTCTCTATAAGTTGATTCTAGCACTTTAGGTGTGACCCAATGATCTTGAATACACATCATTGGGAGAAAAGATGAGTTTTCGGTAAAAACATATTAAAAGGATGAAACTCTACTTGAAAGTAAGTATATTTTCTTATGTCCTTAGTCAATTTCATAAATAAATTCTCCAACATTAATAAATAAAACATAAAAAAATGTTGCCCTTTTACATTTCCTACTAGGAAACAAAATACCATTTAACATATCACATGTTTGTGGTTTTTTGGTGTTTAACATTCTCCTTATCATGTTTTCTATCATTATACATCAAAACATGACACTTGGTTCCTCATATATATCCACATTACAATGGAATACTAGTAGGGGTTATCTCGGGTAACTTTTTTACATCTCTTTGTTTCATTTAATGTGATTGTTTTATTGACTATTTTTATGATGATGGACTTTCAATGAAGTTTCTGAGCCCAATTATATATTTTTGAGGACACAATTTCCAAAAGGGGTGAATGATATAACATCCTGGGTAAATAAAGAATATGAAATTTTCATATTTATTAATATTTGTGCATTAAATATTAATTTTAATTTAAATGGGATTCTATGTTTGATGAACTACATGACACGCAACAATGGGTTTCTCTAAAAATCTCATGTTGCAAATAAGGATGAGTCATAAGGAAAAATAATAATATAATATATTTTTTAAATGGAATTGAATGAATAGTCATTGTATTGGTCGAAATGAATAGAACCAACTAATATATAATTATACATGTTTGTTAATTTTTTTACATTTATCCAAAAAAAGTTAATCGCTTAAAATGTGAATGAATCCAATTTTTAGCATAAATAGTCTAATAATCTTTAAAAGGTAGATTTACCGCCATTTGATGGAGAACCCTTTTAAATATAATTTTTTTCATTTAATATTATTTATTTGAAAAAATTTATTTCTTATTTAGAATCGGGACATAAAAATTTACTTTTGATGACATTTTAGCATTTTTCTGATAATGTTCATTTTTTTATGAATAGTGGAAAATATTGCATTTTAATTCAAATATTCCTTTTAATATAATTTTATTATATGGTTATGTTAACATTTTAATTGGTTTTAAAGTTAAATTGGATTATAGATTCACCATTTAATCAAACTTTGGTCCTTGGAATTAATTTAACTTTGAAATTGGACATGAACAAGTGTTAATCTTTTGATGTTTAATATTTCATAAAAACCCACATTTTGTTTTGACAACAGGAATTAATTTTAAATTAATTTTTTCCACTTATTTGTATGAATTTGGAAAAATTTATTCAATATTTTGAATCAGGAGGTCTAAAATGTGTTAATAATCAACTTTTATTTTTAGAAATTACGATGATTTACTTCCGTAAAAATTTTATTTACAATGGTTAAAGGGAAAATCTAGAAAATAAGGGTGAAAAATATTATTATAATTATATAAAATTACCTTTAAACTTATCCTAACCCTTTTGGATGAGATATTACAGATAGAGGTCATCCTTGGGTCTTTTTTTGGACACCATGGATCCAAATGGGAGTGATAATGAAATTTTATATTAATTAATTTAAAGTAATAGAAAAGAAACATAAACATATATCTTTTATTAAAACAGTTTATATAAAGGTTATATAAGTGAAATATTTGAGTATAAATATTAATTTCAAATATAAAAATATTTCCTACATCATGGTATTTTATTTATAATTTTAGAAAGCAAATTTATATACATAATTATGACACAATGGTGTTGTAGAAATTTCTTAAATAATAAAGGATTAAAATAAATTATATTATAAATATTAAAATAAATTTATTTGGAATATATCTATGTCATACACGTATTTTATGTATAAATGTTTTGTTATCTTTTAATTGATGAAGTTTTTTCGTATTAATGAAGTTGTTTTGGTTTTTTTAATGTCATGATTTGAATAGTATTAAAATTTACCTAAAAGAGTTTTTAGAATCAATCAATATTTTTTTAAATGATAATATGGTCCTAAAAAATATAATATTTTGAAAATGAATCAAATAATGTATCCAATATCATAAATGATCCATTTGGGGTCTCTTGGAATTTTATTGTAAATATATTTACCATATAGTATGAATATATAAGAGGACATGTAAAAGTTAAATAAGTTATCCAAGGGTTAAGTAAAAAAGATAAGGATTTAAAAATATCCAAAACCTGCCTAATTTTTATTGATCGATTTTTTTGACTTATTTGTACCTTATCATCTAAATAAATAATTTTTGGACCTTTTAAAATAGAAAATCATTTTATAATAAATTAATGCTTTCAAACATTCCTAAAGAGCCCCTCCTCCTTATAAAATGCCACAACCTCTAACCCATTACACACAGCCGTCAAGCCCCTTGGCTCATCCAACCTCTAACCAAATAAGCTCCCAACATCCCAATATTCCACCTAGAAGCCTTTAGATAGGCATAAGTCACTTAAATAAATCCTTCTGGTTTAATCCAAATGGAGTTACCCGATTTAATAGAGATTAAATAACGAACGATTCAAGTATGATACGGGGTAATGGGGTTTCATCTCACATTTTATTCTGGATAGATTCATGCTTTATTTTCCACTATTTAATTTTATTTATTGTATGTACTGCTCGTTATTTTATTATTTGAGTAATATATATTCATTTATGGGTATTCACATCTTCAGTTTATGATCCTTCTTTTACAGGGTGTGTGTTTCATAAGTTATCAAATTGATAGGGGAGCCTTTCACCCTCCTCATTTATTAAAAGACCTATTTTATGTTATGTATTTTAATTTCCATTATTTTTTGTTAGGATGTGTTCTTATATATCTTTATTGTTATATATTTTATTTCCACGTTATGAGATACCCTTTTCTCTCTCATTAAATCATTTTCTGAATTTTAAAGTGATGATGATAGGCTACCGAATTTTCATAAGGGACATTGTCTTAATCTCATTTCATTTGAGGTATATCTTGATATTGTTAACATTTATTATAATATAATGTGTATATACGTCCTTTGGCATATTATATCATGAATATATTTATTCTAATGGTATTATAAGATTTGATTAATGTTATTCCTCAATTATTTGAATTCATGCATTTATAATTTGATTAAGAACTCTTTAACTAAATTATCATTTTAAATATTTTAATGATTTATTCTTATAAATATTTATCATTAATGTAGGTGTTTTAAAAATGGTTTTGTGGATTTACTTATATGTATTTTAATGTTTTGAATTTAAAATTTCTTTCAAAAGATTCAAACTGGTATATGACACTTTAATTCAAAAATCTCGTTATTTAATGTTTTAAATGGTTTGATAAAGCATTGATTATATCCATATCTTGTAATGATATTTTGTGATTTCAATGTGGAAATGTTATATGTCCTTTATGTTTGCTTTATGTGTTATGAATATGTTATGGTTCATGGGAATTGTTTACGTATATAGTTGGTTCCGTGATAAACCTAGGGTGGGTGAGCCCGAGATTACACTAGAATGCATTGGGAAACGTGAAGGAAGTAAACTTTAATGTTTCTCCTAATAGATTTATTAAATATACAGTGATGGGTATTCAAAATATAACTCCCCATTTGTATATGAAAGCTACAATGTATGTATCTTATATATTCCATAAGATACCATTATGATTTTGGATTTATGTGTATCATTGATAAATCATATGATTTCATAAGGTATGTTAAAGAGCATATTTTTTGTAATTATCGATGGAATAATGTTTTCTTTATTTGTTTTATAACCATTACTGAGCTTTTTATTCTCATCCCATGTTTTGAAATGTATTTTACAGGATTTAAATATGAATAGGGTCATGGATGGGATTATGGAAAAGTCATTCCATCGACAACAAGGAACTAGACTTGTTTGTTTTTTTTAAGATTATTTATTTTATAAAAAATGGAAACCGTATTAAAGTTTCTTATTTGTTATTTATGAAATGTAAAATAATAGTTATTGAAAAATTTTCAAAAAAAATATTCCTAAATATATCTTAATTGTGAATTCTTTACTTAACTCATGATGATCTAATGTTTAAGGATAGGCCCTTATAGTTGGTATCGGAGGTTGGTTTAGATAACATTAGAGGTTAGGGTGTAATTTAAACATAACTTAAATATCTATAATGATTACAATATTATAAAGAGATGTAGTAATTTTAGATAAATTGAATGGGATTAATATAACTTGAATTAGTATGTCTTTGTGTTTACCCTCCTCATAAGACATTATATAATGATTTTATTAATATACCCACACTGAACTTTTTGGTTTTAGTAATTAGCTAGATCTAACAGGCACCAAAGTAACAATTGATGTGATGAAAACATTAATAGTCTTCTAAATAAAAATTTTAATGAAATTGGAGCTTCAATGAGATCTCTTGTGGTTTTTTTCAACCAACTATCAGGAGTCATGATTGAGCACCTGCACCATGGTGATTTTTATAAGGCATCGTACATGCGAGAAACAGATCCCTATGAAAGTTCATGTAATAATCCTACAGGTGAGTATATTCAAAAACATACGTGAAAATAATATGGAAATAAACACCTAGTAAAATTACTCAATGGGACGTGAAGATGCTATAAAATTGGTAATGAAGGTCATAAAGAAAGAACCTACTATCAAAAAAGGAAGCCTCCAGTTGACTCTTAGAAAGCGAATGAAATTATTTCTGAGGGATCAATAGAATATTTTAAATGTGGTGTGCATTCTTATTATAAAAATATATGTCCTATGAAGATGGTTCGAGAATGACATCTTGAGGACCGTAAAAATATATGATTTCCAATAACTAATTCTATTCTAATTGAGGATGAGGAGACTAAAAATGACCAATTAATGGTGTGGATTATTTCTTAGCTGTTGTCTAGAAATTTTTGAATCTTAGTATATGATTCATGATTTTGTTTGTACGAAAAAAGTATTAAGGAATATATTTGGAATGAATGGTTAATTGATCATGAAGAACATTGAATGAGTAAGAAGTATACATATATGGTATTCTATAGTTATGCTAGATTTTAGGATGGTGAAATGTGTAAATGTATTAAGACTCTTTTGATGATGATATTACTTTGGAAGACATTTTCTTGTATAGGAAAACATGATTTTTGATCTTTGATAATGTTATTAAAGTATGAATAATATTTTTTTGTGGATATAGTTATAAAGACCCATTTGGGTTTATTTATCCTTGAATTTGATTTAATTATAGGTTATTACATTTTGGTATGAAAATGCGAGGTACGAGAAAACATTTGCAGTTAAAATATGTTCTGGTAATTTTGAAGAATTTATCTTATTTTTTGGAATGTTATAAAATTATATAGTTATTGAAAAAGGATAACACACAGACTGTGTGAAAATCTATCCCATCAGAAAAGGATGTGGAAATCGAACCCAACACAAAGTTCAATTGGGATTTATTTCCTACCCCCGGACTATGTGAATTCCCTAGTTAATATGACTAACTCATTTTAGTTAGATAATTTTATGGAATCAAAAATAATTTGATTTTGGGAACTTATGTTTTATCTAATTGATATCCTTAGTATAAGAAAATGTTTTGGTGATTAATTGATAAAGGTTATTTTGGATGATGTTCCCTATTTTGGGAACACTATATGCTTAATGAAAATAGAATACTATTGATTACATTTGTGGAGTAATGGTTGAAATTTTATTTTGGAAGAATATATGTTTTTATTGTGGACATATGAAAATTTGGGTTATTTATAGAAATGATTAATCTTTCATACATAATATATGATTAGGTTAATCACTCTTTAGTATGATAAATTAATATTAGTTGATGTTATTTGGGGATAAATGTTAAGATTTAATATGGAAAACTATTTCATTAAATCCTTCTGAGCCCAATTTTAAAATTGTAAGGATGCAATTTCTAAAAGGGGGTAAGGATGTAACATCCCAAGTAAATAAAGAATATGAAATTTTTATATTTATTAATATTTATGAATTAAATATTAATTTTACTTTAAAGAGGGTTCAACTTTCGGTGGCGTACCTGACATGCAACAATGAGTTTCTCTGAAAATATTATTTTGAACATAATGTTATGTCATACTGAAAAATAATAATATAATATTTTTTTAATGGTAGTTAACACCTTTCTGTTGTATTTTCAAGAATTAATAGAACTAACTAAAATATAATTATAAATTTTCATTATATTTTTTTAAATTGATCCAATAAATGTTTTTATCTTAAAATGTTAATGCATCCGATTTTAAGAAGTAATACTCTAATGTTCTTTAAAGGGTCGATTTCCCACATTTTGATGGCAAACAATTTTAAGTATAATTTTTGTCACTTTTATATGTTATATTTGACAAAATAAAATTATTATTTTTAATCAGGACATAAAAATTTACTTTGGATGAAATTTTAGTTTTTTTCTGATAAAGTTAATTTTTAAGGAATAGTGAAAAATACATCATTTTAATTCAAAACTGCCTTTTAATATAAATTATTTATATGGTTAAATTAAACATTTAATTGGTTTTAATGTTTAACTGGATTATATTTTTACCATTTAATCAAATTCGGGTTCTTGGAAGTAATTTCACTTGAAATTGGACATAAACAAGTGTCCATATTTTGATAATTATTATTTTGTAAAAACACGTTTTTTATTTAGACAGTGGAAATTAATTTCAAATTAATTTCTGCCAATTTTTTATTTGAATTTAGAAAAATGGATCCCATATTTGGAATCATGATGTCTATATTGTGTGAATATTTTATTTTTATTTTTAGACATTATGAATATTTACTTCAGTAAATATTTTATTTACCATGGTTAAAGGGTAAATATGGTAAATAAGGGTGATACATAATATAATAATATTATTATATTTCCATTACACTTGTCCTAACCCTATTTTATGAGATATTACCGACCAATGGCATCCTTGGGTCGATTTTGCCACCCCACAGAGCCACATGGGAGTTATAATGACACTTTATATAAATTATTTTAATGTAAAGACAAAAGTAACATAAACATATATCTTTTAGTAAAAAAATTTATATGGGGTTATATAAGTGAAATATTAGACTATAAATATTATTTTGAAATCTAAACTGATTTCCTAGATCATGGGATTTTATTTATATTTTTTATACATTAAATAAATAAACATAATTATTATACAATGGTGATGCAACAACTGCTTCATTAATATAGGATATAAATAAATGATATTGTAAATATTAAAATAAATTTATTTCGAAACCTTTTATACCATCGAGGAATTGTATATATAATAATGACTTGTTATCATATAATTAATAATGTTTTTTAAAATAATCAATTTTGTTTTTGAATTTTTTAAACTTCATTATATGAATAGTAATAAAATGGACAAAAAAAGTTTTTAAAAAAATCAATATTTTATTAAATGATAGTATAGTCTTGAAAATATAAGATTCGTAAAAATTATTTAATTAATGTTACCAATGTCATTAATGATCCATTTGGGGTTTCTTTTAATTTTATAGTAAATATATTCACCATATAGTATGAATATATAAGAGGACATGGTAAAAGTTATATAAGATAACAAAGGGTTAAACAAAAAAGATAAAAATTAAAAAATATCAAAAACCTATCAAATTTTTTTGTATGATTTTATTTCCACTAATATGTATATTATCCTAGAATAATTTAATATTTGGATATTTTGTAACCGAAAATGATTCTTTAATAAATAAATACTTTCCAATAATCCTGATGATCCCCTCCTCTGTCTTATAAAAGGCCACAACCCCTAACCCATTACTCACACCACTCAAGCCCCTTGGATCATCCAACCTCTTCCCAAATAATCTCTCAATATCCCACTAGTCAACCTATATTCTTTATCATAGGCATAAGGCACTTCATGAAATCCTTTTGGTTCAAACAAATGGGAGTTACCTGATTTAAAGGAGATTAAATAACGAATGAGACAAGTCGGTATTGAGGTAAGGGGTTTTCATCCCACATTTTATTCCCATGAGATTCATGCTAAGGGGTTTTCATCCCACATTTTATTCCCATGACATTCATGCTAAGGTGTTTGCATTCATTTTTTCTCTTTATTTGAGGTGGTGTATGTTTCATAAGTAACCAAATTAGTAAGGGAACCTTCAACCCTCACCATTTAGTCAAAGACTTTTTTTATTTTATATATTTTAATTTACATTGTCTTGTGATGGGATACGTTCTTATATATCCTTATTTCTATACATTTATTGTTCAAGTAATGAGATACCCTTTTCTCTCTTATTAAATCATTTTTTGAATTTTATAGTGATGTCGTTAGGCTGCCAAATATTCTCAAAAGACCATGCATCAATCTCATTTCATTTGTTATGTATCTTGATATTGTGAACCTTTATTATAATATAAGGTGTATATACATATTTTTAACATATTATATCATGAATTTTTTTATTCTAATGATATTATAATATTGGATTAATGTTATTCCTCAAATATTTGTATTCACACACCAATTATTTGGTTAAGAACTCTTTAACTAAATTATCATTTTAGATGTTTTAAAGATTTATTCTTATAAATATTTCTCATTAATGTAGGTGTTTTAAAAATGGTTTTAAGGATTTATTTATATGGATGAGAATGTTTTGAAATTAAAATATCTTTCTAAATCTTCAAAGTGGTATGAGACACATTGATTCAAAAGTATCTCTATTAAATGTTTTAAATGGCTTGGAAAATGGTCTGATAAAGAATTTATTATACCAAAATCATGAAATTATATATTTGTGATTTCAATGTGGAAAAGTTATCTTTAATTTATATTTGCTTTATGTTTTATGAATACGTTATGTTTCTTGGAAATATTTTCCTTATACGAGTGGTTCTGTGATAAACCTAGGGCAGGTGAGCCCAAGATAGCTCTCCAATGCATTAGGTAATGTGACGGAGGAAAATGTAAACATTTCTCCAAAGAGATTTAGGGAATATATGGTGATGGGTATTGAAAACATAACTACCTATGTAGTTGTGAAAGCTACAATGGATGTACGTTATGTATTCCATAAGTCACCATTATAATTTATGATTTCTATGTGTCATTCATAAATCATATGATTTCATAAGTTATGTTAAAGAGATTATGTTTTTTATGTATTTATGGACTTACATTTTCATTATTTATTTTATAACCATCACTATGCTTTTTATGTTCATCCCTTATTTTGAAATGTTTTTTGTGGGACTTAAAGTTGAATAGGGTCAAGGATGGAATCAAGGAAATGTCACACTGTCTATAACATGAAACTATACATGTTTCTTTTATTAAGAGATTTTATTTTATGAAAAAACTGGACACTAAATATAACTATCAACATTTTAATTTTAAAAATGTAATGTAACAGTTATTGCCTAAATCTCTAAAACTCTAATCCTGGAAAGATCCTCAATGTGAATTCTTGACTTAACTCAATATTATGTAATTTTTTAAGTCTGGGTCCTTATAGAAACCCTCTAGTATGATTCAAATATGCTTTGGTGTAATCATATATTCCTATCTACGACTATATGTAATCGTCCATTGATTATTACATTATCATTAATTCATGTCTTGACTCATGAACTATTATTTTTGGATAAAAACATTGAAAACATATTTTTATAGGTAGGTAGAGTATTTTGGGTGTTTTATGGATGATATAAAATTAATGGATTTTTTTGCAAGGATTTTTCACTTTCATCATTAGTAAATATGATATCTCATTCCTTTTATTGGAATAGAACCATCACCATAAATTCCATGTTCATTGTGTAATGACATAATTAATTTTGGGAGTAAAATAAGGATGTTTAAAGCATATTGATTTCTGAAATGGCTATAAAACCATCTTGATGAGATATTGTGGTATTATGATAAATGGATTATATTACATAGTTTCTATTTAAATGTGGTAGTTTTCATTATTAAATTATGTCCTTTCTCTTGGGTTGTTTGACCCATTGATATATAGTAATATAATAATTTTGTAAGTTCTACCTAATTCTAATGATAAAATATCCTAGGGGGTATGTTAGTATATTTCTTTAATGATATTGATTAAGTACGATTTTAATGTAATTAATTGAGTAAATATTATTCTCAGGTATTATGGGTAGTTTGATTAATGTTTTATTAATATCAAATATTTATTGTGAAATGGTATATTTAAATTAAATATTTATTTAATTGTTTATTAAATTATTGAGGATTTATAGTGGACCAATACTGTGTCAAGTGATAAATATTAATTAACAAGATAGCTAAATAATATATTTTATCTTGAAAGTTGGTGCACAATAAAAAACACCAACAAAAAAAGAAATAATAATAATAATAATAATAATATTTTTAATATATGACACCAAGTATATGAAATATTCTAATAAAATTTAAAGTACAGCATGCAATGAAATAATATTTAAAAAAACCCTATCTATATAAATATAAGGTAATATCTATTTTTTATTTCCACCAAAAACGAAACCATAACAGTAGTTGTGCATAATGAAACTCTCTCTCGACTCCACTTTTAAATATTCCCCTCAATGATAGAAAACTCAAGAGAGATATCTTCAAGATTGAAGGTCGAGTGGTCAATATTATTAATGCATGACATTCGACTCACGGTGCTAGAACTCAGAGATCGATTAGTCTTTCTGGAAGATAAAGGGAGCACTTGATAATAATTCATATAGGTATTATGTCCAAGGACCCATACAGTATAATGAAGGTAATTAGAAAAGTTCATTTTGTATAATCAACATTAACATTAAGGAAATAATTATCATATCAAGTATTCATTTGTTCTTATTTTAAATTTATTAATTATAAATTTATTGTGAATGGTCCTAACTCATGGTGTAACGCCCTGACCCCAGTTACCCACTATCAGTGCATTATTACATAACATTGGCATGATCACAATAGATCAAGTCTCGAATGACCGATTATTTTAGTAGCCTTGGAATCAATAGATATATTCATAAGTCTTATATAACATCATAAAGTTAAAAAAACGACAAAAAAATATTATCTTCATATACCATCATACTATCCCAACAGGTCATTCATAAAATACTTCTTCACATCCTAGGTAAAATAAAACATTGAAAGGCGTGAGCTAAGATGCCCAGTAAGGACAACAATATAGCGTAAACTTTCATAAATAAACATAAACTCTTAAGGCAATGTATAGCTAAAACAAAATCTATTTAAACTTGAACTTCAGTATA
The DNA here is from genome assembly GCA_963277665.1 of Viscum album. Taxonomy (NCBI): domain Eukaryota; kingdom Viridiplantae; phylum Streptophyta; class Magnoliopsida; order Santalales; family Viscaceae; genus Viscum; species Viscum album. The sequence continues at coordinate 54,599,033 of OY728152.1, read as the reverse complement.
ATATGGAAAAAATAAATTGATATAATGCCATTTAATTATTCACATGGATATTCTACTAATCAAATAATCACATTCAATATCAACAACCACTTTCATAATGATGGAATGCATAATCCCAGACAATCATAACCACGTAGCCAATGCCTCATGCCAAGACTAAAAATAAGATTTTGTCAAGGCCTCGTTCCAAGACACTAGTTTGTCTCATGAGACCTACCGATGCATCGAGGAGCTATAGCAGGCTCCATCCATCACTTACTAAGTCCAATGAATTCCTCATATGAACAGGTTTAAACATAACATAATCATTCGTATTAAAACAAGCATACGAAATGTAAATAATTTCTCCATAAATCATGAATGGTATAAAAATAACACATCCATTGTCAAAAATATCACAAAACCTTAAATAATATACAAATGTTATGAATCATAATAAATCAAATTCAAATAAGATTAAAATCCATCAATGGATGTTGACATAGATGAAATCAAAATTATTTGATATAAATATCTATTTTTTTAAATCATTTAAATGTCACATAATTATAAAAGGAAACATTTACTTTGAATATATTCTTATAATCATTTAAGTTAAGCTTCAATGATTTTATAAGGTTGAAAAATAGTCACACCCTCCGTATAAGTTAAAAAAACATTCTTACCTTAAATTTGTCAAAAAGGTTAAAAAGGATATTATTTGGAAAACAACAGAATGATTCCATTATAAACAACTTATAAAATTAAAAAAGGTTATAAATGAATTTAACCCAAAGACTATAAAATATTATGAATGCTTTGAAATACATTTTTGAGAAACATGGATGTGGCTGATAAAGAGTTCCCAGTAGATAATTATGTGTAAACAACCACGGATAATGAAGAGATTGTAAAATAAATTCTTACCTTGTACTTTTACTTGGTTAAGGGTAGGTTAACATCCTATATAATGGTGAAATAATTTTTATTAAATTAAACAATAATCATATAAATTAATATGATATCATATATTATCTTTTAATATTGCTGTGTTAATAATATCTTAGTATTATTGTCGTTTCGGTAGTTAATTTACTCGTTTTATTTTATATGTTTTGTTACATAAGTCATGTTATTTATGGATAGGCTGTATATTATTCATATAAGGAATGATATCAAGTCCTTAAATATTATTTTTAATCATTAGATAAGAATTATAATTGCATGGATATGATGGGGAATTAATCTCATCGCGTTCGTGGAGACAGTAGTCCGTACATACGCACGAGCGACAATATCATTCATTTGATATTAAAATAATATATAATTGGATGGTATATAATATATACAGAATCATTATCATGTTATATTTATTATTTACATGAATTACATATCATTATCATACCCATCCAAATAATAATTTTTTTGAATAATAGTTACACCACGACGTGGAGACGGTATGCCGTACGTATGCACGTATGGTGAAATGTCATTCAAATGATGGATAGAATACTGAATATGGTTGTACCATATTTATAATAACATAACAGTATATATAATATATTGGATTTATTATTTTAGAAAGGAAATAACAAAGACATAAGAATTTGAAGAAGAAAGGAACTTGAAAAAGGGTGGTGAAAACATTACCTCTTCTTCGGGTTCTTCATTTTGATTTGATCAAAAGGGCTCCATAGGTTGGATTTAGGATCAAAATAAGGCCTCTAGGATTAATTTAGGGAAGTTTAGAGAGTATTTGGGCAGGGTTTTTCCAAAACAAAAGGCTTTGAAGGTGTGAAAAATTGGATAGAAGTTGTCTCCTTTTATAAGGGGGAGGAGGGGCTATTTAGAAAAAACATAATGTATTAATTTATAATAAATTAATATTCAGTTTATTATGGCTAGAAAGTGGATTATTAAAAGTATAAGGTTGGGTTTAGTCTAAATAAATTCAACCAATATATTTTAGACAGGTTTGGGTAATTATATTAACCTTATCTTTTAGTTTTAACTCTTATTTAATTAGATTGGCATTTACCATGTCACTTTGCATTTTTATGTTATATAGTTAATAAACATACTATATATATACAAGATACCCCCAAGTGGTCCATTAATGACACACCTATAACTATATAAGTCCTTTGGCCGATACTTATATTTTTTGGAATAGAATATCAATTAATAATATAATACTTGTTTTAAAAACTCATTTATGACAATTCTGAAAATATTTAATAATTGATTTTTTTTAAATCTTAAAAATTTATTAATTAAGAAAAAATTCATTTAATCAATACTAGAAATTCATATTAAGCAATAAAATTCTTGGATGGCATCAAAACATTCAAATTATATTTATCCGATCTTTTATAATACCAATTATTTGATTCTTTCATTAATAAGGAAAATACTGCATCATTATTGTGTCATAAATAAATTTAATTATTAAATGTCTAAAAATTATAAATAAAATAACATTATGTAGGAACTTTTTTTATATTTCTAATGGACATTTATAGTTGAAAATATAACATATATAACCCTAAGTAAAAATTGTTTTTCAAAAAGATATATGCTTATGTCATTTATGTATTTACTTTAACTTAATTAATATAATGTGTCCTTAACACCTACAAGGGGCTCAATGGGGTACCAAAATCGACCCAATGATGACCATGGTCGGAAATGATTCAACAAATAAGGTTAGGACACGTTTTAGGGTAACTGATTATTATAATAATATTACTTTTTTACTCTTATTTAACAGATTTACCCTTTAACCATGGTAAATAAAATATTTACCGAAGTAATTATTCAAAATTTCTAAAAATAAAAGGTAACTATTTAAACAATTTGGAAATATTGATTCAAAATATATAATCCATTTTTCCAAATTCAAAACACAGAAGTGACAGAAATTAATTTAAAATTAATTTCTGCTGTCAAAACAAAATGCGTGTTTTTAAGAAGTAATAATAATCAAAAGATTGACACTTGTTTATGTTCGGTTTAATTGTGAACATATGTCCAATGACAAAAATTGCATTAAATTGTAAAAATATATTCTAAATATACTTTAAAACCACTAAAATTCACAATTTGTCACTATTAATTATTTTGATAAAAAAAGTTGTTTTTAATTAAAATTTAGTAATTTTCACTATTCATCAAAATATAAAAGTTATCCGAAAAGTGCCAAAATTTAACCCTATGATAATTTCGATATTAAAAATCAAAAAAAGAAGTCCATTTTTAGAGATAAAATTTATAAAATTTCATAAAGTGGGTATTACTATTCATAACGGCTAGTTTGATTGGTCATGGTGTGTTAGAATCTCGAAATTGTGTACAATGCAAGCTATTGCGTTATTCAAAAGGAAACAAACCATGGAAGAATGGGGTGTTACATTCTCCCCTAATTCAAATAATTTCCCCCTCGAAATTTCTGGAATATTATTTCTTAAATAGACTCGGGCGGTTCTTCATCATAAGATCCTCGGGTTCCCATGTTGCCTCTTCCATCTTATGGTTTCTCCATAGAACTTTTACCAGACGAGTCGTCTGGTTTCTCAGCACTTATTCACCTATATCAAGAATCGTGATAGGCTTTTCACAATAAGACAGATTAGGTTCCATCTCTAATTATTCATAGGTGAGTACATGCATTGGTTCAGGCATGTATTTTCTCAACAGTGATATGTGGAACACATCGTGAACTTTGGAGAGATTTGGCAGCATTGCCAAACGGTATGCTACAGCCCCAATTAATTTTATAATTTCGAAATGTCCGATGTACCTAGGACTCAATTTACATTTCTTACCGAAACATATAACTCCCTTCCATGGATAAAACTTCATGAAAACATGATCTCCTACCTAAAATTCTTAATCCTTCATTCGATTATCGGCATAGGTATTCTGCCTACTTTGAGTTTCTTTGATGTGGTTTATGATTACCTTCACCTTTTCCATCATTTCAACCACCAGTTCTAGGCCAATGAGTTTTCTTTCACCAATGTCATCCCAACTGGTTGGTGTGTGACATCTCTTTCCATACAACGCTTCATATGGTGCCATCTGAATACTTGAATGGATGCAATTGTTATAGGAAAATTCCACCAGAGGTAAATATTGATCCCACATAACCTAAAAGTCATGTGAGCATGATCTCAACATGTCTTCTAAGGTTTGAAAAGTCTGTTCTGATTTTCCATCTATTTGAGGGTGGTAGGCAGTGCTCAAACGATGTTCAGTATCCAAGGCCTTCTAAAGACTCTTCCAGAATCTTGAAGTAAAACGGGGATCATGATTAGAAACAATCGCTAGGGGTACTCCATGAAGTCTCAAAACATCATTAATATATAGTTTTTCTAGACGTTCTAGTGGTAGATCTTCTCTTATAGTAAGAAAATATGCTGACTTGGTAATACGGTCAACAATAACCCATATTGCATCATTCCGTCTAGGAGTCTTTGGTAGCCCCATGACAAAGTCCATCGTAATATTGTCCCATTTCCACTCTGGTATGGGAAGAGATTTCATGACTCCTCTAGGATGTTGCCTTCCAGCTTTCACTTGATGAAAAACCATACATCTTGACCCAAAATCAGTAATCTCCCTGTTCATGTTGTCCCACCAAAAATGTTCCTTCAAATCTCTATAGATTTTGGTGCTCCCAGAGTGTATAGAGAAATTGGAGCTATGTGCATCATCTAACAATTCACTTTTCAGATCAGGTATATTGGTAACAAAAAGTCTCTTCCCAAATATTAAAATTCCTTCTTCATACACAAATTCTCTAAATCTCCCATCATTCACAACTTTAATCTTCTTTGGAAATTCTTCATCATCAGTCTGAGAACACTTAATCCTTTCTAGTAAAGATGGTTTGACAACCATTTGAAAAAGAATTGATGTTTCACCTTCCTTGGTGATTCCCATATCAAACTTTTCTAGATCCATGAAAATTGTATCCCTTTCAACTCTTATCATGTTCAAAACTCCATGATCATTTCTTCTCAAAGAATCATCCACCTTATTTTCCTTCTATAGGTGGTATTGTATCGTGCAATCATAATCCTTGAGTAGTTCAAGCCATCGCCTTTGCCTCATGTTGAGTTATTTCTGTGAGAAAATGTACTCCAAACTCTTCTGATCAGTATAAATCTCACATTTTTCACCATAGAGATAATGCCTCCATATCTTCAAAGAAAAAATTATATCATCTAACTCAAGTTCAAGAGTAGGATAGTTTTACTCATGAATTTTTAGTTTTCGTGATGCATAGGAAATAACCCTAACATTCTTCATAAGGAAACAATAAAGTCCTTTCTTTGATGCATCACTAGAAATAACAAACCCACCATTCCCCAATGGTAGATTATATATAGCAGCATTGACTAATCATCACTTCAGTTCTTAAAAAAAATCTTCACTCACTTTTCTCCAAACAAATTTAACCCCTTTACATGTGATCTTTGTTAATGGGTTAGCCAATCGGGATAAATTATGGAAAAACATCTATAATAACCTGATAAACCAATTAAACTACGTACCTCAGTTATACTTATCAGTGTAGTCCAATCCTGGATTGCCTTGGTCATAGAAGGATCAACATAGATTCCATCTTTAGAGACAATTTGTCCAAGGAAAGAAATCTCCTGAATCCATAATTCAAAATTGAAAAAAATTCCATATAATTCATGTCTTCTCAGAGTCTTTAATATAATTCGCAAGTGATTTTCATGATCATTGTAGCTTTTGGAGTATACCAAGTTATTATCAATAAATACCACTACAAAGTCATCAAGATATTCATTGAAAACTCTTTTCATTAGATCCATGAAAATAAAGGGTGCATTAGTCAGCCCAAAAGCATTACTGTAAACTCGTAATGCCCGTACCTGGTTTGAAATGTTGTCTTTGGAATGTCTTCCTTCTTCACACACAACTGAAGGTATCTAGATCGAAGGTCAATCTTTGAAAAGTATTGAGCTCCATGCAGTTGGCCAAATAAATCATCAATGCGAGGTAGGGGATACTTGTTCTTTATTTTTATAGCCTTGATCTCCCTGTAGTCGATACATAACCTCATAGATCTGTCCTTCTTTTTAACAAAAGCAACAGGTTCTCCCCATGGAGAAACACTAGGGAGAATAAATCCCTTATTACTCAATTCCTATATTTGTTTCTTTAGTTAAACTAATTCCATAGTGTCCATTCTATAAGGGGTCTTCGATATAGGCCTTGATACATGAATTAAATTAATGGAAAACTAAACGTCTCGTTCTGGAGGATGTCCAGGTAAATATTCCAGAAACACATCTAAATATGCTTTCAAAATAGGTACATCTTCTATTTGAACATTCCTTTCTTCACCCATAGTCATTTCATTCTCTTCCTCCCCAATAATTGAATTTAGTTGAGCTATTGGGGGTGGATCTAGATAAGAATAGGTGGTGACGATTCTGATCTAAAGATAAGGTGTTCCTTATCACCATCCTCAAAAATTATAACCTAGTTCTGATTACAATAAATCTTCACATAATGGTCTAAAATCCAATCCATACCGAGGATTATATCTAACTTAATCACAGGTATGCCAATGAGATCAGCGAATAAAGAAGATTTATATGCTCTAATGGGGACTGATTCACAAAACATTTCTGCAATGATATTTCTCTTTGGATTTTTAACTAACAACTCCCTTGTTAAATCAGATTGGAAATATCTAATTTTCTTATCAAACTGGATAGATATGAAACAATGATATGATCCAGAATCAAATAAAGCATTTTCTAATCTTGAGGAATCCATTAAATTACCTCCCACAACATTGTTCAGAGCTTCTAACTTAGCAGTTTTTATAGCATAAGCTTTGCCTTGATCCCCGGGCCTTTTCTAGAGTTATGTTCCCCTGACAATTAGGAAATTCATTTGAATAATCTCCCATCTATCTACAATTATAGCATTCCACATTGACAACAACTCTCTTTCCCTTACAATAATGAGTTTGGTGGCCTTTTTCACCACACATGTAATAGACTCCCATTCCCTTCCAGAAAGTAGCGGGGTGTTTCTTCCCACATTTACTGTAGGATGGGTAATAAAATTTTACCTTCTTCCATTTATTTTCATTTCTATAGTGGTCAGTAGAACTCTTCTTCTCTTGCTTTGCCTTGAATTCATAAGACATAGCGAATTCCTTTTCTATCTTGATAGCAAATGAGAAAATATCTTCGTACGATGAGAAAGATTGTGAGACTAATTCTAGAAGGAGAAATGGTTTTAACCCATCAAAAAAACCATCAATCTTACTTCATGGGTTATGTATATAATCTGTTTCATGCCTCGCTAACCTTGTAAAGTTAGCCTCATACTTTGCGACATTCTAATCCTCATTTTGCCTCAAACTCAAAAATCGCATTTCCATATCTGCTCGATGGTCATGAGGAAAGTATTTTTCTAAGAAAGGCTCTTTGAACTCCCTCCTTTCCATATTTTATACTTCATCATCTTCCTTCGTTTTTTGTATCAATAACCACCATTGATCAGCATCTCTAGTGAGGTGATAAACTTCCATGACAACTTTTTCCCTTTCACTAATACCAAAGCCTGAAATATTTTTTCTAGGAAACTTATCCATTGCTCAGCTACTAATGGATTCGTACTCCCATTAAATGTTGGTGGTTTCTGTCTCATGAAGCAATCTAACATTTATCCTCCATGCTGCGGATCAGGCTGCACCATATGGGTATGGTTATTATTCATAACCAGACTTAGTGGTCCCACTATGGTGATTAGATGATCAACACCAGTTGCATCACCATCTCGACTATAATTTTCTTGACCAGGAGGGAAATAACTACTTGGATTGCATGCATTGATACGATTTCCATTCCTTCCACTAGGATCCATTTCTAAACAATGGCATAAAGTAGATCATTTTATGAATAAAAATACATAATTCCATACATGTAAAACACTTAACATAAATTGAACTATTTATGGATATAATCCATAATCATTAAAAAAATGTTTTAATTCAGGAATTATATACTCATAAACCCTTCATAATGGATTGTAAAGAAAATGATAATTATCCCTAGCATATCCCCCATTAGTGTCATAACTGAGAGTGCAGCAAGGCCTGTTGTCGTGCTCCAGTTCCCGCTCGAGTCTAGCTCAAAGCGGTGCTTTCCAGTTTTACCCCTAGGTATATCTATGCCAGAGTCTCCTCTACCTGCTCATATCTAGAAAGGGATTTACTGCTTGGAAAACTCAAAAAATATATACAATACTCAAATTCTATGAAATTCTTCTATACTATTCCTCAAAGACCATCTTATGTCTATGTGCTCTAATCAGAGTTTATCTAAATCTAGCTTCCAAGGTTTGTACTAATGTTTCTCGGATACCAACTATAATGCCTCGACCCTAGTTACCTAGAGTCGGTGCATTATTACATAACATTGTCATGATCAAAAAAGATATTTTCTCAAAAGAAATATTAGTTTAGTAGCCTTGAAATCACAATATATATTCATAAGTCTTACATTACATCAAAAAGTGAAAAAAACTACAAAAAAATCTTGTCTTTATATCCCCTGATACTATCAGTGAAGGTCATTCATAAATAATTCTTCACATCCTGGGAAAAATAAATCATTGAAAGGGGAGTTCTCAGATGCTCAGTAAGGATAACAATATAGCGAAAAATTTCATAAATAAACAAAACATTTGTGGTAGTGTATAACTAAAACAGAAGACTTTTAAACATGAACTTCAGTATAATATGGAAAAAAATAAATTGAAATAATGCCATTTATTTATTCTCATGGATATTCTACTAATCGAATTATCACATTATATATCAATAACCACTTTCATAATGATGGAATGCATAATTCTAGAATATCATAACTACGTAGCCAAGGCCTTGTGCCTAGAATACAAATAAGATTTTGTAAAGGCCACATGCCAAGACACTAGTTTGTCTCACGAAACCTTCTGATTCATTGAGGAGATATAGCGGGCTCCACCCATCACTTACTAAGTCCGACACATTCCTCATATGAACAGTTTTATACATAACATAAACATTCTTATTAAAACTAGCATACAAAATGTAAATAATTTCTCTATAAACCATGAATGGTATGAAAATAACAAACCCATAGTCAAACATACCACAAAACCTTCAATACTATACAAAAGTTTTGTATCATAATAAATCAACTTCAAATTTGTTTAAAATCCATCAATGGATGTTGACATAGATGAAATGAAAACTATTTGAGAGGAATATATCTTTTTTTGAAATCATTTAAAAGTCACATAATTATAAAATAAAACATTTACATTAAAAATATTTTTATAATATTTTAAGGGACGCTTCAATGATTTTATAACGGTGAAAATTAGCCGCACCCACAGTATAAGTTAAAAAAACATTCTTACATTAATATTATCGAAAATGTTAAAAAGGACCTTGTCTGGAAAACGACGGAAAGATTGCTTTATAAAAATCTTATAAAAGTCAAACAAGGTTATTAATGAATTTATCCCATAGTATATCAAATAGTAAGAATGTTTTGAAATACATTATTAAGAAATATGGATGTGTATGATAAAGAGGTCCCAGAAGATAATTACGTATAAACAACCTCGGATAATGATGAGATTGTGAAATAAACCCTTACCTTGTACTTTTCATTGGTTGAGGGTTGCTTAACCTCTTGGATAATGTTTAAATAATTGTTATTAAATTATAAAAGAATCATATACATTAATATGATATCATATATTATCTGTTATTATATATTTGTTAATAATATCATAGTATTATTTCCGTTTCAGGTGTTAAATTACACGTTTTCTATTAAATGTTTTGTTACATAAGACTTGTTTTTTATGAATAGGTTGTATATTATTCATATAAAAAATGATATCAAGTCCATAAACATTATTTTTAATCATCAAATTATAATTATAATTGCATGGATACGATGGGGAATGAATCTCATCGCGCTCATGGAGAAGGTTGTCCGTACGTACGCACGATCGACAATATCATTCTATTGATATTAAAATAATATATAATTGGATGGTATATCATATATATATAGAATCATTATCATTTTATATTTATTATATACATCAATTACATATCATTATCATACACATCCAAATAATAATTCTTTTGAATAATAATTACATGATGACGTGGAGACGGTAAGTCGTACGTACACACGTATGATGACATGTCATTCAAAGGATAGATAGAATACTGAATATGGTTGTACAATATTTATAATAACATCACTGTATATAGATGATACTGGAGTTATTATTTTAGAAATTAAACAACAAAGAAATAAGAAGTTGAAGAAGAAAGGAACTTGAAAAAGGGTGGTGAAGACATTACCTCTTCTTTAGGTTCTTCCTTTTTATTTGATCAAAAGGGCTCTATAGGTTGGCTTTCTGATCAAACTAAGGCCTCTAGGTTGAATTTAGGGAATTATATAGAGTAGTTTTTCGTGGTTTTCTGAACCAAAAGGCTTCGACGATGTGTATAATTGGATAGATGTTGTCTCCATTTATAAGGGGGAGGAGGGAATCTTTAGGAAAAACATAATGTAAATTTTTTTAATAAATTAATATTCGATTTCTAATGGATTGAAAGTGGATTTAAAAATGTCTAAGATGGGGATGGGTTAAATCCATTCAACCAACAGATTTTAGATAGGTTTGTATCATTATATTAACCTTATCTTTTAGTTTTAACTCTTAGTTAATTAGATTGACATTTATCATGTCACTTTTTATTATTATATTATATAGTTAATAAATTTACTATATACTTCCAAGTGACCTTCAAGTGGCCCATTAATGATACACCAAACATTATATAAGTCATTTTCCCAAACCTTACATATTATGTAATAGAATATCAATTAATAATATATTACTTGTTTTAAAAACTCATTTATGTAAATTTTGACAATATTTAATAATTGATTTTTGTTAAAGTCCTAAAAACTTTATTAATTAGAACCAAATTTATTTAAGCAATCCTAACATGTCATATTAAAAAATAAAATTAGTTTATGGCATCAAAATTTTCAAAATATATTTAGTTTAACTTTTATAATTCCAATTATTTGATTCTTTCATTAATAAGGAAAGTGTTGCGTCATTATTGTGTCATAATTAAATTTAATTATTAAATGTCAAAAATTTATAAATAAAATAAAATTATGTATTAAATATTGTTATATTTCTAATGAATATTTATAGTTGAAAATATAACATATATAACCCTATGTAAAAATTGTATTTCTAAAAGATATATTCTTCTTTTATTTATTTACTTTCTTTAACTAAATTAATATAAAGTGTTCTTATCACCTACAAGTGGCTCCATGGGGTCCCAAAATCGACCCAAATATGCCAATGGTCGGACATGTATCAACCAATATGGTTAGGACACGTTTTAGGGTAATTTATTATCATTAAAATATTATTATTTTACCCTTATTTAATGGATTTACCCTTTAACCATGGTAAATAAAATATTTACCAAAGTAAATATTCAAAATGTCTAAAAATAAAAGTTACCTATTTACACAATTTGGACATCCTAATTCCAAATATGGAATCCATTTTTCCAAATTCAAAATACAGAAGTGTAAGAAATTAATTTAAAATTAATTCTCCCTATCAAAACAAAAAACGTGTTTTTGAGAAATAATAACTATCACAAGACTGACACTTGGTTATTTCCAGTTTAATTGTGAAATTTTGTCCAATGACAAAAATTGTATTAAATGGTAAAACTATATTCCAAATATACGTTAAAACCACTCAAATTAATAATTTATAACTATTAATTATTTTTATTAAAAAATTTGTTTTTAATTATAATTTAGTAATATTTACTATTCATCTAAATATAAATGTTATCTGAAAAGTACCAAACTTTCACCCTAGGATAATTTCAATATTCAGAATCCAACAATGAAGTCCATTTTGAGAGATAAAATTTATAAAATTTAAAAAATTGGGTATTACTTTTCATAACAGCTTGTTTGATTGGTCACGGTGTGTTAGAATCTCGAATTTGCGTTCAATGCAAGCTATTGCATTATTCAAAGGGAGATGTACTGTGGAATATTGGGGTGTTACATAGGGTATTGGGAAAATAAATACTAAAAATTAATATATCACCCATAATCCTGAAAATCCATTGCACCCAAAACCTATAAGTTGTTTCAGATGGGTCCCTATTAAATTTAAAATAATTTATTTTATTTTTAATCCATAAAAAATCATCAATGAATTTTAATTCAATATTATCGATAATTTATAATTTATTAATTAACATGTTATTTAAAAAATAATATTTTTCATTCATATTTTTATTTTATAAAAGGTCATGGAAAATATTAAAATGACTAGATATTCCATCGAGAACAACCAAAAAAATTTAGGTAGGTTAGAGTTATGGTGTGTGTAGCATGATTACAAACCTTGTACCATTGAATGCAACATATGTCTATGTTTCATGACACATGAAATTCCATAAAATTATTATATGCAGTGTATACAGCATGTTGACCAACCAACCTAGCACATGGTATGTTAGATTACACTATCTGAATATAGTGTACCCAATGTGTAGTCTACACAGGTTTATGGTGAATATAGTGCAATCTGTGTGGTCATTATAGATGGTTTATCCATGTTAATGTGAAAAACTGATTATTTATGATATACAAGATGTTTCTATTGTGAGCACACCAAGAATTTAGTTATTTAGCATCTCCAAAATATAAGATGATAAAAAAATTTAAAACAAAGGACACACAACATAGGGGCTAAACATTGTAACGATTTCTTATACAGACATTATGTTAAAACTATGATACACACTAAAGACTAAGAAGAGTATCTCAGGCACCTAAAAAAGTTGATACATGACATGTAGTTGGCACGTACACACTATATATTCTTTCTTAGTCTGCACACCTAATCCCCATATAATTTACATATACATTTAATGTATGATCATTCGTGATCTAGAATAATACCATTTTATGTGTTGTAATTTTTTTTAATTTGATTTATTTCATGTCTATGTTGTTGTTATAAAATTAAATTTGATGGTCTGTGAGTTATCCCACCACCATTATTACACAAGACCTAAATTTCCAAGGATATTTAAGTAATACCCCATCAACCAATACTTTGGTTCCCCTCATCAGAGTTTTTTTATAAATAATTATAACTAATGGAGTATCCCATGTAACATGGAGGTGGCTCAATATGGAACTATAGTGATTCCAACCCCGGGTTTTAGATAGTTGGATGGGTGGAATATTGTTTCTCATTCCACGATCAGCAATAAGAGTAATTTTCTAAAGGTACTATGTCATTTAATGTCTAATCATTTTATGAGCCATTATATAAAGTTCATGAATTGGTTATTTAATTCATTTTTTATTTCTATCTATGAGTTATTTAATTTTTAAATATGCTAGTCTTTGATAACTTAACTAAATTATTTAATATGAAAATATTTAATTTAAATAAATTGATGGTGTTTAAATGTTTTATCCACCATGGTTAACTAATTAATTAAATTTCATATAATATTCAGATTAAATGAAAATGATAAATGAATATAATTTCTATAAATAATAAATAAAAATACCTAAACGACATTCGGTAATACATAGCCATAAATTAATTGATTAAGAATTAGGGAAAGAGTACTAATTATTTGAACATCATTCATTAGGAAACTTACATTAATGATGGAGTTCCATTTAAGGTTTTTACATGACCTAATGACTTTATAATAAAAGAATTATCCATTCATAGACATAATGTATCATGGAAGAATGTATTAAGGAAATCTAAGTTATGATTTTATGATAGAGAAGTCCACTCAATGGATCACTGAGATGCAAGACCATAGTTGGAAATGACCTAACTACGTAAATACATTAAAGTATCATAACCAACCCCTATTGGGGTTATGTTAACGGTAATATAGATCCTTTACACTATAATATACTTGAAACATGACATTGCAAGTTCAATGTGTGGCCTATTGGGATATCATAGAATAGCGGGATATTAAATAAAAAAGAAATTAATTTATTATTTATCACATTATTTTAAATAAATATTAATATTAATAATCTTCTATTTAATTGTATAATAAAATGTATAAATGTCCATACACCTTATACCTATAAAAAATTTGACATAGATCCTCCTTGATAGATGTAAATCCCCGAAGTGGTTTAGATATCATCGGGTTATGGTATCCCATGAACGAAAATCTATCTAGCAAGAATATTCAATGACTGATAATATTTATAAGGAGAAAAGTGATTTAGTGTGCATTATCAATGAAAAATATTTCAATGATGATTTCAATGTTTAATTTTTTTTATTTATTTTATTCAGGTGAACTCATGATATCTCAGGAAAACATTGATGTGTATTTCATGGTTCAGAACCACTATGATGTTTACCAAGAGAGATATATAAAGGAATAGTTTGATATTTCCAAGAATCTATTATAGAGCATGTTTAGAGATGGAACCACATTTGTGCTTCATATAGTCAATCTCAATTCCTACATTTATCTCCTATAGGTTGTAGGGTTTTTGTTGGACAATGAAGTCAGCATTGATCTCAATCATACATCACTTCCTCATATCTTCATCATCTTTGTTAAATATTTTCATATCAAAACATTGGTATATATCATTTAAATATTACTACACTTCTTCACCAAATATATAAGGATATAAATCACAAAAAGTCTTCACCCATTATGGTGAGTAAACCATAAGTGAAATAGAATATCTCAAATCACATTTCTTATCCATTACCATCCAAGAATAGGATGATAAATGCGAATCAAATGGACCAAGATGTTGTTTTTCTCACATGTGGTATGATGGTTTACTATAAATAAAACTACAACTTTCCAAAGAAACAAATAAAATCCTGAAATGTTTTTTATGGATTGAAATTTATTTGATTCTAAAAATTGTGTATTAGATGAATCATTTGGTTCTCACATATATATTGAAAATCAAGTAAGAAACATGCACTATAAGTTATAAAGATTAAATTTATAGGATACCCTACTTAAACTACTAGACATTACCTATATGACCCCTTTGGAAAAAAGGTAATGGTTTTAAGACATTAAAAATTCACTGAAATGGATGTAAATAGTAAAAAATATTGTCGGAGTGAGATAGACTTTGAATACATTGATGATCAATGTACACAAGAGTTTACATCAAAAAAGATTCCAAAAATCCCCATGGAAAAAGAATCTACTCACCAAAAAAATGTACTATGTAGGAGAATAAGGTATTTTAGAGAACTAGAGAAGAATGTTTTCTAGTCACTATGTATGGTGACTCTTTATTTGTTTATAATAATTATCCTCAAACAAATAATGATCTAGTAAGTGGAAAATATGTTTCCCTGTGGAAATAATTCATTAATTATTAAATGGATTCAATATAACATATATTCCCATTATTTAACATTAAAATAGAATTTATTACTTAAAATTGAACAAAATAAAAACTATAATATTGGTAATTTTTTTGTATTTTGGAATTAATTATAGTAGATAACACATTTAAATAGGAAAAATATCATATTTATTGAAAACGTCATTAATATGATGGCACTTAAAACAACATGGGGTAACCTATAGACATACATAAGAAATGGGTGAACTATAAATCCTAGTAAGGGAATAAGAATGAAATAATGTAATAAATTTTAGAAAATATTGATATTAATGGGGAATAAAAGTAACATGAAAAATAATGAAAGATATGTAATTATAATCATGAAGTAAACAAGGGAAATGTGGCCAAAACATACAACACTACATCGTAAACACAAGCTAAGGATAGCTTCCTAGAAATCATGATGAAAAATTTCCCACAAAATAATCAGGTTGAATACCTTTCCCAACATGAAGTCTCATGATAATAAAAATTACCCAATGCATTGGAGATCTATAAATCTTTTGGTGAACCTGTCCCTTTCATTTCATTCTCGTGATTAAGTGTGCCACATTGATCCTAAAACATGGATTCAATAATAATCATAATTTAATAAAAGATCAATTATTATGTAATAGATCAATTTATGTCCCATGTAATATATTTATAATTTTATAAATATGAAACCCATTGATAAAAAATGGGTATGGAATTCCTAACATAATTTTTCCGAACTAGAAAAACACAATGAAATTTTAGTAGCATAATGATGTTATATAAATTTTTAAAAAATGGGGTGATGTGAGAGAAAGCTGTATCTCATAATTTTTAAATGAAATTGGAAGTAATAGGTACATGTAATGACATATACCAACATTATGAATTGTAAAATAGAGGGTATAAGATAAAAAATAAACTTGAACAAAGAAGAGAATATGGGGATTTCTTACTTGAGTGTGTGAATAATAATTCTTGGGATGTTCTTATTGATAGTTTCGGGTGCCTTGGGAGGATTATAACGAGGGTATTAGTGATAAAGGACATGTTCAAATGATTTTTAGTTAATTTAAATTAGATTTTGGGTCAGTTTATATAATAAATGAGTGGGTAATTCATTAGCATTTCTAATACTTATGTTTTGATGTCTATATAGTAAAATAACCAAAACCAATATCCTTTTTACTGTTATGGACCATGGATTCATCCATATCATATTTGTTTCTATTATATTATATTTTCATGGGGTGAAAATTAAAATATAACACACTTTCTTATGTTGAAGTGAGTCATACTCTTAAAGAAATGATTTAAAATCCTAAAAATATAATATATTTTCTGGAGGATTCATAATGGCATTATAAAAAAAATAAAACAAAAATGGAAACCACATTATTTTAAATTTAAAACATATATTTGGTTTTAGATGCCTTTTAGAGTATTTATTATGTCACTTCTATGCCATTATGATGTCATAATACAAAAAATATATTTATAAAGTATATAATTTTTTTCTGATAAATCGATTGTCTCGAAAAATTATGAAACATTAATCATTGGATAATTTTTAAATTATTATTACAAAGAATAATATTAATTTTAACTAAATAAATATATAAATACATTTATTTTTACTTTTAAAATAAAACAATATTTTCTTAAGAAATGAATGGGTTTTTAAACAATAATAGTTTTGAAACCACTATAAAAATTAAATTTGATATCACAAAAATTATATGCTAATTTATTATTGATAAAATTTATTTATTAATTATATTTTTTTAAAACATTTTTTATTTAAAAAATAAAATAATTCATTAAAAAAATTCTTAATTGAATTTGAATAATAACCAAAGACACAATTGGTTTTTTATTATATCAAAATAAAAATAATTCATAAATTAAAAATATTATTATTGTAATATATTAATTATTCTATAAAAAATAATTTACATAATAATATTTATGGGGTCTTCATACATATCACTTAAATTCACCTAAAACCCATATGAGTAAGGTGTACGGTTGTGATAATTTCATGGGGTTGTTTAGGGTACATTTTTTGGATCATGATCTTAATGAGCTTGAAATTTTCTTGTAAAAGATTATTTTCATTCATAAGTGATTAGATCTTAGCTTGGGATTGTTTGAGGGAAAACCACAAAGATTCTATCTCCCTATGATGCTCCGATAAATGGTATTTATATGGTCTGTTCCTACAAGTTGAGGCCATCAATTACTTTTTCTATATCAGTTGGATTTGATGAAACCCAATATTTATACTAATCATGTGATAACTATTATATTTATATTTTATCAATGGTAAGGATTATTAATGGTTTTCTATGTATGATAGTATATCATAAAACCAAATAAGTGAATGTTTCTTCTATAAACATATTTCCTAACAAGACATTAAATCACAAGGGTAATTTTATTTATTACCATATCGGTAATTAAAATATTCTCCTATTTTGAAGTTTCTACTAGAAAATTTTCATTTCCCACACTAAAATAGATAAATGTAACTCTATTTCATCACTTCGACAAGTTATCAAATTACTTCTTCAAACATTTTTTTCCTTGGCAACATTACTATGTTCATTGACTTATTTCATCGAACATTGTATCAACAAGGTAAGAATTTCACATGATTCTCTGTATATGAAAGGTCATTCTCAAATGGTACCACCACTGTATTGATTAAATTTCTGGGTTTTCGAATGTACTTTATCTATAAGGATACATGTAATACATAATACACATGAGATTGGTTGTGTAGAATTTCAAGTCGGTATGCCACCGCTCAGATGCAATTAAGGATTTCGAGGGGGGTTATTTTTTTTTTGACTCACATATACATTATTTGAAAATATAATTACGTTATTCTATGGGAATATGTATAGGAATACCATGTCTCCAACATCAAACTCTAGGTCTCGTCGATGATTGTCAGCATATGTCTGTTTTTGACTCTGGGCAATTTTGATGTGATGATGAATAGTCTTATCATTTTTCATAATTTTCACATACATTTCAATAACTATGAGTATTTTATCACCAACATCCTCATAACATGAAGTTATTCTATTCCTCTTTCCATTAAGGGGTTTATAGGGTTCATTTTGGATTCACTAGTGCAAACTATTATTTTATGAGAAGTCAACTAGAGGAAGATGTTGATCTTATCTTTGTTGACGCTCCTTTTTCTCACATTATCAAAAGGGATGGAAAGGGAAATGACTTAGAAAAAATTGATTCATCCTTTGATGAAAACATCAAAAATAAATAAAGGCATGAACAATTCTTCTAATGCGCATGCACCGCACAAGTTCCCTCAATATCAAGCAAGTATACTTGCGCGTCACCTAATGGTCGCACAAGTGACTTTCACACCCTCTTTGAAAACCGCACGGGGACTTCTCTAGCCTATAAATACCCTCGGTGGGCCCCCCATTTTGAGAGGAATTTTTCCAAAATTTAGATACAGATCTCTAAATGCCCATGTCTCTTCTTCAAGTCTTCCGAACACTTCTAAGGTAATTATTTACCTAGAATGGAAGGTCTAAACAAGAGGAATAAGGTCTAAGTGTTAGAATTCACCAACACTTGCATGCCTAAGTGTTTTACCCTTAAGGGAAACAGACACACTTGCATGCATCCTTACTTACTCATTGAAACTTGAGCGCCACTCTTATGGAAATATCTCAGGATGATTCTAAAGGCTTTGGTCATGTATCGCCCAAGTATTACTCTACTTGTCAAGGATCGAGCGAGTACCCATGTGCCGCGCAGGTATACCTGCGCACCCAGGACTTGAATGCCCACGCAGTACCTGCGCGCCTACCAGGACTTGAGCGCCCTTCTATTTTTTGGGTGCCCTTCCTGCCCATTTAACCCCTCTTATGCCATTTCACCTCTCCTATTCAAAATTCAGTCTTCAAGACACTGTTCAAAGAAATTTATGGAATGTTTTCTTGATTGACTCCCTTATCTGAAAGGATTTATGTGGAACATCTTTCAAAACATAGTGATTTTCACATCTTTATATCACTAACGTTAAGGAGTTCATTCATTCAACCTCATCCTCTAAGATGATAGAATCATTGATTTGGGCCTCCTTCTCAGGAGTAATCCCCAAGTCCTCATTGATTTGGGCCTCCTTCTTAGGAGTAAGCCCCAATTCCTCATTGATTTGAGAATCCTTTTCAGGAGTAAGCCCCATGTACTCATTGATTTGGGCCTCCTTCTAAGGAGTAAGCCCCAAGTCCTCATTGATTTAGGCCTCCTTCTCATGAGTAAGCCCCAATTCCTCATTGATTTAGGCCACCTTCTTAGGAGTAAGCCCCAAGTCCTTATTTATTTAGGCC
This sequence comes from Viscum album, assembly GCA_963277665.1. Lineage (NCBI taxonomy): Eukaryota > Viridiplantae > Streptophyta > Magnoliopsida > Santalales > Viscaceae > Viscum > Viscum album. The sequence goes on along the minus strand of OY728152.1, from coordinate 54,579,130 downwards.
TTCTTCTCAAGAGTAAGCCTCAGGTCCTCATTGATTTGGGTCTCCTTCTCAGGAGTAAGCCCCAAGTCATCATTGATTTGGGCCTCCTTCTCAGGAGTACGCCCCAAGTCCTCATTTCCCATAAGCTGGGCCTCCTTTTCGGGAGTAAGCCCCAGTCCAAGTTTTCTTAAATGGGCATCCACCTCAGGAGTAAGGCCCATGTCCCCTAATTTTGTCATCCTCCTCAGGAGTACGCCCCAATCATAATTCTCTTAACCTAGGTTTCCCTTTCAGGAGTAAGCCCCAGTTTCAAATATGGGCATCCTCTTTAAGAGTAAGCCCGAGTCTTAATTTCTCTTAACCAATCTCAATTTCCTTTTGATTTAGACTTCCTTCTCAGGAGTAAAACCCAATCATGAGTCCCCTCCTAATTTGGGAATCTTCCTCAGGAGTAAGCCCCAAGTTAGAGTACCCAAATCACCATGAAGTACATATACTTGTATAGACCTTGTCCCAGGATTTCTTCCCTGAAGTAAATCTTAATCCTTGTTTATTTTGGGCATTCATACATACAAAAGCCCCACGTATTTGAATCTTTCGTGGAAAAAATGTCTGGTTTCACCAATACCTTTTGTTTCTCACACCGAGCATGACTCACCTGAGCTTAGAGTGTAACTGTAATCATGAAAACTTTCTCTGAGCCATCAATCATGCCTAAATATCATACTCCCTTACTCGAACTATGTGGGTTCTGATTCCTTTTCCAAAACAATGTTTACGAAGGTAGCCCATCATTGGGTACGATCCCAAATCTAAAATAATCCATGTCCTTCTAAATGAAAATAAACTTCATGTTTCCCACTAAGTGGCTTTAAAACTAGTATGGTCATCATAATGACCAAGAGACATTTATGTATTGAAGGATACCATTGACTAAAAATCTCTAACAAATACAGATGATTCTCTATCGATGAAAACCTCGAATACATATAAATGATTCTCTAAATTTCCTACATATCAATCATTTATTGTCAGATCCAAAGGAAATCACATTTAATACTTGGTTATGTAATAAGGATTCACAAACATAACTTAAATCTATAAAGAGAGTCCCAGAGTAGACAATAATTTCCCTCAAAAAGGTGTGATGAGTCCAACCTCCCATCCTCTCGACCAATGCAAATTCCTAATCCTCCTCAGTCCACAACTAATGAGCGCCTACCTTTGGAAAGTAGGTCCAAATGGATATGGAATCATTAGATGATTTCGGTTCTACGAACAAACCTGTTAGAAACCTATTGGAATGTTTGAGCATTCAATCAAAGAGGTCATCCCCAATTCTAGAGGAAACAGAAAAATGGTGAACCCGACGTGAATTCTTAACCATGTTAAAATGATGTTTCTCTTATTTTTTAGGCCCCTATTTAAAACTCAATGAGAGGGCCAACAAAACAATCAATAACATATTTTCTCATGAAAAAGATGTAGTGGCCCAGATTATCATTATTATGTCTGTTTTATCAAATAGGAACTCTTTTCCATGACCTTATACATTACTAGAATGGCTTCTCTTAATTTCACACTCGTGAATACGTCTTATGTGAAAACCTCTGATCTGTATTACACTGCTGCTACTCCTGCTGGATCGTCGTCCGCTCTGAAGACGACATCACCTACTCAGCGTCTTCAACATTGGGTATCAAATGCGCTGGTTAAGGTGTACCATCAAAACAATACTATTCTAACTCTGGAGGCCGCTCGACAAGCCCTCCAAGTCAGTAATTCAACCTGGTCATCCAGACAGCGACAACCAGTGATCAAGAAGCAGGAGGTACTAACCACCGTCTCCAACCATTTCGGATCGTTATCCCCGGAATGCAATCACCATTCACTCCCATATTCTGCGGAGGTGAATGAGCATGTCTCTCAGGGCCTTAATTCAAGGAGACAAGATTCCTTCTCGTGGTCTCCCATCAACAATCTCATCCAGAATAATGCAACAGTGGGCCCTCAACATGATGAGGGTATCGACTCCAGGCATTCGACTCAGGTTCCTCGAACCCGAGTAGGCAAGACGAATCACCAGAGGCGAAATCCGGTCAACAATGAGTAGGTTCTCATCTCTGACATCTCCAGAGAAGTCCACCAACCTAAATTGGAGGCAAGTAACGAGCGGGAACACACACCTGTCCATTTTAATTCTTCTGTCTAGTAGACCCATCTGGCAGCATTATGCCAATCCCACCAGGAAATTCCGAAAAAGTACAATAGACAGGAACATACACCTATTTATAAATAATCAGCTAGTCAGCAGGCTCGTTTGACTATATATTATGGAGCTCATCAACCATGTTTAGAGAAGTGAAATAAGAAGTCACATACACCTACTAGTATTGATCAATATTACCAACAGTCTCGTTTGGTAGCACTCAGAGAAGTCAGTCAGAAAGCTCCGGTGACAAACAGAAGGCAGACTCAACTCTCTGCCCCCACACATGAGTACTGTCAGGATTCACTGATAGGAAAAGGATGACAAGAGTAGGCTTAAACCCCTACTCCAAGCACGGAATAGACGTATATCCCCATTCCGGCTGCTGAAGTCACCAAGCACATTCTGTCAATGGTGAAAGAGCAGAAACAAATCCCTGTTCATATTCTGGATACCTGCCAGGATATTATAATAGCTCCAACAGAATCTCAGGGAAAGACACATAAATCTATCCCTACTAAGGGAGTGACACATCAATAGTTCACTCCGGAACAGACACACACATCTGTTCCTGTCCAAGAGGGTTGTGGGGTGTACTCCCCCATATCATACGGACATCCAAGTCAGGCACACACACCTGGTTTGGGAGGATATAATCAGCTTAACCTGATCATTTCTCTTGAGCAGGCACACACACCTGCCAAATTGAGTAAGAAGGTGTCTAAGAAGAAGACCCGTCCAGCAAAGTCAAGAAATCAAGGGCCAATCTGTAACAAGTCCTAACTCGATGCTGGAGTTATTGATGCACTCAGACAACTATCTATTGCAACTCAAGATTATCCTCTCTCAGTTTCCAATAGTGGGAACATTAATTCTGATGGTCTGCAACAGATACTTCCTCATTAAGGCTTTCTTCATGACAATTCAGTTGATCTCGAAGTTTCATCTTCAGATAGGAGCCACAAAAACCCTCTGTGTGGTAAGAAGATCAAGGTGCAAAATGTTTCATATTTTGTTGTAACCCACCATTTTCGTCCTCCCCATGATGATGAATCTTGCTGCGAATTTCCTCTCCACAGTAGTGATGCACATTGCCTGGAAAATGCTCCAGTGGAAAATCTAGTGCCGAGAAAGCCCTCTTAACTTGAGGCACTTGAAAATTCGAAACTAGTCATTTCTGGTGCTTCATTGCTAGCAGGTGAAATACTTTCTCAATTAGAAGATAGCCCAGGGTGTAGGTCATTCTACGAACCACCCCTAAGTCATGAATCTTCTAGTTTAATCAGTGATTTCTCTATCAATCTTGTTGAATATGATGAAGCAACAAGAAATCACCAGCTCTGGTCAAATCAGGTAGAAGAATCTTCTTTGAATGATAAAGAGGAAGTGGTGAACATGAGATATGAACTGGTGAAAGGTGAAGTTCCAGTCATGTTTTGGCCTCTGGCTGACCCTCAGTATGACATTCCAGAGATGTTAACGGAAGATGGAATTCATAATATTCGTCTCAATATATGGAAAACTCTTTGTCAGTTGAAAAAGAAAGTATTATCTTATGATGAATATTAAAATCTTGTTAAGATAATTGAAGGGTTATAATGTTAGATTGATTTGACATCTCTATCAGTCTCTCAATTTCTGAATGCTGAAAAGCAGTAGAGTGCCCTTCAACGTTCATGCCTTGGCGCACTAGGATGATTGAACCAGTTAATTTTCAATGCCCCATATGGTATTCATGTCAGAGGATGGGGTGTTCATGGAGCACTGCATTTCACTATGCTCTCCAGTCAGCAAAGCCCACCGAAAATGGTTTCATGCAATGTTATTTCCCATGGCCGTCCAAAGTCAATCGATTTTGTTTGTAATCAAAAGCTTGCCCCAAAACAGGCTTCAACTAGTTCCTCTCAAATTCAAGCATACAGAGAAATATTTGGTGAGTTACTCCTGGATCAAGAAAACAAGAATATTGAGTAGGCCTCTCATTTAGAGCAATCACATCACCAAGTTACCGAAGTGTCAGAAATCATCCAATGATCTTTTGAGTCGGGTGATAAAAGTGGATGTCGATTGATACATCCAGCTAATTTCCAGACTAAGGCCCATAAGATCAGGAGGGATTTTAAGAATGTCTCAGACATAGCATGTCAAAATCCACCCCATCTTTCCAGACTAGGGACTCTTTTAACCCAGCCCTCGGAATCAAAAAATATGATTCGAGGAGTACAGCGAGTACAGCAGGAACAACCCCTGTCCACCAGACTGGGGACTTTTTCAAATCCTCAATCCCTCCCTTAGAGAAAGTCAGTCTTCTCTCGACTGGGTAAAAAGCCTCAAGAGGAATTAAGAGGGAAATTATCAGGAGATTCTCTCCAAATTATGGTTTGCCAAGATGTTCCTGAGGTATCAAATCAATAGAAGGCAATGTATCGTCTGGGGCATGGCAGAAGACAATATCATAGAAATGCCGATAGAAGGGATGTGATGAGTTAAGTATCAATTAATTTCATCAATGTTGTTGTTGCTGATCCACCAGATGAAGCTCACTCAGGGGAATCATACGAAGAGGTTCCTGGTCAAGAAGTTGTACGCACAGACACAAATGATGAAGGTGTGCGTACACGAAATCAAAGGCTTACCCAAAATCTGAGTGTTCCTTCAAGTAACCCACTTCCCCCACTCCGAATGGGAGATAAAAAGGGGAAAGGAAAGAATCAAGTTACATACCCTTCCTCTGGATAAATCCAATCGCTCTCACTAGAGCAATGATTTTCACAACAAGAGGAAGAAATGAACGAATTGTGGAGGATGATTGCAGAATTACTTCGAGGTAGTCTTCCTCCTAAGCGTGCTGGAGTCAGTAGGCCAAGAGAATGTTTTGCAGTTACATAGATGGATCAATAATATCCTCCTCAATTAGTACACCCTCACAGGTCTAATACTACAGGACAAGTACAACAACAATTGGCGGTGCTACCATCAGTTGTAGTACCAACCACCACATCTGTACCATCTCTAGTCATTGCACTTGTTCAAGTCCATGTTCAACTGGATGTTTATAAAAATTTAATAACTACGATTGAGTCATTAACAGCTCAGTTAAATTCTATGGAAGGTAAGTGTGCGCAGGTTCAACTAGAAAAGAGATTTTACCCTGAATGGGTAGATTCAATCTCTCACCCATCATGTTTTGGGAACCCTGTATTCCCTATTTTCAATGGATCAGGTGATCCTGAACAGAATTTGATGCATTACGTGTCTTGGTGTGATCCTGTGATGGGAACTCCAGAACATCAAGAAGCAGTGAAACTCAGATTCTTTGTGCGAACTTTGTAAAGACCAGCTTTTGTGTAGTACACAATCTTGCAATCCTGGTCAATTACTGGATGGGAGGATCTTCTTCAAAGATTCCTTCTCTAATTCAGCTCAACGTTGACGAAGACAAAAGTTTTTGATCTTAAAAACTGTAAGCAAAGGTAGAATGAAAGGGTCTGATATTTCAATTCTCGCTGGAAGGGATTAACATATTCCCTAAGCTTATCACTCCCTCAAGAAGAACTGTTTCTAATCTGTGTGGAAAATCTGTGTGACGAATTACGCACGATGTTGATCCATGTGAAATACACAGGAGGGTTTCGAGACCTTACTTCAATCACTGAACAGATTGAAGATTCTCTTATAAAGACAAAGGATATGGCTCTTATAATTCCATCAGCTCTAGGAAGGAGAATGGGTAAAGCTGAGACTGATATAGTTATGCTTAAACAAGCACATGTACCTGCTTCTAATTAAAAACCTTCATCTTATCGAAGGTCTCCACTTCCTGAGCGCCAAAAACAATGGCCATTTCATCAAGATAATCAAAGAGATCAAAGAATGAAACCATTCGAGGATCTGAAGAGCAAAGTTTACTTTTTCGGAAATGACCAAGTTCCTGGTTATTTCATTTCAGCTCTGGAAAATAATTTGGTTCAACTGCCTAGGCCTAAGAGGCCAAACAAGGAAGGAGATGAAGACTGCCCCAACTATTTCCCCTGTCATCAAATTTTGGGGCATCCCATTCAGGAGTGTTTTGTTTTCAAGTACCTCCGGTAAAAAATGGTCAACTCGGGGAAGTCAAACTAAAAGGATCTTCAGCCCAGGTAGCATGTGTTACTTCTATAGTTCCAGTGGAAGAAGGTGAATGGAAAGAATTCAAGAACAAAAATGCGCAAAAATATGATGATTGGATGGTCAGAAAAATGATCAACCGAACTCATGCCATTTTGCGAATACAATTGAACAATCCAATTGTGCCTTCTGCCATTAATGTCGTAGAAAAACCCTCTACATCATAGGGAAAATCCTCAAAGAAACGGCCTAATTCAAAGAAATAAAAATAATAAGAAAAATATGAGTATGTGTCAATGCCTATGTTGTCTTTGACTCTGGCAGAATTCATGCCATCTACTTTAAATTCACAGGCACCGCCCCACCAAACAGCATAGCCTAAATAGACTAATCATGTAGTGTCTTCATTGGATGAACAATTGATTTTCGGTTCTGTTAATATGATTAAATTAATAGATCCAAATTCTAGTCGTAGTTTAAATTTTTATGAGCCTGAATTACCTATATCAAACAGAGGAATCAGAGGAAGTTACAGAGGCTCAGGATACAGGGGATGACGTGGATATTTCAAAGGCCACTATTCCAATTCTACCACTGCTATAACTATGTATGCGGTAGAAACTCGTGGTATAGCCCTTCAACGAGCTCAACAAGAACAAGAAATTTCTTCCACAAAAGGTAGACTCAGCCTTAGCACAATTATTCTGGAAGATCGGATGAAGGTTTCATCTTCTTCCTCTCAGCAAGTAAATAGACCTAATCGGTCTAATATTCCAAATGCCGGAGTATTACCAACTCCTATCCCGGTACAAGATGGAACAAATTCCAAAGCACCAACTTCCAAGGCACCTGCTAAACTATATATTTCTGTTGGGAAACACACACCTTTGGATCAAAAATAGGATATATTGAAACAACTGGCCCATGTACCAGCCAATTTATCAATTATGGATGACTTGAATTTATCAAAGGATCTTTGGGAGGCACTCATTGAGGCTTTTTCAAGTCCTCGGGAGTTTGAGACTGAAATTGCTGTAGCTGATGTCTACCATATAGAGAATAATCCTCCATAATGCCATGCAGTAATATCTTTTACTGATGATGATGAAGATGATGTTGTGCATGGACATATTAGACCTTTGTACATATCTAGAATGGTTAATGGCGTAGAAATCCGAATATATATCATTGATAATGGTTCAGGAGTCAACCTCATTCCCATTCGTACACTTCGTCGATTAGGCCTCACGGAATCTGATTTATCTTTTTCTACCATGATGTTACAAGGATATGATAAAAATGAACAAAAACCATTGGGCGAGATTACACTCAGTACTCAGTTTGGAGATCTTGTGTGCAATTCAAATTTCAATGTTGTTGATCAATACTCAGCCTTCAACGACTTTCATGGAAGACCTTTGCTACATTCACATGCGGTTATCCCTTCATCATACCATCAATGTCTCAAGTTTTGTTTGGAAGGTAATGTTGGGACATTATATGGTGGTAAATCCTTGTTCAATACATGTGAATCTCAATACATTGAAGCAGAATTCTTTCACATGAAGGGAAATGAGAAATCCACAACAAGGGAGATTACCAAAGTTAATTCTCTATATGGTTTGGAAAAGGTTCCAGCAAATCCATTAGCACATGTGAGTACAAATTATGTTTTACCTATCAGTAAAATTGATAGGATATACAAAAATCAAAATAATCATATGGAAACTTCCATAATGTCAATAACGGCAATCAAACCAGACAACATGGGAGAAATTGGTGAGCCACCAAGCAATGATGAAAGCTCAAATGGAGTTGTCTTCATTTCATCTACTGAAATTCAACAAGTCTATACTTCGCCAATCAGGCCAGGGAAATTTATATCAATGTCACAGGTAAAAAATGATGTCGATTCTCAATCCATCATCTCCACTTTTTTACCCAAATAAGACCCTTCATCATCAATTGGGTCGGAAATGGATGCTTCTTCTTCAGGATGTGAAAATTTTGACATCTCTTCTGATTATGGAAATTCTGCTTCATCATCTACTATGCAAGTAGAAACAGAAGAAGTAACACATGTTGAAGAATAAGAGGAAGGTCTCTGAGATGATCCTCCAGCATTTGAAGAGGGTATCTCTACTACCGTGGATGAACTTAGAGAAATAAATATGGGTACAAAAGAAGATCCACGCCCCATATTAATTAGTGCGGCTATGAATCTTGAAGAGAAAGAGATGTATATTTCCTTTTTAAAGAAAAACCAAGACATATTTGCTTGGAACTATACAGAGATTCTAGGGCTTGATCCTGATGTTGCCACTCATCGTTTGTGTTTTCCAGAAGAACATCGATGATTCAAACAAGCTGTTAGAAGAACACACCCAACCTATGCTTCCAAAATTGATGCTGAAGTGGATAAGCTTATCAAACCTAACTACATCATAGAAGTTCAATATCCCAAGTTGTTGGCTAATATTGTCCCCATGAAAAAGAAGAATGGGCAAATGAGAGTTTTCATTGATTTCAGAGAGCTTAATCGGCATTGTCCTAATGATGATTTTCCACTTCCGATTATAGAACTCTTGATTGATGTGACAGCTGGCTGTGAAGCACTTTCCTTCATGGATGGATATTCTGGATATAATCAAATCCGAATGGCTACAAAAGATGAGGAATCTACAGCTTTTAGAGCCCCTCAGGGTGTGTTTTGCTATCGTGAAATGCCCTTTGGCTTAAAGAATGCAGGCGCAACAAATCAGAGTGCTATGCATCGTATCTTCAAACCCTTTTTAGGGAAGTTTGTTGAATGTTATGAGGATGATTTTGTGGTAAAATAAAAACAATTTTCTAATCACTTGTCTGATTTGGAAATCATATTCCACAAACATCGGTAACAAACTTTGAAGATGAACCCCTTTAAATGTGCTTTTGGTGTAACCTCAGGGAAATTTATCGGCTTTGTTGTATTCCATCATAGTATCAATGTCGATCCTGAGAAGACCAAATCAATCCTTAGTATGTCACGTCCTCAAAGTTTTAAATAATTGAGAGGACTTCAAGGACACTTAGCCTATATTCCGTGTTTTATCGCCAATTTGGCAGGCAAAAGTTTACCCTTCACCAAATTGATGAAGAATGGAGTTACTTACCAGTAGACTAAATTATGTCAAGAATCATTCCATATTCCCAAGAAATACCTCTTGAGTCCACCGGTACTTATTCCACCTACTAATGGAAGACCACTTATACTCTATGGGTCAGCTTTAGAGCAATCATTGGGTGCCTTTCTTGCTCATAAAAATGAAGATGGAAATGAAAACAGCCTATACTATCTCATTTAGACTATGCTTGAAGTAGAAACACGATATTCAAGTATTGAGAAGTGCTGCCTGGAATTAATCTTTGCAGTTCAAGAGTTAAGATACTACCTGCAACATCACGAGGTCCAATTGGTATCTCACAATTACCCGCTCAAATTCATCCTTAGTCATCCAATGCTTACAGGACGTCTGGCAAGGTGGGCAGTTATCTTTCAACAATTTGATATTCATTATGTGTCTCAAATAGAAATAAAGGGACAAGCTCTGGCTGATTTCATGGCTGAACACCCTTTAGTGGAAGATACATCTTCAAATATTGAGCTCCCTGATGAGGAAGTCTTCTCTATTCACGATAGTCCTCAAGTATGGGAAATGTATTACGATGGTGATTCCAGAAGTCCAACAGGGAATAAAATGGAAAATCCAAAATTCCACAAAGTTGGCTTAGGAATTATACTAATTTATCCATAAAATGAAGTGTTACCTTATTCCTTCCCCTTATTGGGAGGTGGTAAAAATAATGAAGTAGAATACCAATCTCTCATCACATGCTTAGAATTGGCACTTCAAGCACAAGTGAATGACATAAAAGTGAAAGGTGATTCAGAACTGGTAATAAAACAAGTCAATGGGAATTATGCAATCAGAAAAGAAGAACTAATCCCCTTGTATGATTACGTCACAGAGTTAATGGTATCGTTTCCTTCGAAACTGACATTTTATTATGTCCCAAGCTCATAAAATGCCCAAAATGATGCACTGGATAATATAGCCACAGCTCTAGCAGATCCAAATCGGGACAAGACAACCATCAGTATTACCCACTGTCGTTCAATTTCACCTAATGTTCAAGACAAAACAGATGAAATCAATGAAATTAGTCCCATCTATGAACCATATGGTCAAACTACATGACGGATGAAACCTATCAGGTAATACCATCAAAATGGAACACTTCCACCTGATAGAGCTGGGAAAGAACATATCTGGCGAAGTGTGGTCAATTTTACTCTTTATGATGGCCCATATCACCTAGAGAAAATTCTCTACAAGCGTGGTTTTGATGGAGTTCTCTTCAGATGCATTGATGGTGAAGAGACAATGGCTGTCATGAAAGAAGTGCATGCAGGAGTCTATGGTGCCCACTAGTCTGGACATAGATTGTCTGATCAGATTCGAAGTCTTGGATACTTTTGGCATTCAATGATACATGATTGTGTTGATTTCACAAGGAAGTGTCATTCATGCCAAGTACATGCCAAATTCATTCATCAACCTCTAGATTTTCGTCATACAACTAAATACTCGTGGCTATTTGCTACATGGGGAATGGATGTGGTGGGACCTTACCCTTCTGCTACGGCCAAGAAGTTTAAGTATATTCTTACTACTACTGACTTCTTTTCCAAATGGGCAGAGGAAATACCCCTCAAAGAAGTCAGTGTTAAATGCATTGTTAGCTTCATCAAGTCTAACATCATTAACAGATTTGGTGTCCCTCACACCATATTGACAGACAATGGATCCAACTTCTGTTCATCCAAGGTGAAGAAGTTGTATCAAGAATACAACATCAAATCCAATCATTCATCTCTTAATCATGCAACAGCCAATGGCCAGAGAGAAGCCTTCAACAAGACTTTGTCAAATATACTGCAAAAGATGGTGGATAAAGATAAGAGGTCATGGCCTGATAAACTCTTTCATTCTTTATGGGCTTATCGAACTACCACCCGCACTACAACACGGTTAACTCTATATTCACTGGTATATGGAACAGAAGAAGTATTTCCCATTGAAGTTCAATTACCTTTGCTCAGAGTAGCCATTTGTGATCAATCATCTACAGATGAACAATCTCAAAAGCGATTGAATGAATTGGAATAGTTAGATGAGAAAATATTGTGCACTCTGCACCACTTGGATGTCTATCAGAATCGAATAGAACGAGCTATCAACAAAAAAGTTCATCTTCGTTCATTCGTTTAGGGAGAGTTGGTATTAGTTATTAGAACTCCAATGATACCAGGAAAGAAACATCCCAAGCATGAACTAAAGTGGGAAGAACCTTATTCAATACATAAGGTCTATTCCAATGGAGCTTATTCTTTAATCTCAATGGATGGTGAACTCATCACTACTCCAATCAATGCCAGATTTCTGAAGAAGTATTTTGAATAAACAAAAAATGCACTATTCACAGTCCATGCATATGACCCTAAACTATTTGAATTTCTTTCGTCCAACATGACGTTAAACTGTGTCCCCTTCATCGTCCTATATGTTGTTAAACTATACATCCACGGTCCATGCGTATGACCTTAAACTACTTGCATGTCCATTATGTCCAGCGCAACGTTAAACTGTATCATATTTCTTTCATCCAAAATGACGTTAAACTGTGAAAAAGTCCCTAGTACGCCCAACATGACATTAAAAGTTGTCCTCTTTTGTCATTACTGCATGACATTAAACTGCACATTCCTCTTTTTTTCAACATGAAATTAAACTTTATTTTTGTCCATGATACATGACACTAAACTTTGCAGCACCAATAATCCACACTATAAGACTTTAAACTGCATAGTCCCTTCATATGTCCTACATGAAATTAAACTGTGCATCGTTAAGGTTTTTGTTACCTCTTGCATCTCACACCGAGTATGACTCACGTGAGCTTAGAGAAAATTTCAACCATAACACCCTCTTTGGGACACTAACCACGCATAACCCCCAACATCATTTTTTAGGTCGTTGTTCCCAACAACAACTTGATCACTAATTTATTCATTAATTGAACTACGTGTAATATGATCCTTGCCTTCCAGGCTGGGTACGTAGGCAACCTCCAAAGGTTCAATCCCAAAACCAATCTCTCCACCTCGGTTCACCTCCATCCCATACGATGTTGATTCATGAAACCACCCCCAGAATGAATATCTTTATATTGATTCACCTTCATCCTTTTTATACGACGTTAAACTGTACAACACTTTTGTCCTGTACAACAATAAACTACAATATTCTTTGATACACTCACCTGAGAGGGAATAATTATTTACATTGATTTTTAATCATGTTATATTCTAAAAACATTGTGCATACATCGGAATACCTAAACCTTTTTATCTTGGGTTAAACCATCATTGCACTAAAGTCCCCTTTCACCATTCACATGTACTTACCAAATATGAAAAGAGGGTATTTCTAGAACTACGTGGACTTGATTCCAATCCTTATGGGATACATAGGAACATTCGAGTGTCCCTCGAATTCAGCCCCAAGTCATTTGGGCCTAACCCCAAATTTTACTTTCAATCCCCTGGATGAAAAGTCCCCATGAAAAGACACAATGTGTATTTCTTATAATGGTCCGAGCTCTATGACCCTAAACTATGAACTCTCCTACTTTCGTCCCACATGATGTTAAACTGTATTTCACGAACTTAGTATGGCTTTATTTCCATCCTAATGGGATACGTAGTGAAGTCCATTATTTCAATTCAGGACCCAGCCACAATGTGATTATGGTTATCATTGATCTATATATATTTACATAAATTTAAAAATACCCATTTTTATGTGTCATAAATCTTAAGCTTAAACATTTTCAGATCTTCATAACCATTTTCTTGACTTCTAGTAACAAAATGTCTAATTTCTAAGAGTTCTTTTTCCTGACTATGCAGCACGTGCCCTTAGGCGGCCTTGCATAAAGAGTTTACATAACGAACCTGTCATCCAAAAGATGCTATTATTTGACTATACAGCCAATGCCATTAGGTGGCCTTGCATAATTCCACCCCCTAACGGGTTTTTCAGATACTGGTAACTTCATTCTTGGGATGAAAAACTCTTTTATCATCATTTATCTTAATGACAATATGTAGGGATTCGTGAAAAAATATCCATCCTTAACATATTTGTCCCATATCCTCTTTCATGATCTGAAAGTATTAAAGTCTATGGTATATATTTTCCATTCCTACATTTGGGTCAGACCTTCATAGGAGTGATATTCATCCAGTTCTTCGATAATTTGTTTGGAAATATCTTCTCCATATTTAAGTACCTCTCTCCATATAGCAAACTCCATTCTTTGGAAAATTTTAATCCTCATAAACTTCCACTAGATTTTTAGCAGTAGAAAAGTAAATTTGTGAGAGATCTTTTTCCTGAATATGTAGCACGTGCCCTTTGGCGGCCATGCATAAACAGTCTATATAACAGACATGTCAGCCAAAAGATGCTATTATTTGACTATTCAGCCAATTCCCTTAGTTGGCCCTACATAATTCAACCCCCTAACGGGTTTGTTAAATAATGGTAACTTTATTCTTGGGAACTACTTCTTCTAATTCCTTTTTAGCTCTTTTTCATATCATTCCTCAAATTTTAAAATTTTATTAAGTCATATTTTAAATATTTTCCCTCATACTTGTGTGTGGTAATATGTTTTCAGATAAATTTTCAAGGAATTGAGTCAGTTTTAATCCATTTCGGTCAAAGCTATTTCAACCTTAAACATTAGCCTATTTATGTCTGGCATGCATGACTTTAAACTTCTTACTAAAGACAAGGGAAATGTTAATAAAAGTCATGTTCCAGCTCATTAAACATACATTTTGTATGATAAAGGTAATATTTATCAATTAAAAGATTCATGGTTTGTAGGGTTATATAAATAATCCTAGAAAAAAATCAAACTATGCTTACTAGGCCCATTGGCTTAGGTAAAATTAAAAGCAGGTAGCAAGAAAATACATGCACAAGTGATTGAAGATGAAATCATTCTTTCCATTGGATGCACAAGAATTAGAATAACATCTAAAGATTGGAGTCTCTTCTCTTGCATAAGAAATTACAAGAGGCTGTCAACATAAGTCTTCACTTGGTGAACAACATCCCAAGATTTATCAGCAGCTACTTGAAGCTCATGCACCCGACCAACTTCACTCTTTTCAGCCTAATGGAGTGATTTATTGGCATCCATGATGGACTTCATACCATTCAATTGATCTCCCTCCAATGAATTATTGAGTTGTTCAAGTTCCCCAATAACAACATCTAACTGTTGCTGGAGGTGCATCTGCTGGATGACTTTATCTTTGATTTTATGCTTTAGCTCCTTCATTTTGGCAGCATAATCTGCCTCAGCTCGGGATACTGAAGCTTCAAATTCACCAATATTGGCTGATAGTTTCACCCAATTTAGATCATCGGGACACTTTTGCTCCTGCTCCCTCATGAAAATGACATGTTTCACCACGACAGGGTTCTTTTCATATCCCAAACCGCCAAGTCCAAGCATGAAGAATAGGGATGACAATCGAGGGATCTTTGATGATATATCTTCTAAAGGCACCTCAGATATCATTTTCCATATGTTGTTCCATGCCTTGCGTCATGAAAAGCTGTGCGCCTTAAGTACCTCTGGGTCTGATTCAACATCATTATCATAGGGGGGCATGTAATCTGGGATTAATACACTAAGGGAAGTGCCTTGTTCTACTCCTTCCCCTCTGACATAAGATTCTTCACTTTCAATTCCCGTTGGGGCGGAGGCTAAGGCCTCACCTCTAGATCTATCCATTGCAATTGATGGCTCTGCTTAATTAATTTAAATCTTTGGTTAATTTCAAAGGATATCAAAAGAATCAGTTGTCTTGCAAATTAAGTATAATCATAAATATTGTTATTCCTTACCCAATGGTAGATCAGCAACCAGAGAAGGCTCCTCCCCATCTTTCCTAGCATCGACAGGATTTTCAGGATGATTTTGAGGATGCTCTACTGGGTTCATCTCCACTTGTGCTAATGTATCTGAAATGGTAGGGTTTTATGTACCCCCTTCAGGCATGGGTGGTTCGGAAGCTTGCTTATAAAAAACTACACATTTGAACCATTCATGATTATACATGTAATAAGAAGTTATTCTTAATAGGACGAAGGATAACACTCACATCCATAATCATCTAAATTGCATGGTAATTTAACATGATTTATAAAGTCATTAAAAGATTCACCAAGTTCCATCATTTAATCTAATGTCATCTCAGAATCCAGGTTAGCCTCACCAGAGGGAGAATTTGATGTGTCTTATTAGTGACCTTCATCATGCGGTCACTGGCCTTGGATAGCAACATCAGATAAAATCATAGCATCCGTTGCAATAACAGCCAAATGATCTAATGCAGGGGTTGAACCTGAAGTATCACAGAATGTAAGTTAGTCAATGTTACATTCAACATTTTATGAAGCATTGTTAACTAACCAGAAACTGGTTCATCTCTTCTTTCAATAGTAGCATGAGGGATACTAGGAACAGATGCCGGATCTTCTCCAAGAGCAGCTTGGTCAGCCTAAATTTGCAATTGTTCCAAAGCACCCTCCATGGTCCTCAATGGAGGGTCAGTCCTATCCCTTAGAGGGGAAATTGAATAATCCCTTGAAATCCCTCGAAATATGAGAAAACATTTCATGGGTATAGATTCATGATTATCTGAAGGGATTCCCGCTACTAATGAAAAATTTAGCTGTGGACTTCTTCCTCTGATGCCTTTCCTTATTTGTATTTTTGGGAGTATCGGCAGTCTCTCTTACATGCACATGAATTGGAGAATGGAAGGTGTAGAGACCCAAAGCTTGACGTACATGGACATTACATTACTTTTGTGGAATACTTAATACATAACAAAAACAGACACACAAGGATCGTAATAGTTTAGTGTCTTTGGAAACATGGAATATAAACTTATAATCATGTTGAAAGATCATCAACAACTCCAATAACAATCTTCCCCTTTTTTGTTTCCTTACCTATAACATTTCTTTATTTCCTAGGGACAGTAAAACATAAAAAGGGTGAGCTTAAATGCTCAGTAAAGGAAAACATAGAGAACATAAAACAATCCATAAACATTTGAAAGCAAAAACTTGAAGATGAAATTTAAACATCAAAATCTTGAGCAAAGACATAAATCGTGGGAGTACATAAGGCATATATCAAAATAGAACATCAACCATGATAAAATATAATGGTAATAAAACATGTAATTGTGACGACCATTCAGCACATGTTATTATTTCCATAGTATCCAAGACATTGCTACCAAGACCATCTTAGTGGACAAAGTCCCTTTCTGAATCGAGTTCACTCGTCGTTTCAGTCTTGTAACACTGAACCAGATTAACTTACCATTCCAGCCATGTCTATATCATGAGATATAAATCATTACCCAATTCATTGGAGGGAGATATAGGTCCCACCCATCTCATAATTAAATCATTCTTACTTGTGCCACAAAATAAACTTAAAACGTTCATCATAACCCATAGAAAAAAATGGGTCTCATAAACATCATCCCATCGTAACATAATCCATATAAAAAAATGGATATCATTTCATCATAACAAAATTGAAACCATGTAAATAATAGTGACATTATACTTGGAACATACAAATATGAAATAATTTCATCTTAGATGGAAAAATGGTTTTGATAAAACACTTGAAATGAATTCTTGAGGAAAATATCCTTTCATGTTCAAAATCAATTTCTTTTCACAAAACGTCATGAAATTTTAAAAGAAAGATACTTTTTTGAAAATATTCATGAAATTCTTTTGAGGAGGATTCATGAAAATAAGGCTTTATAAAACCATAAAAATCCGTTCATGTCGTATATGTTAAAAAAACATTCTTCTCATACTTTTGCCAGAAAAGTCAAATAGTACCTCGTAAAAGAAATATTCCTTACATACCATGTAGTAAAAGTAAAAAATGGGTAAAAATGTCATTAAACATACATGAAACTATTTTTAGGAAACATGTAAATGGATGAGAACAATAACCCCAGTAAATACTTACGAATAAACAATCTCAGATAAGAACGAGATTGGAAAAGTTATCCCTTACCTTAGGTCCGATATGCTTCGTATGGATCCAAAACTCCTGTATAATGATTTAAATAATGTTATTTACTTATTAAATAATAATATTCTTATTTATGATATCATATATGTTTCACTTATGACTTTATATTACTCATTCTTTTGTAAATTCTATGTTAATGTAGCGTTTTGGGTTAAATCATTTCATTTATCGTATGTGTTTCGACTTGTCGTTCTTGATATTATTACTTATATCCTGATTTACATAATTCCAGAATTTAAAACATGATTTTTATATAATATATATTCATCATATACATATATATTATAGATCGATAAAAGGAATGAAATACACCGATCATGGAGACGGTAGGTCATACGTACACATGAACATTGTTTTCGTTTCTTTATTGAATTGAATGAATCTAAATGGATGAAAAAAAATATATATACATAAATCCAGTAGAATTATTATTTCATATATTTCATTATTATTAATTATATAAACTTTATGATCATTCATGTATGGTTAACATGGAGAATGAATCTCATCGCGTTGTGGAGACGGTAGTCCGTATATACGCACGAGCGATGATATCATTCCCATAATTATTGAGTAGAATTGGAGTGGATGGTATAATATATCAGAATCAGTATGATGTTATAATAACCATATATAGTTATTCTTTACACCATTATACCCATCAATGTAAGGTGTTGTGGAAAAACAGATTACACCACGGCGTGGAGATAGTATTTCGTACGTACGCACGTGCGGTGATTTTGTTTTCCGTAGGATGGATAGAAGGTGAAATAGGATTGTTTCATATTTATAATAACATACCAGTATATGAGTGATACTGATGTTATTACATCATAATTAAACAACTAAATAATATGAAGTATAAGAAGAAATAAATTTGAAAGAATCGGTAACGGATATTACCTCTTCTTCGACACTCCTCTTTGAAACATCCTCTTTGGGTACTAAAATTGGTCTTTGAATAAGACCAGGAACTCAATAATATTTCTAGGGAAGTCGAGAAGGGAAATGGGTAGGTTTGGACAAGCTTTATGGCTCAAAGTTGTGTATATATGAGAGGGATGAGGTTCCCTTTTATAAGGGAGGAGAGGGGAACCTTTGGAAATCTTAGAAATATTAATTTATAATAAATCTAACCCCACATAAAAACCTCCAAAAATGACTCATATTAGAATATTAGATGATATAGGGTTTTAATATCATCATCCAATAAAATTTAGACATATTAGGAATATATTTTAAACATTATCAACTTGATTTATCCTTATTTAATCAATTTAATTTTATTTGTGGTAATAACATTCTAAATTTTAAATTATAACAAATAATTACATATTTGTTGTGAATTGTCCATAATTGGATATATTATAACATTTTAGACCTTTTAAATTTAAATTTATAATTTTTAAATATTTTTGTGATTTTTAATCAATTTTATGATTTGTTATTTTTATAAAATAACAATAGTGTCAATTTTGACACTATTTATATATTTGAATTTAAATAAAATATATATAGAATATATGTTCGAAATAAAAGCTTTAATAGATTAATAAAAGGTCATACGTATATAGAAAATTAGTGGATCACATTAAATAGTTTATATAATATTTATTTTATTATTTTTAAAACCATTTATTTGGTTTATCTCTTAAGGATATAATTACTAAAACATTATTGTATAATTATTTAATATACTTATTTGTGGCATAAGAATTAAAAAAAATATCCTATTATGAAGATAAATCTATTACCTTTCTCAAAAATACTTTTACTCGAATTTATCATCTTGAAATCACAATATTTAGATTGTTATATTTATTAAATTATGAAGGTGACAACTTTTTCATCATTTAAAATAAAATAATATTAGTGTCATAATAGCTTTTATAAGGCTCCAAAGGGTCAAATATTCTACCATTGAATGATTATGGTTTATATTTTCATGACCAATAAGTATTGGTCAGGTTTTTGTGCCTTTTATGGTCACTATTAGTTTAATAAAAACTATATTCTTGTTTTTTCACTAGATAAACAATTTCTGCATCACTATTTTGTCACAATTAATAATAATTATTTAATCCCTAAAAATTATAAATAAATTCATATGACGTAGATAATTTTATTATATTTATGGAGGCTTTTCATGTTATAAGTTTAATGAAGTTTATCACTAAATTAAAATTAATATACTAATAATATTTAAGAGAGTGACATGTTGTCACTTTCTTTCGTTTTAAAAATAATTATATTATTTCATGGTCAAAATTCCATGAAATGAATATAATATGACCTTTTGGTGATATGAGTCGACTTTTATTCATCCAATAGGATTTTGGCAGGTGTTAGGGTAATTTTATAATCTTATATTTACCATTAATTACCCAATTTACCTTTAACTATGGTAAATAAAATTTACCATATTTACTATTCATAATGCCCAAAAAATAAAAAGTACCTTATTAACATTATTTTGACCCACTGATTCCAAATATGGAATCCATTTTTCCAAATTCAATACACAAAAGTTTCAGAAATTAAATTAAAATTAATCCCGTTGTCGAAAGAAAACAGGTTTTTGTTTAAAACATTGCAAAAGATTGAATTGATTTAACCTACGAATTCAAGATAAAATCAATGCTAATGACATAAATTATATTAAATGGTAAAAATATATTCTATTTATACTTTTAAACCCTTAAATATTATAATTTAACCATATAAACTATTACGATTAAAAAAGTAGTTTTTAATTAAAATAAAGCGTGTTTTTACTATTCATTAAAATATGAAAGTTATCATGAAAATATCAAAACATTATCCAATGTAAATTTTTATATCCTGATTCAAAATAATTATTTTATTTTGTAAAATTTTATTTATAAACATATCAAAAACTAGATTTAATGTGGGTGCGCCATCAAAATGCGGGAAAACTGCATTTTTTAAAAAATAATTTTTTTACCCGAAAAAATTATTTTGTTCTCATAACATGTTCTAGAAAATATGTAAGATAAATAATAATGTTATAAAAATCAAAATTTAGTCAATAATATTCATAACGGCTAGTCCATAATAATATTATAACAATATATCATTGTTTTGTGAAACCCGGTATTGCGTACAACACACGCTATCGAGGAAGGTCGCGATTGCGTGTAATGCAATCCAAGTTAGGGTTGCGTGTTGTGAAAGACTCCTTTGTTGTTTAATATAATAGAATCAACCCATATTTATACATTGAATATATATATATATACACTCAATGTTGTGTAGAATGACTATTATCAAACGAAATTGATATTGTGTGTAACACAATCTAAGAATAGTGTTGCGTATACTGCAAGCTAATACGGTGTTTCATATAGCACAAGATAATATTATTGTAGCATAAAAAATATGACATCAAATAAATTAAAAAGAATACTTATCATAAAATATCGGGTTGTTACATTCTAACCCCCTTAAAATGAATTTCTCCCTCGAAATTCATCGGGGTTATACATAGTTTTCTACTTGAAAGTTTCTTTAATTGAATCCCACATCGTAAAATGAAATACCAAAACTTAACTTTAAAAAATAATGTATGAAACATAATGGTTACACAAGTTAACTAATAATTGTATTTCCACAGAATAAAACATAAGTTAAAATATGGATATGGAAGAAAAATCTAACCATCAAGTTCTGATGGAGAGTGGTAGAGAACATGGCTATGAAAAATCCAACAATCACAAAGCCATAGATTTGTGATGATCTATGGTATGATCTGATTCATCGGATATAAGATCACTAGGACAACATTTTTTGTTTTCAATATCCTTTCCCCAAAGTTGAAAATTTTGAATTAGAAGAAATACTTGCTTGATTTTGGTACAATCTCACTGTTGTTCTTGCTTTGAACAATTTCCACTTCATCTCTTAATGAAATGAAGTTGAATTTTTTATTCATGAAGTGTTAACAGATCATGTGATAGAATGATGGGTCATTCCATCTGTTTCAAACAAAAGGTTAGAAAAATTTATCAAATATACATAAGTCCATCTATGGTGAGGTTAATCGTATACGATTCCAAAAATGAACTTATACTTCATATATCATACCGCTTAATAAAATAAAACTAACATCCACTAACAAGGGACTTCTTGTAGGATAGTTGTAGGCGATAAAGGCTTGTCTCACTTTGGTTGTGGGTTCGATTCCCATATCCTTGTCTGACGCGATGGGTTTTCACCCATTCTGCAGTTTTTCCTTTTTCTAAAACTATACTATCATAATATTTCATAAATAAAAATTTATATCTATAACCAGTACTATATGATGTCCATTCCAACCATTAGGCTTATCAAAAAAAACTTATATCCAAGATCATAGTATAAAGAAAACAATTACTAGAAAGGTTATCTACCATGAATGTGAATACAAGTATTTATCCCAGATATATCATAAGATATATCTTGTTGGTTGCATTCCAAACACATGAATACCTTAGTCATATATTCTATTGAAACATAAATTACCATAGAACCTTAGTGAAAACATGAATACTCTCAACAGGTAACTCTTTCCACATACCAAAATCCCAAAAAATCTATATAATCAAACCATAATATCACTTAGTCCTTATATCAGTCATGAGCTCATGAATACAATCAAACATCTCATTATCTTCTTATCCCTTCATTATGTGAATATCATCTACTTTCCAAAAATATCTGAATAACCTTCCATGGTTACCATTACCATTCAACATATACTTTCAAATACATTAGGAAAAACAATAATGTAATAATCCTTAGATTATTCTTTATTACATAGTACCATACATTATTCTGTATGAACATACAATCATTCCACTAACTTATTAAACCACTAACTGAGCTTCATCATTTCATTAATCTCATATTTCATTTGTAGTCACTTCATCATCATCCACATAAATACTACTCATATGGCCATGCTGATTATCTTCATGAGATTTTCCCTTAGGGAATTGGTTTGCATAATGCCCATACATTCCACATTTAAAACATCTAATCATTGTTGATGTCGTAGAAATACCATTATCTTTGTCCATGGTGTTAACTGAACCTTTTCCTTAGCACTTACTGGATTTGTGTCCTTCTATTACACACCCAAAGCATCTTTTAGTTCCTTTGAAACAATCTCCCAGATGCCTCTTCCCACATGATTTACATGAGGGAAATTGAACATTCTTTCTTCTACGATCATCATGAAACTCCATCTTTCTCTTATTATCTGAGTCGGGAAACTTACCAAAGTTGAGATTATTGATCATATTATGAGATTTCTGATTAGTCATAATAATGATGTTTGGACATCCATATCCCGTTTCATTTGGTTTCTCATGAAGAATATCATTCCATTGTCTGTCATATCCTCCATTATCGTGAATCTTCCTGTTTCTAGTCATTTTCTAAAATCCAAAAAGAATAGTGTTAGAGGCAAAAATCATACTAGGGAAAACAACAAAGTAAAGGGGGAGTACCCTCAATATCTAACATCTTAAGTTAAATTATAATATTATTACCATATTTCTAGGACTATATCCTATACGTATACTTATCCTTAATGACATCCCTATACATACCTTAGAAATATCTCTAGGGATCTCACTAATGTTTTCGCATCCTAGTTTCCAATGTTTGACTAAACCTTTCCTCTGATAGAAACTGTAGAGACCCAAAGCTTGATGTACACAGACATTACATTACTTTTATGGAATACTTAATACATAACAAAAACTGACAGAAATGGATCGTAATAGTTTAGTGTCTTTGCAAACTTGGAATATGAACTTCTAATCATGTTGAAAAATCTTCATCAACTCCCATAATGATCTTCCCCTTTTTATTTCCTTACCTAAAACCTTTATTTATTTCTCGGGGAAAATGAAACATAAAAAGGGTGAGCTCAAATGATCAGTAAGGGAAAACATAGAGAACATAAAACAATCCATAAACATTTGAAAGCAAAAACATGAACATGAAATTTAAACATCAAAATCATGAGAAAAGACATAAATAGTGGGAGTACGTAAGGAATATATCAAAATGGAACATAAAAAATGATAAAATATAATGGTAATAAAACATGTAATTGTGGAAACCATTCAGTACATGTTATGATTTCCATAGTAGCCAAGACATTGCTGCCAAGACCATCTTAGTGGACAATGTCCCTTTCTGAATCGAGTTCACTCCTCGTTTCAGTCCTATAACACTGAACCGGATTAACGTACCATTCCAACCATGAATATCTCATGAGATATAAATCGTTACCCAATTCCTTAGAGGGAGATATAGGTCCCACCCATCTCATAATGAAATCATTCTTACTTGTGCAACAGAATAAACTTAAAACATTCATCATAACCCAAAGAATAAAAATGGGTCTCATAAACATCATCCCATCATAACATAATCCATATAAAACAAATGGATATCATTTAATAATAAGTAAAGTGAATCCATGTAAATCATAGAGACATTATACTTGAAACATACAAATATGAAATAATTTCATCTTAGATGGAAAAATGGTTTTGATAAAAACACTTGAAATAAATTCTTGAGGAAAATATCATTTCTTCTTCAAAATCAATTTCTTTTCACAAAAATTCATTCAATTTTACAAGAAATAGATTTTTTTGAAAATAGTCATGAAATATTTTTGAGGGGGGTTCATGAAAAAAAGGCACTATAAAACCGTAAAAATCTGTTCATGCCGTATAAGTTAAAAAACATTCTTCTCGTACTTTTGCCGAAAAAGTCAAACAGTACCTCGTAAAAAAAGATTCCATACATACCATGTAGTAAAAGTAAAAAATGGGTAAAAAGGACATTAAACATACATGAAACTAGTTTTAGGAAACATGGACATGGATGAAAAAAATAACCCCTGTAAATACTTACGAATAAACAATCTCAGATAAGAACGAGATTGGAAAAGTTATCCCTTACCTTTGGTCCGATATGCTTCGTATGGATCCGAACCTCCTGTATAATGATTTAAATAATGTTATTAACTTATTAAATAATCATATTCATTGTTATTATATCATATATCTTTCACTTATGACTTTATATTAACCGTTATTTTGTAAATTCTATGTTAATGCAGCGTTTTGGGTAAAATCATTTCATTTATCGTATGTGTTTCGACTTGTCGTTCTTGATATTATTACTTATATGCGGATTTAAATAATTCCATAATGTAAAACATGATTTATATATAATATATATTCATCATATACATATATATTATCGATCAATAAAAGGAATGAAATACACTGTTCATGGAGACGGTAGGTCGTACGTACACATGAACAATGTTTTCGTTTCCTTATTGAATTGAATGAAACTAAATAGATGACATACATACATATATATATATATATACATAAATCCAGTAGAATTATTATTTTATATATTTCATTATTATTCATTATATAAACTTTGTGATCATTCATGTTTGGTTAACATGGAGAATGAATCTCATCGCGTCATGGAGACGGTAGTCCGTACGTACGCACGAGCGATGATATCGTTCCCATAATTATTTAGTAGAATTGGATTGGATGTTTTAATATATTCAAATTATTATGATTTTTTAATAACCATATATTGTTATTCTTTACACCATTATACCCATCCATGTAAGGTGTTGGTGGAAAACAGATTACACCACGGTGTGGAGACGGCATTCCGTACGTACGCACGCACGGTGATTTTGTTTTCCATAGGATGGATAGAAGGTGAAATAGGATTTTTTAATATTTATAATAACATACCAGTATATGAGGGTTTATGATTTTATTACTTCATAATGAAACAACTAAATAAGAGGAAGTAGAAGAAGAAATAAATTTGAAAGAATCGGTAATGGATATTACCTCTTCTTCAACACGCCTCTTTGAAACCTCACATTATGGAACTAAAATTGGTCTTTGAATAAGACCAAGACCTCAAGAATATTTCTAGGGAAGTGGAGAAGGTAAATGGTCAGGGGTTGGCCGAGCTTTAAGGCTCAATGTTGTGTAAAGATGAGATGGAGGAGGTGCCCTTTTATAAGGGAGGAGAGGGGCACCTTTGGAAATCTTAACAATATTAATTTATAATAAATCTAACCCCACTTAAAAACCTCCAAAAATGACACATATTCGAATATTAGATGAGATAGTGTTTTAATATGATAAACCAATAAAATTTAGACATTTTAGGAATTTATTTTAAACATTAGCAACTTGATTTATCCTTATTTAATCAATTTAATTTTATTTGTGGTAATAACATTTTAAATTTTAAATTATAAAAAATAATTACTTATTTGTTGTGAATTTTACATAATTGGATACTTTATAACATTTTAGACCATATAAATTTAAATTTATAACTTGTAAATATTTTTGGGATTTTTATAAAATTTTATAATATGTTATTTTTATAAAATTACAATAGTGTAAATTTTGACACTATTGAATTATTTTAATTTAAATAAAATATATGCAGAAGATATCTTCTAACTAAAAGATTTAATATATTCATAAAATGTCATATGTATCTAGAAAATTAGTGGATGACATTAAATAGTTCATATAATATTTATTTTATTATTTTTAAAACCATTTATTTGGTTTATCTCTTAATGAAATAATTAATAGAACATTTTTTTATAATTATTTAATATACTTATTTGTTTCATAAAAATTAAAAATAAAATCCTATGATGAAGATAAATATATTAAATTTCACAATAATACTTTTACTCGAATTTATCATTTTAAAATTACAATATTTAGATTGTTATGTTTATTAAATTATGAAGGTGACAACTTTGGCATCATTTAAAATAAAATAATATAAGTGTCATAATCGCTTTTATAAGGATCAAAATGGTCACATATTCTACCATTGGATTATTATGGTTGAAATTGTCATGACCAATAAGTTTTGGTCAGGGTTTTGTGCCTTTTATGGTCACCATTGGATTAATAAAAACTATATTTTTGTTTTTTCACTAGATAAACAATTTCTGCATCAATATTGTGTCACAATTAATCATAATTATTTAATACCTAAAAATTATAAATAAAGTCATATTATGTAGATAATTTTATTATCATTATGAAGACTATTCATGTTCGACATTTAATGAATTTTATCACTAAAGTAAAATTAATATACTAATAAGATTTAAGAGAGTGACATGTTGTCACTTTCTTTGGTTTTAATAATAATTATATTATTTCATGGTAAAAATTCCATGAAATGAATCTAATCCGACCCTTAGGTGATATGAGTCGACTTAAATTCATCCAATTAGATTTTGGCAGGTGTTAGGGTAATTTTATAATCTTATATTTACCCTTAATTACCCGATTTACCTTTAACTATGGTAAATAAAATTTACCGTAGTTACCATTCATAATGCCCAAAAAATAAAAGGTATCTTATTAACATAATTTGGACCCACTGAATCAAAATATGGAATCCATTTTTCCAAATTCAATACACAAAAGTTTCAGAAATTAAATTAAAATTAATCCCGTTGTCGAAAGAAAACGAGTTTTTGTTTAAAACATTTCAAAAGATTGAATTGATTTAACCTACGAATTCAAGGTAAAATCAATGCTAATGACATAAATTATATTAAATGGTAAAAATATATTCAATTTATACTTTAAAACCATTCAATATTATAATTTAACCATATAAATTATTACGATGAAAAAAGTTGTTTTTAATTAAAATAAAGCGTGTTTTTACTATTCATTAAAATATGAAAGTTATTAGAAAAATATCAAAACATTATCCAATGTAAATTTTTATATCCTGATTCAAAATAACAAGTTTATTTTTTAAAATTGAACTTATAAACATGTCAAAAACTAGATTTAATGTGGGTGCGCCATCAAAAGGCGGCAAAACTGCATTTTTTTAAAAATACTTATTTTACACGAAAAATTTATTTTGTTCTCATACCATGTTCTAGAAAATATGTAAGATGAATAATAATGTTATAAAATTCAAATTTTAGTTAATACTATTCATAACGGCTAGTCCATAATAATATTATAACAATATATCGTTGTTTTGTGAAACCCGATATTGCGTACAACACATGCTATCGAGGAAGGTCGTGATTGCGTGTAATGAAAGCCAAGTCAGGGTGGCGTGTTGTGCAATACTCCTTTGTTCATTAATATAATAGAATCCAACCATATTTATATATTGAATATATATATATATATACACTCAATGTTGCGTAGAACGACTATTATCAAATGAACTTGAGATTGTGTGTAACACAATCAAAGAATAGTGTTGTGTATACTACAAGCTAATATGGTGTTGCATATAGCACAAGATAATCTTATTTTAGCATAAAAGACATGACATCAAATAAATTAAAAAGAATACTTTTCATAAAATACTGGGTTGTTATAGAAGGCTATGTCTAACTCTTCATTCATGGCCTGCTGACCCGAAGATAACTTGCCCGACTCGCGAGGAGATTCAGAAGCAGCCCCGATGGCAGAACCACCAGGTCTATACTATGGCGAAGGAACCTCAGTAGTTCCTTTCTTTTCAAGCTGCAGGATGAAGAATGTAATTTCCATAATTAAAAAAACTTCGACTAAAATCATGTTGTAAAGCAAATAAGGAAAGAAAACTTACATCTTTAAGAGTCACGTAATTGTGCCACTCCTCATCAGTCCCCTCAGCAGCACCCCAATCTATCATTTCCTTCACCCACTGGTTGATAGGAATGGAATCATCAGTGGAATATATGAGCATTTCCATCTCTTTGATATAACCCCGCCCTTCATTGGGGTTATCCTTATATTGTATATCTGTAGAAGCCACACGATTCTCTATTCCAGGAAGTTGTAGAACCTCGCACAAATCCAGCCAGGCAGTCCCAGTACCACAATATAGACTCTACCATGTATGGACAGCCTCTGGTCGTAGATATTTAGTGCGTGTACCAGAAGGCTGCGATGAAGGTCTTAAAATCTTAGACTTCAATTTCTTCCTAGATCCTGCACCAATTGATTGAGAATAAGAAAATAAGACTTATTGCTTTATAGAGTGATGGTGATTAAATTACTATAATGAAGTAACTCACGAGGAGTTGATGGGGTAGGCCTTTTGATTCTAACCGGAGGATTATATCAGGTATGAGGCCACTTTGCCTCTTGTTGTGCCTCATCATACCCAACATGGGAATCCGGTGAATTAGTCCTAGAAGAGGAATCTGGTGAATTAGCTTCAGGTGGGGAAGCATCACCTTCATGAGGAAGGGTTTCTGTCTTTACAGTCCTCTTCCTTTTCCCCACCTGATAAAATGGGTGATTTTTCACCCCTTTAGGGTATGATGCTATCCAGTGCTCGGCATACCATGTAGTCAAGTTATGTGCCGCTTTTTCAACTGGTAGATCAAACACCGCCCCAGTCTTCTCCCTTGACATCAGCAACCACAGTCACCAAGAAACCATCAGATGTTGCTCTAACCTGACATGTACTGGGAGAGATACAAAAATCTGTTGTAGACACTTGAATTGACGTGAAAATATATATGGATCATAGGCTTCGCATATACTTTCTCAGTCAATCCTGGAAACTAGCACACCATGTCTGCAAGCTAGCATGTATGCCCTCAAATCCAAGTGGG
The DNA here is from genome assembly GCA_963277665.1 of Viscum album. Lineage (NCBI taxonomy): Eukaryota > Viridiplantae > Streptophyta > Magnoliopsida > Santalales > Viscaceae > Viscum > Viscum album. Next base: position 54,549,878 of record OY728152.1, on the reverse strand, counting down.
TTGTTCCATCATCAACAAACCGCCCAGTTGGAAGATTTCCATAGGGAAAGAAGTTTAATTCCTTAAACATGCTCATCCTCACTTTCATGTCATTGGCATTAAGATCTAATGGTGCAACTCTAGAGAATTCTTTCACTAATGGCCTGAAATAACTTCTATGAATTTTTACTCCATTCTGTTCATTATAAGTCATGAAGTGAGTGGCAATCCATCCCCATAAAACATGGAATGTTCCCACTATTATTAAAGGATATTTACCCATGATGACATGAAGTAAACTCCTATGAATCTTTGCTAAAATGGGGGTAGCCAACCCAACCATTTTACCTCTTCCAAGTTTGCTGCAATAACGAAGGTCCCTGGCCTGACGTGTCCCTTCGAATCCCTGACTGGAAAGAGATAAACACTGAGCCACAAAGCCAAGAATCCCACCAGACGAGTCTTCTTCAGGATCCATTGATTCAACTGATATCACCATTTCTCAAACTCTCCTGCTTCTAGAGTTGGCTAGAATGTTCTAGGAGCACCCCTATTCTCAGTTTTTGGGCAGGTGGTAGGACGGGTGGGCCTCTTATCCTTGGATTCCCTTTTCTTGGATTCTTTATCCTTCAGATCCTTCTCCTTTGGCTCTTTCTCTTTCTTCTCAGTAATAAATAAATTCATCCACTCCTCCAGATGAATATCCTTTCTAGAATGAGTTAAGTAGGTCTCTGAAATCTTGAGCCTGTGGAAGATTTTAAATAATTCCCGACCCAAAGAAGGAGTCTTCTCAGAATCATTCCAAGTCGCCTTGGGAGGAATGAATTCACCATACATGTCACCCAAAATTGGAACCCCTGAGATCCTGTGGACATCCCATAGACTGATACCAACTTCTCCATGAGTCAGATGGAATGAATTGGTTTCGGGGCTCCTGTGGCTGAGTATCTCAAGCATGAAGCTATCAATTCTATAAACATATGTTTTCCCAACTCAGACAGCTTCATATATCACCACTCCTTTCAAATCTTCGACAAGATATGCACATGTTTGTCGCACCCTGTATGCCCACATCCATGTTGGCTTCACACCTCCCCCAGGACGGAAGTCCCAACTTTTCTTCCAGCCTTAGGATTGATCCATTTGGGTATTTCGGAAGATTGAAGGATGACAATGTGGTTGCAGCTCAGGCTAATGAGGTTTCATATCTAGCGTACAAGCGTTATTATGAATCATGTGGGCCTTCTCCACTGTTCCGGCATTTATAAATCCTCCACCACATGAGATATTTGCTGAAGAATAGTTGGGGTGATTCTGAATCCACAAAAATGGGAGATAGTTCTTTGCTTCTGGAATAGTGACTTCTCATAGATGACCATAATTGTACAAAGGCCGATAAGTGCATTGTGGGAAATCAAAGTGATATTTCTTCAGATACATAGCCAAATCTGGGAAAGTGTTGTCGCATCCAGTATAGTAATCATGGCCAACGATGTCCATCATATCATCAAGATGTTTTCTTGCCAGTTCACCAGTCGTTCCGATTATCTTAGGAGCCATTGAATCTGTACAAAAGTTGAATAAATTAACTCTTAAGTGGGTTTATTTTTCAAATTTTTTTTGAAGGAATTCAAAAAAATGGAAAAGGAATTAAGGTGCGCAAGTCTGATCTTGGCATTCAAGTGTAGATGGGTCACACAAGTATAATGTTCCGCACAAGTATTTGGTGCGCAAGTATCACCGCGCATGTCCAGATACCTTGAAAGCAACATGACAGAAAAGAAAAGCAGAAAAATGAGCAACATGCACGGCGAAGGGGACCTGCGCGACGAGAGATCAAAAATATGGAATTCGGTGTTATGCGCGACAAATGAGAGCATATTTATAGGGCAGGCCGGCCACATGCACACCTAAATCCCGCGTGCTCTAGCCCTGCGTGAGTCACACCTACGTGACGAGGGTTGCGCGCTGAAAACATGCGCGCCTATTTCCCTTTGGTTTTCTTCTTTTCCTCAGAGTCACATCCTTATTATTCCAGATCCAACTATGAGGGGGGACTTTTTTATGCTCCTTTTTGACACATTTTTTAAAGGAATGAAAAGGGAAATGACTTTGCACAAATTGATTCAGCCTTTGAATAAAACATCAAAAATCGAAAAAGGCATGAACAGGGCTTCAAATGCACATGCATTGCGCAAGTTCCCTCACTACCGCGCAAGTATACTTGGATGCCACCTAATGGTTGCGCATGTGACTTGTGTTCCCTCTTTAAAAAAATGCCCCGAGGTCTTCTCTAGACTATAAATACCCTTGGTGGGCCTCCAAATCTGAGAGGAATTTTTCCAGAATTCAGATATAGAGCTTTGAATGCCCAAGTCACTTCTTCAAGTCTTCTGAATAATTCTAAGTTAATTCTATACCTAGAATGGAAGGTCTAAACAAGACGAATAAGGTCTAAGTGTTATAATTTACTAACAATTGTGTGAAGAAGTGTTTTACACTTAAGGGAAATGGACACACATGCGCGCCTCCTTACTTACTCATTGAAATTTACGCGGCACTCTTCTGGATGTACCTCAGGATGATTCTAAAGGCTTTGGTCAAGAATCGCCCAAGTATTACTCTACTGGTCAAGGATCGCGCAAGTACCCATGTGCCGCATAGGTATACCTGCGCGCCCAGGAATTCCGCGCCCAGGCAGTACCTACGCGCCTACCAGGACATGCGCTCCCTTGTATTTTTTGGGTGCCCTTCCTACCCATTTAACCCCTCTTATTCCATTCCACCTCTACTATTCAAGATTCAGTCTTCAAGACACTCTTAGAAACCATTTGTGGCATGTTTTCTTAATTTAATTTCTTATCTGAAAGGATTTACATGGAAAATCTCTCAAAACATAGTGATTTTCACATCTTTATATCACTAAAGTCAGAGAGTTCATTCATTCAACCTCATCCTCTAAGATGAGAGAATCATTGATTTGGGCCTCCTTCTCAGGAGTAAGCCCCAATTCCTCATTGATTTGGGCCTCCTTCTCAAGATTAAGCCCCAAGTCCTCATTCATTTGGGCCTCCTTCTTAGGAGTAAGCCATATGTCCTCATTGATTTGGGCCTCCTTCTCAGGAGTAAGCCCCATGTCCTCATTGATTTGGGCCTCCTTCTCAGGAGTTAGCACCATGTCCTCATTTCCCTTAACCTGGGCCTCCTTTTTAGCAGTAAGCCCCAATCCAAGTTTTCTTAAATGGGAATCCTCCTCATGAGTAAGCCCCATGTCCCCTAAATTGGGAATCCTCCTCAGGAATAAGCCCCAACCATAATTCTCTTAACATGGGCTTCGTTTTCTGGAATATGCCCCAGTTTCAAATATGGGAATCATCTTTAGGAGTAAGCCCCAGTCTTAATTTCTCTTTACCAGTCTCAATTTACTTTTTATTTGGACGTCCTTCTCAAGAGTAAAACCCAATCATGAGTCCTCTCTTAATTTGGGCATCTTTTTCAGGAGTAAGCTCCATGTTAGAGTACCCAAAATCTCCATGAGGTACATATACCATTATGTACCTTGTTCCTGGATTTCATCCATGAAGTAAATCTTAATCCCCATCTATTTTGGGCAGTCATACATACATAATCCCCACATAATTGCATCTTTCGTGGCACAATTTTCTGGTTTCACCAATACCTCTTGTTTCCCAGACCGAGCATAACTCACATGAGCTTAGAGTGTAAAATTAATCATGTCATCATTATCTGAGCCATCAATCATGCATAAATATCATACTCCCTTACTCGAACTACATGGGTTATGATTCCTTTTCCAAAATAAAGGATAGGTAGGTAGCCCATCAGTGGGTACGATCCCAAATCTGAAATAATCAATGTCCTTATGAATGAAAATAAACTTCAAGTGCCCCATTGAGTGGATTTAAAACCAGTATGGTCATCATAATGACCATTAGACTTTTATGTATTGAAGGATACCATTGAATAAGAATATCTAACAAATACAGATTATTCTCTATCGATGAAGAACATTGAATACATATAAAAGATTCTCTAGATTTCCTACATATCAATCATTGATTGTCACATCTAAAGGAAAGCTCATTTTATACTTGGTAATGTAATAAGGATTCACAAACATAACATAAATCTATAAAGAGAGTCCGGGAGTAGAAAATAATTCCCCTCAAAATGGTGTGATGAGTCCGACCTCCAATCCTCTCGACCAATGAAAATTTCTAAGCCTCATCAGTCCACAACTAATGAGCTCCTACCTTTTGATAGTAGGTCCAAATGGATATGGAATCATTGGATGTTTCCGGTTATACGAAAAAACCTGTTAGAAACCTATTGGAATGTTTGATCCTTCAATCAACGAGGTCATCCACAATTACAGAGGAAACAATCCTCTATTGATTTCCATAGAAAATTATCTCAACATGTATTACAGTGTATGGATAGTCTTCTCAGATTGTCCATCAATTTGAGGATTATAGGTCATACTAAATTTCTGCTCAGTGATGAGGGAATTTTGGACATTGTTCTACAACATTGATGTGAATCTTAGATCTCAACCACAAACAATCTATAGTGATACTCCATGAAACCTCTCCACTTCTCTCGTATATATATTTTCATGTTGATCTAGATTGATGTTCACTTGAATCCCAATGAAGTGTGATGTTTTTGTAATATGATCCACCACAATCCAAAAAAAGAGTTTTTTCTTATGGATGTATTCATATATATGGTGACAAAGTCCAGGGTGATGTTTCACCATTTCCATTTTGGTAAGGGAAATTGTTTCATCACCCCCTTATATATTTCATGTTTTCAATCATATGCTGACATAAAAAAAATCATGATGTATATTTTTTGGTATCCTTTTTCATATTGTCCCACCAATAGTTTTCTCAATGATCTCGATATATCGTTGTGCATCCAAGAAATATAAATATGGTTGAGCTATTTTCATAATCCAATAGCTCATTCATTAACACAACATTTTATTGTAAACCTAGTTTCCCCCAAATATTACAAAACCTTCTTCATCCATATTTAACTCCTTGTATTTCCATTTTCATATGGCTTCCAATTTATTCTAAATTATATCATCATTTATATGATCATCATTTTAACATTTCTGTAATTGATTTTTGAGAAATAATTTGTGAAGGTGTTGATGATTTTCCTCCCATTATGATTATCATATACATCATTTTCATATATATGAAGATCTGATCCCTCTAAATTCTAATTAATGATAGAATTTTTTATCCTCTCTTATTACAGTGTACTCCTCTTTACTCTATTAATGAGGATGGTAATGGTTTGAACAATCCTTTTCCATAATCAGCTGTAATCATTTTTATTGGCATATATTCTACTAATTCATTGGGAATATATAATTGGGGCTTTTGTTGTCCATATATAATTCACACTTCTCCACCAATAGATAAAGATTACATCTTTTCAAATAAAATATTACCGCATTAAAATCTATATCATGGTCGGTAGTTCTATTTTTTAACTACTGACTACCAAGAAGCCAAATCTATGATTCTTCATTCTTCATTGACACACATCCAAATCCCTTTTTCAAACATTTGCTGAATAACATGAAAATTTTCCCACTTATGGGGAGTGTGAGCATAGGGGTAGTGATAAGTCTTCTTTTCATATATTTGAGTCTCTCTTCACATTCACAATTCCTTGAAATCTTGACACACTTATTAGTTAGCATGGTTATAGGGTTTGATAGTCCCATGAAATTTATCACCAATCATTGATAGTAGCATGATAATCCATGAAACCACTGATATCTATCATAGATGTTGGTCTTGGTGATAAAAAATTAATTATATTTTTGAAGGATCCACATATATCCCATTTCATGGGATGATATTTTCCAATAATGAGACTTCATACAACTAAAAATAAAATTTCATGAACATGGAATAAATCTTCTCTATTCGTGATGTCTTTATCCTAGTTCTCGGATTCTCCTCATCCACCTTTGTGGTTATAGATTAATTTAGAATTTCATCTATAAGGACAACCAAAATATTTTTAGGTAATCTATAAAATTCACTATTATTAAAATATATGAATTTTTTGTATCATTAGTGATCCCTAATGGAATCAAAAATAACTCATAGAACTCATACATCGTATGAAATGAAATCTTGGGAATATCCTTCATCTTCACTATAATATAGTGATTTCCCGTAAATAGATCCACCATAGGTAATTATTGTTCTACAAATAGTTAATTGAAAAATTCATCAGTCCTGAGAAATGAATACCTATTATTTATCATTATCTTGTTGAGCTCGTGATAATCAATGAAAATGAAAATTGACCCATCATTCTTTTTGATGATGAGAGATGGTGAACCACATACCAAAGCACTTGGGTGTCTGAATCCTTTACCATGATTTTATATAGTAGTTTATATATATCCTCATGTTCCACAAAATCCATTCAATATTGAGTCTAAAATTATAGTAAGCCCTATGTATAATCTCAATTGAAAATTCAACCTCTTATCTAGGAGGAATTCCAGTAATTTCCATGGGAAACACATTAGTGTATTCCCTCTTAATAGGTAATTTTACATGGACGATTATTTCCATAGACTCAATCATCTGATCTAAAAACATATTATCGTAGGGAAAAAATATCCATTCTAGAGATGTTGGTGCTAAAGAAGATTCATACTTCCCCTTTCACTTTTACATAATCAGGGGTGGATTCAAAATATAAAGATTCATTTCATTCTCATAATAATTTAAATTGGCTCTATATAGGGAAATCCAATCTATTCCATGTTTTCTTCAAATTCTACCAAAGGTAGTATGAACAAGTTCATAGGGAATTTCATCCCACAAATTTTGATAGGGGGATTTATATTCAAGGGATTTAATAATTTCCCAAATATTTATTTTCAATGATATATCTATTTCAATTATTTGATGAATTGTTTGATTTTTTATACTAAACATTCTTGATATGATGTAATACATAGAAACATAATAAAAAAGTACATTAAATTTTCATGAATGAACATCTACTGTAGCTATCACCACTTTTTTATCAGGATCCACTTTAGTAGTTGTGATGAAGAAATCTATCTCTTAGTTTCATGGAGGTTGTTGGAGGTCTCTATAAACCACTGGATTAGTGAATTGGTTTGAGAATTTACCTAATTAATTACAGTTGAATCAATGAGTAATGAAATATGGGTTGACCAGAGCATTCCATTCCATTGTCAAATTAGAGGGTTTCTCAGGTCTACATTCACAAGCTATGTGCCCTTCCTCGTAGAACCTAAATCATTTCCTAAACCCCGTTAAGTAATTTCATGGGTTCTTCTTTACAGACCTTCAACAAGTGGGTTTCAAAAATTTAGTGTCACCATTATATTTCTCAATTAGATCTCTATAACTAAAATCCACTTTTTGTTTCTTATCCCTATTGATAACATTGAAATTCTCCGATCTCCATTATGAATTTGAGGGAACATTTGAAAATTTACACATCCCTATCTAAGTCATGTATAATTGTGGATTTTCATAGAATATGTTTTATCCCATTAAAAATGAGGTCAACCTTGTATTTAGTTCAAATGAAAAATCCATAGGCATATAGTTCATGTCTGGTGATGTTTTCTTTATATTCCCCACTAAATTTGTAGTGTATTGTTCTTTAGGGAAATGAATTTCCTTTCCATTTTATATTGGATAGTACAAGAAAAATATTTATTGAATTACATTTTCCATAATTCCTTCTATCCCATTTCGTCAGTCTCTTCCATAGGCATTGCATTCTAGATCAATGTAAACCACTGCTCACATTCTCCCTCCATACAATAAAAAATGAGCAGAACCTTCTCTAGTTAAGAACATTGAATTATAGAGTACATATTCCCATGTATTTGATCCATTGTTCCATGACATAGTGATCAGATTATCCATTCAAATTTTGAGGCATTTTTATAAAAAAGGAATTAGTTTCATATTCTTCTTTCATTTTTGTATTTGGATTCTACTTCTGATCTATGAATCTCTTCAAAAACTGAGTCATCTATGAGGGTATCATTACAATGTTTTCCATTATCTCTCTCGTCAGGTTGGGTATCTCATTAGGGTAGTCATAAAATTTCCAATTGCATTTAATTTTTACTAGATTCCACTTATTTCATTAAATTTATAGGAATAAAATGTAAAACTTGGGATTAGTATATTTAATCATCTAAATAGATAAATAGTAATTCAATGAAATTATTTGTATAACATAGAACTTACATATATTTCCAGAACTTATGAATTTCTAGAATTCAAATTATGTTATCAATGATCCATTTTATTACATATTATATTATGGGTATTTTTGTTACATTAATAATGGTTCATAATGAGATTATGAATTTTCCAAAGCATATACTTCAGTAGTGTTAAACTAGGTGCAGATAAATGCTTGTTGTCATGTACTAGGATACACCGAGACTTTCTTGACATGCCTTGTGTAGTTGTTACCCCTAGGAACATTTATTCCAAAACCACATCCACTTGTAGTTTCTACATAGGGATTTTGTTTCTAGATTTAACACCTTCCTTATACTGATCAATATTTAGGGATGTTCAATTATACCTATTTTAATACCATTGTCATTTAGTATAGTTTTATAATCTTATTCCAAAAAAAATCAATAATTTCCTATGATACCAACTACAATAACCCTACTCTTTATTTCACATTAATACTTGATTTATTAAACATAAAGTAAACAAAATGAAACATTAATGTTATTAAAGTATGTTTTATTTGGAACTAGTTATATTATATAACACATTAGTAAAAGAAAAGAAACCATATTTGTTGAAAACATCCTTACCATGCTCTCACATAAAACTACATGGGATAACATAAGGACATACAAAAAAAATGGGTGAGATATAAAGACTAGTAATGGGATAAGTATGGAATATGGTAATACATGTTAAAAAATTGGAAGATCAATGGAGAATAATAAGAACATGAATAATAAGGAATGATATGTCAATATAATCATGATTGAATCATAGGAAATGTTGTAACAACATAAAACACTGCATCATAAACATAGGTAAAGGATAACATCCAAGACATCATGATGGGAAAAACCATAAAGGAATCAGGTTCACTCACTATCCCAACATGACTTCTCAAGACACTAATCATTTCCCAATTCATTGGATAGCTATATAATTGTTGGTTCACCCATCACATTCATTTCATTATCATGCTTAGGTGTGCCATATAGATCCTAAAAAATGGTTTATTCATCATCATAATATTTTCTATGAATAAAGAGATTTGAATAAATAGTTGTATTTTGAATGTAAATCGTGTATAAGTGTATAAATATGAACACCCATGGCAATAAATGTGTATGGTCTTCACTGCATAGTTGTTTTTCATAGAAAATCATGGTAAATTTATGTATCTTAACAAAGTACCTAAAAAATTCATAAAATTGGAGGAGGATAGGAAAATGGGTTTCTCATCATTATGCATTGAATTTCCAGATATTAGTACATAGAAATACATATACCAACCATCAGAATTGGAAAATATAATACATACATTAAATATGTTACTTGAATAAAGAAGATATTTTGAGGACCCTGTTCTTGAGTGTGTGACTCAAAATGCTTGGGAGGAAATTTTGTAGTCATTGGGCTCCTTGGGAGAGCTCTCTATATGGGGTAATGTTTTAACAATCCCCATGGATTTTCAGCTATGTGAAATGGGGGCATGGGTGGTTTTATATAGGAAAATAGTGAGAACATATTTATCATTTCTCAAACATTTGTTTTACACTCAATATAAAAAAATAACCACAACAAAAAACATTATAATGATTCATTCACATGGTTTCTACCAAATGGTATTGGTTTCCACTATTTTATAGTGTGATGGTGTAAAATTTAAAAAAATATCACACGTGATTATGTGGAAGTGATTCATTCTCTTAAAGAAATGATGTAAAACCCTTAAAATAAATTATAGATTTGAGAGGAATCATAATAGATTTTTTTTAAAAAAAAATATTTTATTTTAAATGAGAAATTTTTTTTTTGTGGATACTTTTTATTGTATTTTTTTCTTCACTTCTTGTTTATTAGGATGTTATAATACACAAATTGTATTTATACAACATTTAATTATTTACCCGAAAATTTGATAATCTCATATAATTATAAAAACTTCACCATTGGGGAATTTAAAATTTATGATTCCAAAAATAATATACATTTAATATAAATAAATTTATAAATATGTGAATTTCATCTTTTAAAATAATAACTACATTTATTAGGAGATGATAGGTCTTTTGACAATAATATTTTTGAACCCTTATTCAAATTACATTTGACATTAAATAAATTATATGATCATTTAACCTTGATAAACATTATTTAATAATAATATTTTTTAAATATATTATTTGTTTCATTAATCCATTAATTTATCAAAATAATTTCCATAATTGAATTTGAATATTAACCAAACAAATTATTTTTGTTTTATTATACCGAGATAAAAAATATTTATAATGTAACAATTACAGAATGAAAAATATTCATTATTCTATATAAGATAATGAAAAAACTCATATTTTTAGAATCTAGATTCATATCACTTTAATACACCAGAAAATGTCATGAGAGTGAGGTGTGAAACAACGATACTATCATGGGGTGGTTCGGTATACATGGTTTTGGATGTGATTTGAATGAGATTGAACATCTCTTATAAAGGGTTTTTCCCATGCTCAAGTGGTTGGATATTTTATTATGATTGGTCAATGGAAAATCCAATAGATGATATCTCCCTCAAAAGCTCAAATAAATTGGCTTCATAGTGTATGATCCTAGATAATGAGTCCGTCACCTTTTTCTATGTCATTTGTATTTTTTAAAACCTTATATTTATACTAATAATGCAATCTCTGTTAAATAGATACTCTATTATTGGTAAAGATTCATCACAGTCATTTAAATTAAATATGACTTTATAAAAATAATTTCAGATTTTTTTATAATTATATTTTTTAATAAAATAATAAATTACTAGGGAAATAATATTTGTAATAGTAATGCTCGTTACATTCTATGTACCAAACCCAATTCTATATTTTGGTTGATCCTCCAGTGGATATAAATATCATGGGTTATAAATGTTAATTCAAGATGAAACAAGACATGGATGGAATATTCTTGTTCATATAAGGCAGAATTTGTTTCATAAGGGTTTGAAAGCATCAAGGCATTTACTATAAAAACCCACTTTTACCTAGTTGTGATACTAAAATCAATCATTATTCTATATGACATTCCAGCTTACCGTGACTATGAGATCATAAAAATGGATGAAAAAAAACCTTCCTCAAAAAGATCCTTTAAGATGATGTCTATATGAAACTACCCAAAGGGTTCAAGACTCAAAAGGATGCCAAAAAGTTAAGAATATGGGAAAATTACATCTATGGAAAAAATAAAACATTAACATCTAGGAATCTTTTTTTGATGGATCCATAATGTAATTTGGGTTCATTAAGAATTAGCGTGAATGTAGTGTAAAAAAAATGGATTAGTTGGAGTTTAGTCGTTTTCATAATACTGTATATTGATGACTTCTTAATCATTGGAAATGAAATAATATCATTCAGTATATTAAAAAATTGTTGAATAAATGATTTTCTATAAAGGATTTGGGATAGGAAGCATATCTTCAAGGGATAAATATACTTCATGATAGATCTAGAAGGATTATTGGATGAAGTTGATGTACTTGTACCATTCTAGGTTTTTTATGAGGTAAGTAACATTTTTTAAATTTTTTATGGACTTGTGTGAACAAACTTTGAGGTGACAGGTGTATCAGGGATTTACAAGACGGTTTCCGAGCACAAAACCCAGCTTTTTTGGAAAAAACATGCAGCCCACACGGTTATTAGAAACCATGTGGGGATGGAATCAGGGTAACTAATAATTGTGTAGGGCTGGATAGAGGGTTATATTGGTCTCACTATTGGGGGAACAATACTGATGGAGGTTCATGCCAGTGTCAGAGAACACACATTTTCTTATACAGGTGTTTTTCATAGTTTTTTCACAGTCTGTAAAATTGTGATTAGTGATCATGTGGGTGCCTACATTGTGCTATATAGTGAATACATATTGGTCAAGCATTCAAACCATTAAATTTAGAAACGTTAAAAATTTCCATAAAAAATGTTTGTACTCAAAACTAATTTTTATTTTCATATCATGGATTGTATTTGACCCTAGATAGATACTTTGAAAGACAATGCATAGTCTTTGATCCAGATTCTCTATATGATCGCAGAATACAGAACCATCGGTCTTGTTGGATTCATTCTAGTTAGTACTCAATTCTTTTTATGTCATTAATCACTATTCTTGGTATCAAAGGAGTAATTTATGTGCAACCCAATATTCCTTATTTCTAATTTCATCATTAATTTTTCATTTTTCTCTAGATGTAAGAGGTATAATCAATTTTTACTAGATGATCACACTACTATAGACTTATGGTAGGTGTTCAACACGTTTACCGTTTGGTTTGGTTATTTATTAAGCTCCTTATAATTTTACTACCCACTAAACATACCAACAAGGGCCTGAAAATAAATTGAAAAATTGAATTAAATGAAACAGAACATGTTAAGGATTAAATTTTTTTCCTTGGTGATGGGTTGGATTTTGTTTCCCTATTCGTGGCCACCTATGGCATGTTCCATAAGAAATTCCCTTTATCATTCCTTTATTAAACCAGATAATGGGAGAGTTAGTGCTTTCCTAGTTATAGGAATCCTTTTTATTAATGAATTGAAATGAATTGGTTCACTAAGATTTGGTTTTCCTCTTTTTCATATTCATTATCTTGTTTGAATTATATATATGGAACAATAACTAACTACATGTATTTTTTTGAAAATTGTGTAAATTGGTTTGTAAAATCATGGAACCTATTTGATTATGAAGTGTCTTATGAATGTGTATACTCTTGGAACATGAATGTGAATTAATTAATGGTTATATAGGACTCCACGTGGGTGTTATTCTGTGCTTCATGGAAATTGTAGAGGATTTATTGGACATGTATACTCTAAGTATTCTGATTTTGTGGGATTCCATAGGCCTTGCTACCCATTGGATCCAGTTTTCCTTTGGCTTGTAGTAGACATGGTCAGTAGACTTGATCCTCAGACCCCAACTCAATCCTAACAATGTGTCCATTGTGATTCTCCATGGACTCAACAAGTATTAATTGGTCTACTATACCTTAGATCCGACCCTGAGGGGTTCGACACTTGATTATATGGGACAGTTGTGGTAAATGTGCTACACATGGTTGTATATTATTAATGTGGTTTATTTTACACTTCTGATCATACCGAGAGGACCTTATTTTTTGACACAGAGGTTTGTGGCATTAACATGGTTGGTATGATATTTTTGGATGTCTGTCGTGGCTATAATAGTTGGTTGTGTTATATTTAAAACAACTTTGTTATAGGATTCTGACCCTCGTTTTGTAGGGAGCCTCATTGGGATATACAAAATCAATTTTTTGTAGTATATATTCAATGGAACATTCCATCAATTCACTGCATACCTATGAAATGTATATATTACACACTACATAATATATATAATGTATCCAGGATTTTATATTTACTATTGGGTGATTACCTAATGTGATTGTTTCTCACACAATTTTCAGGCAACTGTTAGGTACCCAGATAGACTATATGGATGTAGGAAGTCATTGGGGAAGGTTCCCATTGTTTGATGCTTGTCTTTTTTCCAAGATTAGAAGAAGGAGAGAATGAGACCGAGCTAAATTTTATGATGCTATTCATATATAGTGCAATTTGGAATTTCTGGTATTTTGTAACATGTATTGTACTAGATGTATGTATACCTATTTGGGATTATTTTTAGATAGATCACATGATCAACGTTGTATTTGAGATTTCTTTTTCACTGTTATATATTTTTACTATTTATCTATTGTATGAATTTTATACAGCATCCACAATTTGATCTGTTTGTTTGGTACATTTTTGTTAAACAATAATAAGATGAAATATCCCTTAAACAGACACACCCAAGGCCCTCTATGCAAGACTAAATCCATTGGTGTTTGTGTATATGCGCTTTAGGCCATATGTCCAACAGGTCTTGGAACACTTTGTAGTGGAATCTAGGACCATGGCATTACAAAATGGTATCATATGATTTTATTTTTGTAGTTTGAATTAATATTTGTAGAAAATTATTGAGTATATGAAGGTATTACAATTTGGTTTAGAGTTGATCGTGGGTGTTCCTAAGAAACATATAGGGAAAAAATTATTGAATTGGTTTTTTTCTATATTATAAATATTAACACAGATTTGTATCCACTATTATGTGATTCACTTGAATTCCAAAGCAATTATTATATGAGTGGGTGTTTTATATTTTACAAACCAAATGAGATGTGGGTATTCCATCTCATGCATTATTTTAGGATCTTCTTATTAATAGAATTAAATTATTTATGGTTTACCAAATAGGATGCATTTCTTATTTTCATGATATCTTGATATGATTTTTTTGTAGATATACCTACAGTTGAAATATATTTTTATGAAAGGAAATGGAAAAAATGGATCATATTTAGATTACGTTCCATAATGTAAGCAGTGTTTTCTGGATTAGGAAATATCAGACACCCAAAGAAGTTAATTGTGGAACATTGAATCATAGACCAAGAGTCACATGAACTAGAATGTGTTATGGTGTTGTTTTGGTGGAATCCATATTTGGTACATGAAGATCATGTGACCTTATTTATAATAAGTGGTATCCCATTTGGATCATCCATTTTAAATGAAATTTTAAATGAAGATGAAATCAAATGGATATTGAATTGATAAATATAGAACTCGACCTAGACCTACCTTTTGGGTTGGAATAAGGCTTTTTAATTAGGAATTTTATGACATATTATCTTTTACAATCCTTGATTTAGGAATAGGATGTGTGGTATGACATGATTATAGGATGTTTTTGAACTATCTTAATCTTTTGAGCTATGAACATTGATATAATTATTTTATGAGGTGTGCATTTAGAATCATAGTGGATTTTAACCAATATGACTTCCATTCAGATGCTAGAAGTCTGGAACCTTAGAGGTGGTGGTCCAGGGGCCACAACTAAATACTCTAATTGTGCCAACTAAGGCACCATTTATTTTTTGGACCTAGGAGTTGAGGCAATGTTTTTTGAGGGGTTCTTCTATATCATGCTTATTTTTTTTGGAAACACTGCATCCTTACTGGTCAGTGGTTGAGATGATACTTGTATTTAAGAAGAAAATTCTTCCAATGTTTTATAGGGATTATGGTCTACAGGGTCACGACTCGACCTGTACTGGGGCCTGAGCCACAACTACTCTAACCCCACCTCCATTGGCCAGGGGGTTTCCACTAGATCTGGAGGCACAACAAACATAGGTAAGAATTTTACTATGTACATTTACCCACACACACACACAATTCCAAGTTGATACAAGGTCGAGAGGGAGAAAAGTAAAAGATGAAACCTATTGTAAAATTAAACTGAAGCATGCATGGACCAATAAAATGGTACAATTAATTTAATGTAAATTGAATGGAAAAAGGGTAGAAATAGACACCCAACCAGTACGGTGTCCTGGCATGATAGAAAACAGAATGTAAAGATACTAATGAGGCCCTACTCCAGGAATCCAAACAGTGACCACTACTTATTGTCCTAACACCTATGATACTGACCTCCCTGATGTCATGATAAAACCGGTCATTTGTCTTCATAAAGCATGATACATGTAGTAAAATCCCACGTAGTTGGGAGTATCAATGTACTCAGTAGGAGTCCTCAAAATTGAGCTCACGAATTAAGAGAAACAAAGGAAAGTATGTACAATAGATATAACATGGTATAGGAAATGGGATTAGCTGAACCTAACAAAGAAGAGAAGTAAGATCATCTAGACACAATGACATAGATATGGTGAGAAGGTGAACTTCTCATATATTATCCTCTAACTCTAATATGAGTGTAGAATCATCCAACCAAGAGAAGATAGACATAGAGAGAATATGTCATACCTAGTGCGTCTTCAGCTCTCCTAGAAAGAGAGTAACTAGAACCAAAGGAGTTGGTGCTATAAAATGGTGTAAATATGTATATGCAAAAATAAAAGAAACCCAAATTAGAGATTAAGGGGAAATCAATGTCAAATATAATACTGAGTAAAGAGTTACAAATAGTTTTAGAAGTCTCCACAATATATGTCCAACACCCACACTTATACCCTGAACTACAAGTCAATGGTGCTCAAACACCACACCTTCATACAATCTTCTTGGGATGGGACTGTCTCGTCCACACAGTTTTCGGTCACATCACCCGGACGAATCAAGGTGTGGAAAACTCCACACACACATGTGAGTCCAAGGTTATACCAAAACATGAAAAGTCACTAATCCATATTAATGAAGTCATCTCAAGTCATGGTCCCTTGCCTGGATCGGCAGGAGGGTTACACTCTAGAGTCGTCGAGGACCCATGCCAAGCTCATCTGGAGGGTGAAACTATGGAATTATTGATGACCCATGCCTAGACTAGCTAGAGGTTTCCACTCTAATGTCATTGAGGGCCAATGCCCATCCTGGTTGGAGAGTTCCACTAGAGTCGGCTTAGGACCCATGCCCATCCGGGTTGTAGGGTACCACTTGGATATCTCTAATACCATCACCCAATCACTACTTCCATCGAACACCCTCTATGGATGTGTCATGTTCAGAACACCTCATGTCGTAACATGGATGTTGAAACTAATGTCACCATCATGTTATATGTGAAAAACACTCAGGATCATCGATTTATTTTCCAAAAATGGATAGCTGGTGAAATGGGTGATTTTCACCAATAGACAACCGAACTTGTCAAAGTGGGGCTCACCTTTGGACCCAAAAACATCAAATTTATCTCAAAAGTTCCATCTCAAAATGAGGAACCTAATGTCATAGATGAAAAGTCAAATGGTTTCACAATGTAGATGTTACGGGCTTTTAAACCTATTGAAGACAGTCCTAGGGGCCAGTGGACTAACCCGCGATTGATAACCTCGGTTGATCCAGCCATTGTTCCAAAGCACCCATGCCATTGAAACTATCATGTCGGCTGGCCATTGGCTAACCCTAGTTTGTCTTGGGATCTGACATGAGTTTGACCTAGTTTGATGGGTCCCACCCAAACGGTCGGACCTAACCAAATTATCTGGGCACCCCACTCGGATTGGGATAGGCTCACAAGCCCGACACAAACAACTTTGTTGAGCCAGCCTGTGGCCGCCCGTCTAACTAATGCCATTTGGTCCGACCTGTGGTCAGGTCACCGACCTTGGAAAATCTGCTGGCAGTCACCATCTAGGGTTTTGTGGTGCGACCCTGCCCAGCCGACAGTAAGCCCACATATCCCGGCCTCATTGTAGCACCGCGAGTGCCATATTTCCACCCCCACTTTGTGGACCATTAGTGGCACCCTGTCCATCTATTTTTCTGACGTCTAGGATCAATATGATTGCTCAATCACGATTCTGTCAGCTTATCGGGGACCCTTGTGATGGTGGATTTTGTTTAGTGTCCAATGATAGTCGACCTATTGGCAAGTTATTGCAACAAAATGTTGTCGACAGCTACCTAGAAATAATGGAGGAAAATAAGGTCTTAAGCATAGGTCGATGGATGTCTTTGTGCGTCCAATGATTATTCAGTGATATAATTAAAAAAATTGGAGGATCAGGGAAAATATTCAATTAATAAGTGAATAAGAACTAAAAATGAGATAAATCATACCTTGAAACAGTTGTCCGTTATTTTTGATGCCTCCACAATGCTCCTTCAATCTTGTAAAGGTTTAGAAGATTTTTCTCCTCATTCTAACGAATAACATTGAAGTGACAATTGAAAGAGGGATATATATTTATATGTCATAGGTATAAATATAGAGAACTAAATTAGGGTTTAAACCTACATTGAATAACATAACTCTATTTATACTTGTCCATCCCATCCGGAAAAACTAAAACCACCGCACCCTCTTATTTTATGTCGCACCTAGGAAAAAAACCACATTCCAAACACAATGAAAGTCTCATATTTCCAATACATGCACTCATTTAAATGTTATCCAACACAAGTTGAGGGGTAAAATAAAAACATTTAATTATTTTTAATTACAATTTTCCCCTAGATGTATTTTTCCACAGAAGTCCCATGTGGATGAAAGTTATACCCTTTCTATGGTAAACGCCTCATTCTGGACTAGACCATGGCCCCAGATTTCCAATCCATGTTTCAGTTTAGGATTTATCTTCATTAATTTGCTTGCATAGTATAAAATAGACATAATATTTTTATAAAATTAATTTCAGGAACACGAAGCCTCATAATTGCATGCAGCCTGAGTGCCTAACTATGGATATATATATATATTTCAAAGTATTATAAGGTGAAAACATGGTCTCTGTATCATTCCTTCCGTTATGATTTTCATCCCTGAAAATCAAAATCAAGGAATATATCTCGGGTTACTGAGCTTACATATGGAACTCTGATTTCCATTAACTCTCCTGCACATTTCTGTGCCGCCAACGGATTTGAACTAAGGGGATGGCCTTTCAATGAAAGGTTCTCTCCAATAAATCCTTAAATTCTCTTGGGGGATCCGTAAATGTGGCTCCATCCAAGATATCCACCTCCCCCCATTTGATGATGTGATTATGATCATGCTTATATTTCCTCATCTACGACATGTGGAAGAAGTGGTACACTTTCTCAAGCTGTGGGGGTAGGGAAATGTGGTAGGAAACTTTTAAAACCGTATACAGGATCTCGAATTTCACAATGAAACTCATGGATTACATACCTCCCCATCTGATCCTATGAATTCCACACCCTGGGGAGACTCTGAAGAAGACGTGGTATTTTGGTTCAAAATATAAGGGCCTACGATGGGATTCTTCATACAGTTTATATTTTCTCTAGGCCATCTTCATCCATTCAGGGATAAAATTCATCTTCTCCCTTTTGGCTCAAACAAACATCGGGACCACAAGGGATGATTATCTATCTTTAATCTAGAACAAATGTGACCCTCATGGTCTTTCATATAGGGCCTCATACGGTGCCATGACAATGTTAGAGTGATACTTTTTGTTCCATTAAAACCCTACTAAATGAGAGTGATCCTCCCAACACTAGCCAAAATATTGCACGCAAGAACTAAACATGTCCTCCAACACGAAGATTATGCACTTTTATCCCTATTGGTTTTGGGGTGAAAGGATTTACACATCTATAGTTGGGTCCCAAAAGCCACCTGCAGGCCACTCTACAACCGTGACGTAAACTGCGAGTCGTGATTAGAGATTATTGTCGAGGTAACCCTGTGAGGTTAGACATTCCCCGACATGTTCATCTTCCCCAAACACTCCCCCGAACTCTTCTCCATGATAGTAAGGAAGTGCGCTGACTTGTTGAGTCGGTCCACTATCACCCAAGTAGAGTTATGACCCTTTGTTGAGGGAGTAATTCCATTTAGGAAGCTCATTGATATGTCATCCCACATCTACACTAGGATGTCGAGAGGTTGCAGCACAACTGTTGGGACTTGATGTTTATCCTTCCCCTGCTAACAGGTAAGTCATCATGAGACGAATTTAGAAATACCTCATCTCAATCTAGAACACCAAAAAAACAACTTAAGGTCCATGTAATTCATCCCTACATTGGGATATACAACTAAGGGAGACGTATGGAACTATCGCATCCCACCCTCCAACATCGTAACTGGATAAACTATTCTCCCCTGGAAAATGATCTTGTGATTCCCTCCTTCAAAATACCCATCGGGTGTGTTTGCTATGGATATTTGTTCATGAAGAAACTCGTAGTCAATATCTCTCATATGGGAATCTCTCACCCACTTACGGAGTGATGGATTCAACATCATCAACAGTAGAAACACTATACCCTCCTACTCCACCATGGTTAGTTATAAGGAACTAACTAATCTAATTATTCCCACGCCATGAATGTTTAGGACTTTACACCAAGGAAATATGCTTCAAAATTTACCATCCACGATATATAGATAATCTCAATGTTATAGTGCTTCAAGAACTCCAACGAGCGTCACTCCCATAGATTTAAATATCTCTAGGTAAAGATATACCTTAGGCTCTGCTGTTCTGAGTAAACCAAATAGTTCTCTCTAAGGAGTTTGTGTCTCCAAATCCTTAGATACAAGACTACCATTGTGAGTTCCATGTCATGAGTCACATTTTTCTTTTAATGGGGTCCTAAATACCTTGGCCTTTATGCAATAACTACATTTCATTTCATTAGAACACAACTGATTCTAGCTTTCAAGGCTTCTCAGTACACTACGAACTCAACATACTACTCTAGTATTCTCAGAAATGGAGTTCCTTTCGACCTCTTTCTCAACTTCACTATGGAATTCTAGAACTACCTAGACCAGGTAAATGAATGTCCCTTCCACATCAATACGTTCAATGGTGTTGTGATCCTAGAGAAGTCTTCCTCAAATCTATGGTAATACCAACCCCATCCAAGAAAATTCTACACCTCATATTCATTATGGGTTGGTTCCCAAGAAATCAATACATTGGTAATTTTGGGATTCATGGATAAAACATATGTAGAGATGACACTCTCTATAAAGTGAAACTCTAGTATCTTGAACTAAAACTTTGATAGCTTTCCTTAATGTGTCTGCTCTCGATGAAAATCAAGCACCATCCTCTGATGCTCTGTGTGCTCCTCCTCTGGTGCTATTTAAAAAAGTATGTCAAATATGAATGACAAAAAAAACCTATCCATGTATAGTTGGAATTCATAGTTCATAATGTCCATGAAAACAACATGGGTTATTGTCACACTAAAGGGAATCACTATGAAATCTTAATGTCCCTAGTGACATCAGAAGGCCATATTTTGAATATTATCCTCATACAGCCATATCTAGAGGTAGTCGGATCTAATATCAATCTTTGAGAACCACCTCTCACCTAGAAACTGATCTAAGGGGTCTTCAATCCTCAGTAAGGGGTACTTGTTGTTTATTATGGCTGGTTTCAGGCAACAATATTCCACACAAATAAAAAAACTCCAATCTTCCTTCTTCAAAAATAGAACCAGAGCTTCCTTGGAGGACACACTAGGAATGATAGAACTCTTCTTGTGAAGGTCCTATAACTATAATCATAGCTTCCAGAACTAATAGGTTCCATATTATATGCCATTAAATATATCATATTAGTCCCCTGTTGCATATAAATTCCAAACTCCATATTCCACCTTAGAGGTAGTCCCATTAAATCTTCGATGAAAAAAATCAATGTAATCCTCAATAAATGAAGGAGCCCAGGTGCATGAGGAGTCAGTTACACAATGTATCACGCTCACTATCTAATGGTAATAAAGTTGTAGTCCTTTCTTCACATCAATCTTCAGGCTTGCAATGTGGTCTCATTCACAAAGATTGGGGAAACACATCCCATCAGTGTGTATATAGCTGAATATCCTACAAAAAATCATTTTGGGAATGAAACATATAATTCAAATCCATTCCCATTACGAATTCATAAGATTCCATCGTGATGACCAGTAGGTCCCATGTGAACATTTCTCCTCCAAATGAATGCTCACACTGTCAGATGAAAAAAGTAAATGATGAGGAATTTCTTATAGGAACCTCAAAGTAAATATGTTAGGATAATGCCTCTACTGGGAACTCCAAATCTTATACCAGTAGTAAGATGATAAAAGAGTGATTTTATCCTTTGTTGTTGAATAATGAATATAATGTATAATAAACAAAGAGCAAACCATGGATCATCTCATGTGCTAGAGGATCAAAGATATTTATAGCCTGTAGATTACCACGAACCCGACCACTAGCTCTATGAGCCTGGTGTGGGGCTTCCTAGTAGTGGTGCTGGTGGTGGTGAAAAGTGGTTTTTTTCCACTATCACCTGGTCCTCCTCCTCCTTCTACTACTATTCCAGTACTGCCTCCCTGGGTCCCACCCTAAACATTGCACTACCTCTACCATTGTTGTCCACCTGCTACCTACTCGAGATGCCCAGCTCATGAGGTCGGGCAGTCTCATAAAATGTCACCTCACCCGTGACACATAAAACTCACCCCTCTGAGGGTTGAACCAATGCTATGTGTGGTCCTAATGCTTCATAAACATGTGTCTAAGGGTGATCCTAGTTAGGCCTCATGTATCATGATCCTGATACCAGATGTCTGTCAGCTATTGTGGATGTATCCACTCTAATGAATCTAATGCAAGTCCTAGAGACTTGGCATCCCTATGCTAGGAAACTAACTATAACATGTGACTGCTCTAGCACAATAGCATTGGTAAGAAAAAAATATGATAACTAAGATCACATGGATCTCTCAGTGGAGATAATTCTCAATCTTTTGTGCTTGGAAGTAAATATCACAGATCATATTCAGGGAGTATCATGTAAGATCATTAAACCTAGTCACATATGCCGCTACTTTCATGGTTCCCCACTGAAGCTGTCGAAGATCCTATGTGTGAAAAATGTATCATCTTGAGGGGAAGTACAAATCTTGAAATAGAAGTTAAAACTTATCCCATGAGAAACCCATCTCACCAGGCATCTGGTTAACTAATCCTTAGTGGCCTTTACTATTGTAACTCACAAAGGGTGCTCAGCCTGCACTCATCCTCATCCTGTGATTCTAGTAATAACATCACTGTGACAAATGGAGGTACTTTTACTGGTCCACCTGGAGGGAGGAGATCGTTGGATTTCCACGAAACCAAGGCCTTATCAAATGATAGGTCATCTTCACGATCCAAAGTGGGTAACCTAGCAGGATATCACTGTGAATGCATACAAAAAATCATCCAGGAGTGCCGTGGTCAGATGTGAATATATATATATATATATAAACATTTATATATATCAATTACAACAACAATGTGTAGCTGACTTGATAAGGGAAATAAAAGACTCAATCCTAGGTATAAGAGTCACTCTGGAGACACATCGACAATGTTTCCCTATACCCTTCCAATCCATTTAAGGGTAAACATCTAAATAATGTCCCATAGAATTAAAATTCTCTAATACCACTTTATCATGACCCAACCCATACTGGGGCCTAAGCCACAACATCCCCAAATGATCATCCATAGGCCAGGGATGGATACTAGCACCGATGTCCCAAAAAAATGGGGGGGCCTTTTCCTATGTATGTGTACACACACACACACAACCAACTTGATGCAAAGTGCATATGGAGAGGAGTAATATATGAGACCTGCTGTAAAAGTTATCCTAATAATGTATGTAAAAACAATGGTATGGGTAAATTAATGCAAATAGGATGTTAAATAGGAAAAAAATACATGCCCTACCAGTACATTGTCCCAACCTGACAAAAAAGAGAATTTAATGCTACTATGGAATCCCTACTCTAAGATTCAAAAATGTGACCACCACATGCGTTTCAAACACCTGTGATCCTGAGCACCCTCATGTCCCGATCAAACAAGTCTATCATCTGCAAAAATCATGATATGTGCAGGTAAATACCACGTTGGGTTGAGTATAAACATACTCCGTAGGATGAAATGAAAAGTTGTGGAAGTACTATGAGATACAATGGAACATAAGTACATCAGATATAATAAGGTATAGTAAACGAGTGCAGCTCAACCCAACATGGAAGTGATGTAATCTAATCCTTTTACAAGGAGCTAGAGATGTTGATAAGGAAAAATTCTCATCAAGTCTTCAATGCCTCTATTAGGAAAGTAGTCTTGTCTAACCCTGATAAGATAGACATAAAAAGCACATGGAATACCCCAAAGATCTTCATCCTTCATATAATGAGAGTAACCATAACTTAAGGAGTGGGTACTACAATAGGGTGTAAATATATATATTCTCAATCTAAACAATCCCAAATGAGAGATTAAGGGGATATCTATCTCAAAACATATCCTAGGTTAATAGTCACCCACAATTTTAGGAGTAACCACCATCAATTCCCAACACCCACACATCTTCCCTGAACTAAATGATAAAGGTGATCAAACACCACAACTTGATTCTATCCACTATGGATGGGTCTTTCTCATCCATACGGTTTTAGGTCACATCACCAGGATGCGTCTTGGTGGGGAATGTTACCCTCTTACTGAAAAGTCAATGGTTATTCCCCAAAAAGCCTCGTTAATGATCAATAATAAATAATTCATCTCATGTCGAGGACCCATGCCCATATTGGCTGGAGGGTGACACTCTAGAGTCAATTAGGATCCACAACAAATCCAACTAGAGGGTACCACACTTGTGTCATCGAGGATCCATGACTAGCCAGGTTGGAGGATTCAACTATAGCATCATCAAGGGATGATGCCTTTCTTGGTTGGATGGTGACACTCTAGTAGGTTGAGGACCCATTCCCAGCCCGACTGGTGGGTACGACTCAGAAGTCCCTGATATCATCCCCTAATAATTGTTTCCATCAAACACCACATGTAGATTCTTTAACTTTGTAACACCTCGCATTGTAACTCGGACATCGAAAGTTACATCACCATCATGTTCTATGTGAAAAAACACAGAGGATATGCTATTTATTTTCCCAAAACAGACAACCAGTGGAACATGCATTTTTCACTAAATGAATCTCGAATAGGACATATTGGGGCCCACATTCTGACCCCAAAATTCAAATTTATCTCAAATGGAAAATCGTAAAAAGAGTAACATGATTCCATATATATAGAATCAAAATAATGCATTGTTTAGATGTTACAGGCTTTTGAACCTGTAGAAGAGGGTCTTAGGGGTCGTTGGACGGACTCACGGTCGATTCAGCCTACAGTTGAATGACTGAATGTGCCAACACTGTAGAAGATTCCATAGTGGATGACCACCATGTTCAACCATCAGTAGCTGACCCTAGGTAAACTCATGTCTAACCCATCGGGACGGACCCAGCCCAATTATCCAGCCCAGCGCACTGGTACTGGGCCCGACATGTGGTAGCTCGGACCACTGGACGACGCAGCCCAACCTGCTACCGACAGTGGGTCCAACCCAAGGTCTGGTCAACAGTAGCATCAATGTGTCCAACCGACCATGGGAATGGTGGTGGCAGTCTCCACCTAGGGTCGTGCACCGCTACCCCACCCATCATGTATTTGGGACACATTGCGACACCGCCAGTGTCGTCTTGCTGCTGCTACTTATAGATCGTCGGCAGTGTAGCCAGCTAGTAGTTTCCAACATAGGCCTTGATATAGTCTCCCAATCAAGATTACACCAGTATAAAGAGGACTTTTGATATGGTTTGTATACGGCGATGTCCCATAGTCATTGATCCGTTGATAACATAATGCGCCCAAAATGTGTCGGTGAATTCCCACAACGAATGGAAAAAATAGGGATTTATGCATGGATCAATGGTTGTGTTCATGCACCCCTAGATGAATCAATGCTAGAATAGACAAAATATGATTATATTGGGAAAAAATAAATTAAAACATGAATCAGAAATCAAAACGATAGATATCCTACCTCAAAATGGTTCTTCATAGTTGTGGATGCTTCCATGACGCTCATGATTTGATCCAAAAAGGATTTTGTGGAGTTTTTTCTTCATTCTAGAAGATAAATTCAATGAATTTATAATGATACAGATATGGACCATAAGTATATATATATATAATGAGATTATGGTTTAACCCTAATCTGAATCACATAACTCTATTTATAGCCGTCCTATATGGCACGAAAAACAAAAATTGTTTCATCCCCTCATTTTATATATCACCTAGGAAAAACACCCCCTTACATACTCCATGGTGGTCTTGGATATCCTATCTGATACTCCATTTGATTTTTTTGCACAACCTCCAGGGTAAAAAAATTGGGTTTAATTATTTTAAATTACAATTTTGCTGATGGATGGATTTTTCCAAAAAATCCACATGCCGACAAAATTTATGCCCCACCTATGTTATACACTGTGTTCCAAAATCATCTAAGGCCTCATATTTCAGATATGATTTTCCTTTTAAGAGTTATCCTGATTTTTTTCTGTGTATAGTGTAGAATATAATTAATGTTTTTATAAAAATAATTTCATGCACTGTAGAGCTCAGAATTGCAAGTTGTCTAAGTTCCTAACTCTAGAAATATATATATAAATATTTAAAAGTATTAATGAAAAAAACATGGTCTCCAAATACAAGATAATGATCTATAACATGATAATAAAAAAACGATCTTCAATAATATGAAAATAGAGGAGATTGAATCTCGCAACGTATATGATTTGAAGAGTAGAAAAGCCCTTGTGGGCTGTTCTGAATAAGGACGACAGGCTATGATTTGTAGTTTGGGTTAATTCCCAATCCTTGTTTCATGAAAAATTTTACCCCAATACTCTGATGGAGGTGTAGGCTAGTGAGTTAATGTGTCTACATTATAAAACAATGATGGTTATGGATTACTAAGAATGATTTATTGGGCTGTAGTTTTTTTCATCAATGTACATTTCTAATGGGTTATCAATGGAGAGACACTTTACGAAATGTCTCTAACATGAAATTTGATCTCGGGTCTCTGTGTTTATATAGACATCTATTTTTTAAACTATGAATCCAGAAATATTTATTGACTAGATCCCAAGGGAAGATGGGGGTGTAGAGTAGATCAATACAGTCTCTCAAAAAATTGGTTCATCATCTTTAAGAAGGGAGCATCGTTTTGAGGCTCCCAATGAGATGAGAATAATCAAAGATTCTACTTTTAGTAGTGATGATTCCAATGATATTTTTTTTGTATGGTGACTCATGTGGAATTATTGTTAACATTACCTAACCAAGTGTCAAGCCTACATATGGATGGGAACATACAACATTTTAGAAGGAACTTCTCTCCAACAGTATCTGGTAGGGGTCAGCTTTGGCACCATGTTTGGGAGTGGGCTACCAGTATCCACAATATGTAGGGATACATATTCATACTTTTCAAATTAGGCTGAGTTGTGGAGGTCATTTCTGAGGTATCTAGGCAACGATTGTACTATGACAGAAGAGTGGGACAACTCTGATTAGTGAGGTTTGGTCAGAGGGTCATGGTTAATTCCAGATCTATTATATAGATTGTACACTCATGGAGTACAGTCCATAAAAATCAATAGTGATGGGTACGAGCTTAGTATCCTAATTTTTGTAAATACTCTTTTAGACACCAATGCATTGTAATGTTTAATATCTGTACCAGTTATGGAGAGCCTTCTACTTGTGATTCTATTTTCTGCGGGTGTTATTATTCTAGAAACAACATTGGGAATCATATTGTAGAATGTATTTTAGATCATAGAAGTCCTCCTTATTATTGGATTGTGTCACTTTATCTTGAATACTTTTTCCAATTGATGATTAGGTTTTTTTCAATATGCGGGGGGGGGGGGGACTGGATAATATCTTATTGTGCAAGTTTTTATTTATATTTTCATATGAAAATTCTCAAATCACCAGAGGGGGTATTTTATACTCATAGGGGAGAAAAAGATGCATGGGAGATCCAAGAAGCACTAGAGTAATGTGGGATAGTATGGGTGAAATCCTAGATTACTATTTGAATCTAGATGATCAGGGAGCATGTCGCATATACGTTCCACTAATGTTTGAGAATTTCAATGGAGTTTTTTGGAATAATTTTTTGAATTACATCATTAGGGGGATGATGAGTTCTCCATTAATCTAGATTTAGTAGTACCACCTATATCAATTCCACCACACAGGATTACTATGATAGATTTCCAAGAACTCAAAATTAGGACAGGATTTGATGGAAAATGGGTTTTATTGAACCCAATACTTCTTTTTGGGGTTCTATTATCTTTTTTACAAAAAATAAAGATATTTCCCTTATTCTATGAATGGATTATGAAAAACTAAAATAGTATATGGTTATTAACTGATATCATTTCCAATTGATAGATGAACTGTTGCGTCATCTTTTAGAATCTCTTGAGTTCTTGAAATTTGTTTTTATGCTTTGGATATCACCAAGTATGTGATCAATCTATATTAAAACTCATAAAATGTTTCATAGTAGGTATGGAAAATATGGGGATCTAAATCTTTTTTTAGGCCTCACAAACATTCTAGTAGTTTTCATGGAGTTGATGAACAAATTTTTCCATCCTTATCTAGATTCATTTGTGGTGGTTTTCATGGATGACATCATGTTGTATTATAATAATAAAAATGACCAAGAAAAATATCATGTCATATTTTTGGATATACTGGTAGAGAATTAATTATATGATAATATCAAAAGGTTACACTTATTACTGGATAAGATTCACTTCCTTGGTCATATTATCTCAGATACAAGAGAATCAATAATCTTTTAGTATGTGAGAGCTCTAGTTTACTGCGAACGGACCAAGAAAGTTTTTGAAATATAGAGTTTCTTAGGGATAACTCGATATTATATTTGTTTCATACTAGCATTTTCACTCCTAGAAGAAATGTTTAAGGGTTTTACTAAGAATGGATTAATGTTATCGTGGACTGATACCTAGGACACAACCCTTGAGGAGCTGAATGGGGTATTGACTTCTGCGCTATTCCAAATTCTTCTAGAGGAGGGAAGGAGATAAAATATTTATTGTGACACACCATGTATTGATTCTGTAGAAGTTTTGATATAGGGGATAGAGTTTTGGGGTATGGTTGTTGATAGCTAAGTCCCCATGAGAGGTATTTCTCAATGCATGATCTGAATTTACCTGTAGTTATTCATGCTTTGCGCTGTTGGAGTCTTGTTTACTAGGATAGTGTTTTGTAGTTTAAACCATAAAAAATCCTCAAGTATATATCTACAAAACATGATCTACATATAAGGTAGAAAAGGTATTTATATTACCCGTATTATATTGAATTTCAGATTTCATACACACCTAGGATGGGAAATGCAGTTAAAGATGAACTTAGTATGAGGGATCAAATTCAAATTGTTCTGTAGTCCAATGGTTAGTAGAAAATTAAGGATTTATTATTTGATATGTTTTTTAGGAGTATGACAGTCCAAGGAAGCATTTTCTTTCATTCTTAGTTGTGAGATCTACCCTACTGGATAGAGTGAGGATGTGTTAGATATTGGATTCAAATTGATTAGTCCAATGGGATAATGTGGAAGATGAGTACCCACCTATTGGTTTGACCATTGTTAATGATGAGATCTTTCATATACATGGTCACATATGGGTTATAATGGACATATTCTAGGAGATGATGGAGGATTTTCACACCATAGTTTGGATGGTTCACCATGGAATTACAATGATGTTTCTTGACTTGCGCCATTTGTACTCGTGGTCAATTATGCAAAGATAGGTAGTAGGTTTACTTATGAGATATTCCATAATTCATTAGGTGAAGGTTGAACATCGAACCCCCCCCCCCCATTATTTTACCATATTTATCTATTTTGGAGTTTAAATGGGATAATGTTGTGGTGGATTTCATGATCATTGTTCTAAGGTCACCATGGTAAAATGATGTTGTTTGGATTTATTATTATAATATTATAAATGTTTCTAATTTCCTACCAGTCAAAATAAACTTACATGAAGATGAGCTTGGGAATTTTTATATCCTTGAGATTATTCCACTATAAGGGGTCCCACACACAATCATTTTAGAAAGGGATTCATGGTTTACATATCATTGTGAAAGATTTTATATATGGTACTAGGTACACATCTGATTATAATCATTGAATACTTCCACTCATATTGATGGATAGTTAGAGAGTAAAGTACATGTGCTTGATGACATGTTGTGAGCAAGCATCTATGATTTAGGGGGATCTTGGGGGGTGCATATACCCTTGATAGAGTTCACCTACAATATTATCTCTCTAGTGAAGATGAAGATGGAACCAAAATATGATTTATATAGTAATCTATGGAGATCTCCCTTGTGCGTGTTTGAGTCATGAAAAGAAGCTTTATTAGAATCCTTTCTCATACATGAGACATCTATGAATGTCTATTTGTCCAGAAAGTGGATAGATACTACACAGTATCAATGAAAATATCCCTGATATTTCTAGATGACCTCTATAGTTTGAGGTAGGGGATCGCGTATTTTTATGTATCTCACTAAAGGTGAGAACCAAAAATATAAATAGAAGGGTTAGAATTTACCATGATATGTTAGATCATTCTCGATTATAGAGAGATTTAGTCTGGTAGCGTATCTATTTTATATTCCACAGAGGTACTAGAGAATGCACAATGACTTCAATGTATCTCATCTTTTCCTCTATTAATCAGTCTCATCACACGTTCGATAGCTTGAGTAGGTGGAGTTACATGAACATTTGTCCATTATGGAGCATCTGATTCATATAGTTGACAAGATAATGAAGGTTATCTGAGGCGGGTAAGTTCTAATAGTATGGTATCCATGTAAACATAACCATTTATAGGATAATACCTGGGAGAGGGAGGATGACCTATTCCCTCAATGGCCAAATCTATTCCGATCCAAATAATGACCACCCATGAGACGAGAATTCGAGGTAGAATAGCTTGAAGTGTGAATATTGTATGATCTTAGGTTTTTGTACAATTTATGTAAAATTTTAACTTTTTAAATTATTGTTTATATTATTTCATTCATAATTTTTTATGTAACATGTGTATTGGATTTTTTTGGGGTCTATTCGGATCTAGGAATCCTGTTTTTAGGGATAAATGGTTATGAAACATAGTTAGTAGAAACCATGCGGTGAGGGTCACATGATTACTAGTAATCATGTGTTTCTTGATAATGGGGTGATATAGGTTGCACAGTTTGGTGAACCATGCATATGGATGTTCATTCATATGAACATGAAAATATAGTTTTTCACTGAGATTTCATTCATTGTTTGT
Organism: Viscum album; assembly: GCA_963277665.1. Lineage (NCBI taxonomy): Eukaryota > Viridiplantae > Streptophyta > Magnoliopsida > Santalales > Viscaceae > Viscum > Viscum album. The sequence continues at coordinate 54,518,737 of OY728152.1, read as the reverse complement.
GCATGGTAAGTTAATGTATGTGTATTGACCATGCAGGTTCCCCATATCACAATAGATGCAGCATGGTTAGCACATAGTTTGGCCAATGGTACAACCTATAAAATTTATCTAATATTTACATTTTACCAAAAAAATGTTTCATCCTATTTTTTTCTTTTCCTTCATTGGATTGTAGTGCACTATGGAGAGCTCCTTGGATGTCAAAATCATAGGCTTGGTTACTAATTCTCTATTTGATCATGGAATTGAGCACCATCTACCTTTTTGGATTGTGTCCATTGAGTAATCAATCCATTTTGTGTCTTTCATCATTCATCTTGGTATCAACATAGTTATTTATCTATAAGGTAATATGGCTAATTTATTTTTATTAATTCATTCTTAATTTTTCTATCAATCTGAGTCTAATATGGAGCTGATGCTGGATTAACACTCTACTACCAAACTATTGTAGGTGGTCTATTTATTTTCCATTTTATTTTTTTTTTGTTTCTTACACTAGTCGTTGTTGTTCCTCTAACTAGATTTTCCAACATCACCCTAAAAATGAACTTAAAAATTCAATCAAATGAAATAGAACATTTTAGAGATTTCTTTTAGTTTCTTTGTGATTTGTTTGAGGTTGTTCCACATCCATGTCTTCCCATGGGGTGTTCCATAATAAATAACTTTTCGTATGACATTTTTTAACCACCCATGGGGTGAGTTAGTGCTTTCATAGGTAGAGGAATCTTGTTAACTAATGAATAGAACTAAATTGGATGAAAAGGAGATGGTTTGACTCCTTTTTATGTAGATTATCATGCTTTAATGATTTTTTTGGAATTAGAATTTCATAAATGAATTATTAAGAAATTGTGTAATTGAGTGGGTAAATTCAGGATATGTGTTGTATTTTTATGTTCTTTATGAGTGGGTATACTCATCAAACATCAATTTTAATTAATGAATGGTTACATAAAACACCATGTCCGTAATAATTCATGTGTCAAAGAAGCTATAGATGGTGCATTGGATTGGTATGCTCCTTGGACTCTAATAATATATGATGACTTCAGCTTTGTTTCCCCCTTGGTATATTTTCTTTTTTCGATCATAGTGAATATTGTTAGCATAAATGCTCTTTAGACCCCAACTATATCATAACTGAGCTTCCATCGAGATGCTCCAATGACTCGATGAGGATTCCTTGGTCTATTATACATTGGATCTATCCTTGTGGGGTCTGAATGTTCATTATACATGATGACAGTGGTAAATGTGATATTCGTGGTTATACAGTGAAAACATATTGGAATTCAAACTTTTGGTTAAACGGTGAGGTCATGATTGTTTGAAATAAAAGTTTTCAACAAATTCATTGTTGGTATGATATGATTGGAATTATAGAGATTATATTATAGATAATTGTGTTCTATTTATAGTTGACCTGTTATTGAGCGTTGACCCTACATTTGCAAGGAACCTTGTTCAGCTATACAAGATCACTTGTTTTGTAGTAGATACTCTATAGAACATTTCTTATATTTACGGATTATGTATGCTATAATTTTTTTAAACTTCTTGTCTTCTATTACACAAACTGTATTTTACATAGTCCTTTTGGTTATTAACTACTATAATTGTAGATTACACCATCATCGGGCCGCCATTGTGTAACTAGACATACTATATAGATGAAGGTTGGGACTGGCGAAAGAACCCATTGTCTGGAGCATGACATTGTGCCATGGTTTGGAGGTTGAGAGCATAAGACCAATCTGAGGCTCGTGATTCTATTTGGAGATAGATCAATTGGCCTTTTGGTATTTTGTTACATGTATAGTACTAGATGTCGAATACCTATTTTGAATTATTTTTTGATACGTAAGATGATCATAATGGTATATGAAATACCTTTTTTTATTGTTATATATTATTTTTTTACTAATTATCATGTTGTAAAACTAATCCCCCTATTTGATCTTTTTGGATACTACAATTCTGTTACACATTGATAAGAGGGAATAGTTTACCCACAGAGACATCATATGCCCTCACTATTAGTCGGCATCCTCTAGAATTTGGAGAGATGATGTTGATGGAATGTTTACAATTAGGCTTGGACATCTGTGGAGTTGTGGCGTGGTTTGGGACGTTACAAACATAAATAGATAAATACTTAAGATATTCAGAATAGAGAAAACCAATAGTGGATTTATTATAACATCACATGGATCATATCTTTCCAATAATTTTTTCCCTTAGAAACATCATTAAAAAATATTGGAAAGGATTCATTTTGCATCAGTCATTTAGTCAGTAATGTATGGTATGTTATGTACTAGGATAGATTTCTCCAATACATTATGTGTGGTAGGAAGATATCAATATAACCTAGGAATCATCAATTGGATGGTACTAAAGACTATCAGAATGTATCTGAGGCATACTAACGATATGATCCTAGTTTATTGAGGTTATGAGGAACCAGTCTTTAGAGGATATGAAAATTATTATTTCCAATCTAATCATGTTGAAATGAAGTCCCAAAATGGGACACATATTCACTTTCAAGGGTGGTTCTATAATCATTAAGAGTTCAATAAAGGTTTTGATCCCAAATTCTGTAGGATATATTGAGTATATTACATCTTCTGAGGTAACTAAAGAATAAATATGGATGCAAAACCTTATCTAAGAGCACAATTTTATACCAATAACTAATGATCCTTCCACACTATAATGTGATAGTAATGTAGTGGTGAATCTCCCAAAAGTGATAAGGTAACATCATCGAATGAAGGATATACATATGAAGTACCATATCATTAATGTTTTTACCAAATAGTTGAGGATTCCATGAGCATTATATCCATGGAATTCAATGGGGATGAACCCATGAGTAAATCCTTAATATGAATGAAATATGATTATTATGTGTGGTCTAGCATATTGAAAATTTTTGTAAATAGAGTCTTTTCCAAGAGGGAATTTTTTGGACATGGTGTCATTGCACCAACTATTTTTATATTGATTAAATTTATATTTAATGTATTGTATATTAATTAAAACATATTATTACATATTTTTCATTATTTTTTACGAATCTAAAGTTATAATGACCTATAGTATTTGTCACATTGGTTTGATCATAGAAGTTCCCCCCCCCAATGATGAGAACCTTGAATTTGTATGATGAAATTAATAAATATAGTACTATAGTTAGATAATGTACTATAATGGGACACATATAATATATATTTTCTGGTGCAAGTACACAAATGTAGATGAAGCGCCTTCTCATAAAGTCACAAATTGCAATATATATGATAAGAGATTATGAGAACATTCTCTCCAATAGGAATTCCACATGTTTTGTTGTCATCAGATATTCCTATATGTGAGTGTCCATAATGATCCCCAAATTTATATTATTGTAATTAATGGGTTTCATGACTCACATAAAAAAATTTTAAGATGGAAACTATGATTCCATATGTCTGTGCTAAGGTAGGGTTTGTTTGGTGTGTCATGATTGACATGTCATCAATGAATTAATAGGGTAAGTATTTCATCTTTGTATATTTTTTGATGACAATATGTCATCACCTTTATTAGAATAAATCCATAACCCAAAATTCCATGTCCATGGTGTAATGAAAATTTTATTTCAGATATTCATTGAATGATTTATTGAAAATATAGGTTGATGAAATTGATTTGAAACATTATTTTTGAGATATTTTGATAAAGGGGTTATATTAAATAGTGTTAATTCATTTGTGGTTGTTATCGTTTTGACATTAAGTTCATTCTATCTGGTTATATGACCCATTGCTAGACAGTAATAGTTGACTTTAGGCAATTTTTCCGAATGTCAACATGAATAAACCCAGTACGGTCACCAACTATGTGTATCCCATGAACATGATTAAATTATATTATATTTTATTAATTTAATTGATATTATTATCAAAGATATTGGATAATTTTATTTACATTTTAGAAAACAAAAATTTTTATTAGTGAATGAAATATTCAAATTAAATATTTATTCGGGTGTCCAATAAATTCTAGAGGAGTTAAAATGGACCATGGATATATTCAGTGAAAATATTAATTAGAATCCTGTTAAATAGTTTTTTTTATTATGCATTTTGGAGCACCCCATAAGACAAGAATAATAATATTATTATTTCTTGTGGGTTTTTTCAGATATTATGATATTATTTAATGGACAACATGAAATTTAAAATTATTTTAACCTTAAAGATAGATCTATAAATATTTGGTTATATATATTTTGTATTTTATTCAAAACATATAACCTGGGAATCATTTAGAATAATGAAACTCTCTTTTGATTCCTCTATTCTCTCTTCCCCTCAAGAATGAGAAATGAAATATAGATCCCTTTATGATTTAAGGACAATCGATCAACATGAAGAACCTAAGAAAATAAACTCACTCTTATATAACTCGTTGATCAATTGACATTTGACAGAGATAATATGATAATGTGTGGATAAATACAATAGAAACTCTATTTTTGGATACTCACAACATAATAAAGGTAATTAAAAAAGGACTTCTTAGGAGGATTGGAATCTACACCAAAGAAATAATTCTCAGATGAGGTATTTGTTTCTTCTAATATTAAATAAATATATTATATATTTCTCATGCAATATTATTTCTTGGGGTTTGTAGAATTTATATATTAAATGAAATTTTAATATATCTCCCCTCAATAGAATCTTCCATTATTTCCTGAAAACTATAATAACAAATATTTTTCAAAGAGACATTATTTTCAAAAACATTACATAGATTAGTATTATGTCATTTCTTTTCTACTCCGGAATGTTGAGGTTTATGCCAAATTATGATTTCCCATATTCATTGGGGGAATGAAAATGGGTTTTCGTGAAAACATTATTGTATATAACTTTATTATATACATTCATTTACATGGGATTTTTTCCTTAATATAATTGTTATAGGTTACCATTCCCTTTTTCATGCGTGATTATGAACATTTGATTATCTTACAATTGGGCAGAAAATTATCTATTCATAAAATGCATTGGGAAATTTGATATATGTCCTGATATTCTATTTATTATATATTAACCGGATTCTAGTTTTTTTCATAATTATATTGTTATAATTTTATCACATATGTTACGAGTGAACATGAAGATTTCATCATTCATAGATATGTGAGTTATTTGACCACTATATTATGTAGTTTCATTATTATTCATATGCTAGATTTCCTGACCTTTTAAAAAACACATCATACTTTTGATTATGATACATTTCTCATGATATGAAGATATTTATTGGGGTCACCCATGTTCTAAATTGTTTCATTTATCCCATTCCTTCCCATTAATTCCACCCTCATAATATGGTATTATATTATATATTATTTTATATCTGTCCATATGGGATTACATATAAAACAATAATTAGATTCAAAAAATTTAGACTTCATTGGTTTGCACAAGAGCCTCAACCTAGTTGGTGAGAACTCTCTAGGTGCATATAAGAGACCTGGGATCAAATCCAGGGCGGAGGCATATTTCTTGCTTACTTTAGCATTACTGTAGTAGGTACTATAGCAGGAATTGTTTGGTACTGTAGCAGACGAAACTATTCATCCATCTGGGCCTTCGAGCCACCATTTTGGTCCTCGGGTCCTGCAAGGCTTTTGGGCCACCCAAGGCCTTTGAGCTAGTTGATTCTCAAGGCCTTCGGGCCACCTTAACGCCTTCGGCCCACCCCATGGCCTTCGGGCCACATGAATGAAGGCCCCAGACATACTACATAAAAGCAGCAGCCCCATAAGAGGATTCAGAACAAGTGCATTCACCAGAGCAGAGCCAAATGGATTGTCAGAATGAGAGGGTATGGATATGCCATCGGTACGAGCCTGTGCTTTCCCGAGAAGCCTATCCATAGGGTCATTCAGAGGTAGAGATATACTATCATGATGCATATGCTGGGGAGGGGCATTTCCTTGTAGATAGTCTAGTTGAATTCCCTAAGACCTTCGGGTCATGTATTCTCTTAAGCCTACAAGCCATGTAATCTCTGAGCCTACATGACTTTTAAGGGTACCCTCTCATCCCTTGAAAGGGGGTTATCATAAATCAATAAAAAATGAAGGCCTTTGATCTATTCAGGCAGATTCATATATGAAAATTATTTTAATGAAATTAAAAAATGATTAATGTTTTTTGTATAATTAGGTTATACAGTCTTAATTTTCCCCAGATACTAAATCATATGGTACCATATTGTAATATTATTATATAATTTGTATAAAAAATTATGTGATAATAGCATATGGAAAAATGTGATCCAATCATTAATTTGAGATAATGGAAGCTGTTATTAAACCAAATGATGTTCTTGTAATTAATAATCTACTCACCTTTGTTCATAGGTTAAAAAAGTATTATTAAAGAAGTATTACAACATAGAGTTTGAATCAATATGTCAGGGGAAGATATTAATAAAATTTAATAGAATGACACTGTGTCTATTTGAAGACCCAAAGAAAAGAATGTGATTACAATCAAATGTTAATTTAAAAATACTCTCAATTATAACGTGGAAATACCATTAAAAAGATATGATCATGTTTATAAGGTTTACATAGAAAAGTATAGTGTTGATTTGAAATGTACTTTTATCTTATAATAAGGTTTAAAAAATAATAATAATTCTTTGGATATATTCTCAAATAATATATATAGATTTTTAAATAGATTTTAATTCATTTGTATTTAAGAGATAAAACATGTATGTTGTATGAATTAAGAACCCAAAGGAATTTATTTTTTATACAGATGGATCTAAAGTATGAAATATAAACATATAACATTATAGGAATAAATATGAAACTCAAAATTTTTTTCCCATTTTTCATTGTGTTATAAAGGTCATGAATTTCATGAGAGGAAATATAGTCAGTGATCTCTATATCATGGGAGACCCCAAAATTTATCTCAGTAAAACTGTGTACATCTATGACAATATTTGTTATAGGTATTGAAAAAATATTTTTTTTGTAATTTTCATCTAAAATATAAAATAATTATAAAATTCAATTATTGGTGAAAAAAATATTTTTATATTTTAAATTGATTCAAACAACATGTTAAATATTTATCTCATAATAAAATATTCTTGATAGTTACTAAAAAAACTGCAATTGATAAATCAAAAGATGTTCCAATTCATATAAGACATGGGACAAATTTTTCCATGGATGTAAATGGAAGTACTATTGATCAAAAGGATATTATAAGTCATATTAAAATTCTAATATAATTACATCATTAAAATAAAAAATTATTTTTTCTATTATAATTTTTGAGTGATTAAAAATGGACACGAAGAATTCACATCTTATGGAAGTGAAGTGGATATTAATTTATATCAAAATAACATTTTATTTTGCAGATGAGATGTGAAAATGATATACCATTATAAAAGTATAAATTTTGTTAATATAATTGGGAATGGGATATGGGATATTGAATGTCAACATCTATATATTCGTTCTTCATTTGAGGAAGGGGTATTCCTTGTCACATTAGAAAACAAAATTCTATCTGTATAAAAATATTGAAAGTAATATATATTGTATTATCAAATGAAAAACACATAAAATGTGGACTAATTCACAAATCAATGGAATAATGATAGAAGTCAAATATCCACTAATGAAAGGGTGTGATTAATAATGTGAAATTCACATTTTCAATAACATAGTTCACCTTTCATTATCAAAAGAAATAGATATAATGAAATAATTCAATACATCAATTGTGGAATAATATGAGATGAACAAAGAGAATAATTATAATATGTATCAAGTATGGAATATCTTGTAAAATACCTTGATGAAGGATATCATTTGGATTTTAACAATATTATATGGTGTGTATTCTCTCTCAAAATACTCATGAGTTCATGGCCTTATTTTTTTATTTTTATTCAATATCATTTTTAACAAAGAGGTAGAATACATTTAGACATTATGATTTTAATGTAATGATATTATATTCAATTTGGATGTTTAAAAATGCCAATAAAACAATCCGGGGAGATTATTGTATGTTATTCATGATATAATGACTAAATTTCGTTATTGAATTGTATGAAAAGTATATCGTCTCCAATAAAAACCATGGGGATTGAATATCATTTTGAGAAGGAAGTGAACATAAATTGTGAGGTGAAAAAGGGAGGGTTGTGATGATTTTTATATTGTTTTATTACATAAGTGAATTGCATGAATTATATTATTTGAAAAAAATATAATGTAGCAGATTGAATAGAACTTAGTTATTGAATAACCCACAGAAAGTGGATTTTTTTTGATATTTTCATAAAATAGGTATATACATCTTGAATATAATATTTATAATTATAAAATTTTATTTTGAAATCTGAAAATAATCCCTTATATAAAATTGTTTAGTTTAGATAATACTCACATTAGGATCAAGTCATGACTATATTACAAAATGGAATATTCTTGAGTGAGGGAGATGATTTCAGGTTATGCATTTTTTCAACATCCATAAGGATGTATTTACTATTGATTGGATTTTTTAAGTGAAATCATATGAAGTATTATAGAATTTTTCAAAATCAGAATATAATATGGTGGAAATTAAATTGTAATTGGATGAAAAAGAAAAAAAAATCAATATCTGAAAATCACATAACAATATATATTTATTGTTCGATGATCACATCTTGTGGTATTTTAACATCATTCATACGTATGATTCATATTAAAACACTAAGTATTGATTTATTAAGTCTTTATGGAGTTTTTATGGGTGCATTATTTCATGTTTTAAGTTACAGGTTGTGCCAAAATATTCTATATCAAGACATAGAATTGTATTTCACATCACCATAAATTTTTCTATAGAATGATTGTTATCTAGTATAATATATGATGTCATTTTAATGAAATAGTTATCTTGGAAAAATAAAAAAATTCACGAGGAAGTGTGGATAATATATATATGTAATTTTTGCATGTAATTAATTTTATAGAGTATAAAATTTGATTTAAAAATGATTTAGGTTCAGGTAGACTTCCACATTAAACCACAATTAATTATATGATTCCATGATTTATTGTGTGTCTTTAAAAAATATAACTCTATTTATATATTTTTGATTACATACATTGATATCCAAATAAAACATTAATGTATCATTATTGATGAAAATTGTTTGGGAATGTGGATATAAATAATAGTTAACACTTAACCCATACTTTGAGGAAATTGACGAGGATTAATGAAGATTACATTTCATCATTAGAATTTGAAAGTGATCTTTTATAATGTTATTCTCATTAACTTAAAAAATGAGTTCATTAATATATTCCTAATTTATATCATTATTTTTTCTTATAATAAAATAATAAGGTATGATGTATGATCACAACTTATAATCACCATGGGTATTTCTACTCAGAAAAGAGTTGGTAAACATATTATAAATATCATGTTTCACTTGACCCTTCATTTTCTAAAATTATATATCTTTAAATTATATTATTGGTTTTTATAATCAACCCTTCTCTTTAACTAGAATAGGAATATTTACATTGTAAGTGTTTATCAAGGACCAAAAATCCCCCTGTAGTGGTTTATCCTAATGTCACAACATTTTGTATCACTCAGGATTGTAGTATTTCAAAAATATGAAGACATGTTTATTATTGTGGTTAATAATGGAATATTGGTTTACACAAAATCAATGTAATGACCCTAAAATTTTTTAGGACCATTATATATATGTTTCTGTAACATAGGATTTATAGGAGGCCATAAAAGTTTTAATTTTTGATTCATGAGTTACTGATCTTTGGTCATGACATCATTGTGATTGTATTTTCAATTTACCAAAGAAGAGATAATATATTAATTTATTGGTTCTATCTCTACAATTATTTTTATATTTTTTGTTTTCATAGATTTAATTAATATTAATGATGATTTATTTAATTTTTTTGTAATCTCGGCTCATTAGTGGAATCATTATCCTAAATGGTTGTAATGTTTCATTATAGAAAAATGTTATTGAAATATTTTCTACATTATGAGAATGTGTAATTAAGAACCAATTGTAATTTTACCTAATTCTATAAAATGGAATTTATTTATTTGTGATGTTTCATAAGATATCTTGGGATTCAATATTATAAAAGTGAATTCTTTGGTATTGTGTAGATTGGGATAGTTAAAACCATACCAGAAAACCAATCTAACACTTGTTTTGGAATAATAGGTAATTTTTCATCATGATGATCAATGATCCTTATTAACTTGGTGAGAGGATTATATTATATTCAGAAGAAATATTCTAAATTAAATTCTCCCCAAATTAAATTCTAATAGTAGGATGAAAATGTGGGTTTAATCTCTTTATAATTTCAACATTTTGTTATCATGTACTCTTGTTATGGGGGATGTTCTAGCTGATTCACTGATTCAAAAGACTCATTAAGATCATAAAAAATATAGATAGTGGATTCTGTGGAGATTGATAGAATATATATATATATATATATTCTAGAGGAGGAAGATTTTGTTGAATTATATCATATTGAAAGTACCATTGTAACATGATGACCAATTAAAGAAGGTGAAAAAATATAATATCGATTGTAAAAAAGAATAGTAATTTCCTAAATAGTTGGAGACCATTTATCCATGATCACTATTATGTGAACTGACTCTTTGTTATAGGGATAAAATGGTGGTTCAAAAAATTTATATAGAAGAAGTTATGCAATTTTTTAACAGTTATTGATTTTTAGTTCACCATTGAAAACTAAAAATTTATAATGACATCATAAGGTATTTATACTAGATAAGAATAATGAAATATATAGTAATATATTTCTCCCAATGTATTATATTACAATAATTAGTGTAAGAATATTATAAACCGATAAAAAATCTATAATCATTTCTTATTCTATCCAAGAAGTTGGATAATTTCATGGTTGATTGTATGACTGGTATCCCTAGATTACATCAAAATGATGATGTTATCTCAGGGAATTTTGACAAAATTGTGATAATTAAACTTTTATATCTCATTAAATAAATATTTTTAGAGGAAGAAATAGGTATTATATTCATGAAATATGTTAACATAGTTTATATAGTTCTATAATCTATATTTTCATATATATATATATAGTTGGATAAAATCAATTCTTTTTAAAGGATTACAAAAGTAAATATGTACTCCAAATAATATTAGTATATTGTATCTTTCTTAGAAGTGTAATAAATAATAATTGATCACATAAACATTATAATAATCTCTTCAATATTTATTTTCAACATTCAATCTTCATTGAAGTTTATATTTTCTTGTTGATATTTTATTACAATAATATTTATCAATCATTGATTTATATGGATCCTATGGAACTATTATAAAAAATAATGTGTTGATCATCCCTGTATAGGGTTGATTTAGGCTTAAATTATATCTTGGGACCTATCATGGTTCTATATATAACTGATTTTATTCATCTTATCTATAATATATTGTTGAAATATCATTAATTGAATAATAATTATGTTAACAATTGAATAAATGGATTTGTTATTTTACTTAAGGTTTCAATATTTCGTTATTTTTAAATTGATAAGGATACTGAGAACATGAATGACAAGTGATGTTAGTTCATCTCTATATTAGAACACTGTAATCTATTAAAACAATTTATGAATATTATTATAATTTAGAAATTCCAAAAACATTATGTTCAAATTCCTGAAATATGAGAGAGGTTCATAATAAGAAATATTATTTCATTGGATTGGATAATGTGGAATCATTTTTTGGTACAATTGAAAATATTTGAGATAGAATCAAACACATGGAAGTTATGATCAATCATTTTTATTATATTTTTATGAATTGTTCTTGGATGAAAATACTTATCGTATGGAGGATGATATCAATTATATTTTTATGTTTATTTATTTTATATGAATATTTAAATGATTCCATTTACTAAAATATTATTTTAATATAAAATATGATATTATTATTTTATAATTTATTATCTAATTTTGAGGTATTTTTTTAACTTCATATTAATGGGATGCAATTTTCATAATTAATATAGGGAATATATTAGAGGTTTTATATGAAAATGCTAACTTGGTTATTAGGTATACTCTATTTTGATGACTTAACAGCTTTTATGAGATAGTGTCCTTATGTATTATGGACGTTTCCCAAGAAATTATTATATTTTAACATGTTGTTATGATAGAATTATAGAATTATAGGGTATTTATGAGATTCAAGATTGACGATAGAGGAGGCGTATTGATTCATTTATTATTTAATTTCATATAGAATAATTATTATTGAATTAGATGAAATCTTTATAAATAGTGGGTGGGTCTCAAAACACTCACCATTTTGTCTCCCTTTATCTTTAATTCTTCCCATTAGTGGTGGATGTTGGGTTAATAAATGACCAAAGATATGTTTTCTAATGAATTTCAATGTAATACGGAATAATTACCCATGATTGTTAGAGACATGAATAATTCATGAGATAATCCATATTTTAGTCCTAAATTCCTTATTTTTATATTTATCTCTTTAGTGTATTTATATAAATGATTATAACCTTTGTAATTTAATTCTTCCAAATGGAATGGGGGTTTTAATGCAAATTATTTTTTAACCCATTAACATTTCTCTTCCTTATCCTTGAAATAGAGAGTTCCTTTGTGGATGTGAAACATAGCGTAGCTTCTGTTACAGTGACTATAAGTCACATTCTCGAATACGAAGAGTTATAAAAGGGGGATTACAACATCACAATGGTCTAGAAAAACCTTCAATAAACACCCATAAATTCCACATAAGTCATTAGAAACATAATAAAGTTATGGTTTTCTCATTTGGGATATAAAAAATAGTTTATTAATGGGTATATATGATATGATTTAGTGGTATCAATAATTTTTATCATTAGTTAAATAGCATATATGGATTTTAATGAAACACATCTATGTTTGTAGATCATATTCTCTACTGGGATGATTATGATTTCATGAAGTGTTATTAAAGTAATTTTCAATTATATAATCTAGAATTGTATTTTATTCAAGAAAAATATGAAATTGATTTGATAAAATTATTAAAATTTGGATGTATATGATAAATGTAAATTTAATTTTATAAAATAAATCAAGTATCTCAATAGTTTTAAAACACTGACTTTTATTAAAGGCAATGTATATAAATTTGAATTCCCATTTGACATGGTTTAAATTCAATAGTGTGGTTTTTATTAAATTTAGAGATAACATCCATATATATTATTTTTATGGATTAAAATGTAAAATAAATTTATAAAAACTGGGTTTAAATAAAATAAATGAATATTACAAGTGATTAATGGTTGGGAAAAATAAAATAATAGAAATTATATATATATATATATTCAATAACTAATAACATTTTAATTAATATGCAGGTTAAGTTTCATGTTTCATATTACAGATTCAAGAGGGATGTTAATTAAAAAAAATATTATATACATATCGATATATTATTAGTAATTTTATTATACATAGTATGAATTATTTTAGAATATTGATTAATATTACTTATGGTTTAATTATATAACATGAAAAAAATTATTCTCATGTATGGGAATCTTGAGAATATATACCATTACATTGGAAAAATTTTATTTGAGAATGTTAGTATGATTTCCATATGTGATAAGTTTTGATAATGTATTTATTTTTAATGAATAAAAAATTTATAAATGAAATTGGTTACATAATTTATAATAGATCATATGGGAACTCTTGAGAGTGATTTTTAGAAATCTTACTAGGAATCATGTTACCTAGTACCACTTAAAAAACTAAGTGTCTATGTGTATATGTCCATAAAAAGGACATAATAAATAGAACTGATTCCCTATATATAGCTAGTGGATCACAATATATGAGTTGATGGAGAGATGTATTGGTGCTCAGACATATATTGATTGATCAAGATGGAATATACTTGATTTATAATCATTAGTTAGTTTATTTTTTCACTTATTTTATACCCATATATATTGTTGTTTTAGTAATAATTTCCACCAAAAATTTTATATACTCTGTTTTTATTAAAATTGTTTTAATTATTTTTATCATTTAATGAAAATGGGAATCTCATTTTTATACACTTTGTTATTTTTATGAAATTTTTTTTCCTTATTAAATATATGTTAAACATCCGCATCATTTATCAACATATGTAAATAATAGAATGTACATAATTCATTAAAACAATATAGAATAGGTAATGAGCTAGTTATTTGAGTTGGATGATTAGTTTTGTAAAATTTTATACGGGTTTGGTAAATGTTATAAGCTACATATAAGTTATTAAATTCCATATATGTGATATATAAGCATGGCACTATTTTCCATCCATTTTTATGATAAATGTGGATTTAGGTATATACATACACGATCTCTTCATATAAACTATATAATTAATTTTAGAGTCACTAAAATTTTTCTTTGGGAGTTTTAGATGATTCATGGGATATTTTATAATGTTTAACATAAAGAGAATATATATATTTCATTACTGAATAAGATTCTAGAATATTTTTCAGAGGACCCCTTTGATCATTGAGTGTGAGGATTACTGTATGGTGTGGTTGAAATCAATTATGGAAATTTTTTATTAAATGATAGGATATTATTTATTATTTAAATAATTATTTTTTATATATATAAAAATCAATATGTATTCTATATTACTAATTTCCTATCATTAAAGACTAGGATGGAACATGAAGCTTCCTATGTCCAATAGATGAGGTGGGATATAGTTCGGGTGTGGTGTGATATAATTATAGATCATTTATTGTTATTAAAAGGGTAGAATTTTAGGAGTAGTACCATATCACGATTCATTGGTTATACAAGGTATATTGATGTGGGAGTTGGGAACTTTTTATAATAAAATGAGATTTTTTTAGAATTGTTTCTTAAAACAAAAATATTATAATTTCTTCTTTCATTGACCTGTTTTCCTAATTTAATTATTGTTTGTTGATTAACGGGAAATTAACATTGAATGTTCAATGAAAAAAGAGAGAATAACTGTAGTTACATTGATGATTTCATGAACGATACATAAAAAAATAAGGAAATAGGTCAATTACCCACCAATGTGGAGGAACCATAATACCAGCTTCATTAATAATATTGATACATGAACCTATTTAATACCAATTTAATAATTTGAAAATGGATACTCAGACCATAAATTCAAACCATATTTAAAACAGAGAACCATTTCAATAATTCATTAAATTTAAAAATTAAAATTCAATATACAAATTATGATTAAATATACATTATGAAGGAAATTAAAATGAATCATTGGAGATCCATCATGGTGTTGATAATTTTACATCAATCCATCACACTACTAGTGAAGGATTCCATGTAAATACTTACCCTATACAGGAAATTTTCAAGAAAATATTTTCAAATGATTGCATGTTTCCCCAACAACCCACCATATGTTATCAATCATTCAATTTTAATATATTTTAATAAATTAATTTTAAAATATCAATAAAAATATCTGATTTTGGATTATACTGTGATTATAAATGGATATATTTATTTGAATTTAGTTTATACCATGAAAATTACCAAAAACTAACCTGATTAATAATCAAATATAATTTTTTAAAAATCAATCTAACCAAAACGTAATTTTGATGTACATCACCCAAATGATATAAAGTTGGGTTGTACATGTTCTCTAATAATAATTTACCCATTTTCATCAATAGACATAAACTATTTATCATTACATTATAACATAGACAATATTTTTCATCTAAAATACGATTAATACTTAATAGTTGAAGGATGATGAATTGAAAACTGTGATAGAGGAATATAAAGAAAAGAATGGACCATCAAATATTGATAGTAGCATTATCATGTTGTAAGTGTTTGTATGATTTATGCACTAATGGTATGACCAAGTAATATTGAATGTAATTATTTCATTGAGTGTTGTATAGAATTATATTTCTATGATACAACATTTTTGTTTCAAATGTATCCCTCTATAAATGAATTCATATTTTCTTGGTCAAATTATTTTTTACATTGTGTAGAGTATTATTGAAAACAAGATTATTTAAATTTTAATAAAATATATATGATGATTGAATATGAAAATTACTAAATTTTAAATGTTAGATTTTTTTATCAAAATACATAATTAATGATTGTCTGTAGTTCCCATTATTAGAGGCCTATATAAACCAATTTTTATCTTTACAGGTTTTTACTCAATTTTTACAGTCATTTCATACATTAATACACAAAAATAAAATATTATTCAATTGATATGATTTTTCTCAATCCTTTACACTAAATGTTATTTAACATCAATATTTGGGGGAATATTTTTGGATATAAAGTAGATTCAATTAATTTTTGTGAATTGAATGTGGTTGGAGTATTCTGGATTTTTCTAATTGATCACTATCGAACTCATAATGATGGGTTAACTCAATATATTATAGCTACACAATTTTTATTTGATTTATTATTTATTAGAAACAAAAGGATAGATTATAGGCTATATTGGATTCCTATATGAATTCAACTATTTTTTACTAATATTCATTTCTTTTCAACAATTTATTCTTATAATAACTAATCTAAAATTGTTTTAATTGATTTTAGAATAGGGGAAAAAATGGAATACGTGTTTTTAGGAACCAAAACAAAGATAAAACCATGAAAATATTTTTTAAAATTTATCTTGACCATGGAATCATATTCTTGTGTATGGGTTGGCCATATAACACCATGACATTGTTTGGACAAAATGGGACATTCCACATTCAGGAAAAAAATATAATCATGTTCAAAATATTTTTTTTAAATTAGCCAATTACTATGTCATAGGGACCTCCACCATGAGTATAGATAATGGAATTTGTAAAATTTATAATTAATTTTGGAAATATTTCTTTTGGAATTAAATTCCAAATGAACATCATGAATATAGGTGATATAACCACACTATAAAAAACCTGAAATGGTATGAAAAAAACATACCCAAAGGATTTATCTTCCATAATAAATATCTAAAAATTGATTGGATATGAAATAATGGATAAAAATAAATTAAATATTAATTGAATCGGATCAAATTTTTTTATCAATATAATGATTTCAGTCTTAATGGGTATAATTTGATTGAAAATGTGTTTTTCCCAAAATTCTCAAAATCCATAAATGATGTGGTCTCAACAAATACAGAAATTATTTTAAATGATTTGATCTATGTTTAAATTTCCATTAAATGGTTCATATATGGTAAAATATAATTTTTTTTTATTAAACTGTGATTAGATCATAAATATTGATAACACATTCTATATTAGTATTCTAATTTAGAAAGATATGTGGTATTAATGTTTGTAAATTTTTTAGATAATTTATAAAATAGTAAACCTTTGATAAAAAAGTGATCATAAAATGTCACATTTTTTTGGAATCTTTAAGAGATCATATAATAACCTTATAAATGATAATATGAAATGATAAAATTGTAGAAAATTTAATTTTTCTCATTTATCTAGTTTTAAATTATAATATTTGTATAACATCATTATTTATCAATTACACATAAATGTATATTTAATTTATAACATTATGAATTGATAAAAATTTAGTTTATTCTCATCATTATTATTCATGAATATAAATGTTATATTATGAATTATGATAAATGATTTTGTTTATATGGTTTAAACTAAATCGTCAAATTATCACACATGAATTTAAAGTGTTACATAAAAGTTTTTATAATTGATTTAATTTCCTAGACCATAACATTGACTTATATTAGGTTATGATCATGTAAGGAGAGTTAATTTTATTTTATTTATATTATCTGTTATAATTTTGATGGAATTTGTGTCTCTCTGTAGTAAAGAAAAATGGTTAGAAGGACAATGGGTAGGAAATTTCACAATCAAAGAACATAAGATTCATCTAAAAATAGGGGGAAGGATTCTGGTAAATTAATGGTCACTATTATGGGTTTTATTATTTTCATACTATTTAACCATTTATGGGAATGAATTTCATTTAGCATATTCCAGGAATGAATTTTGAAATGTTGTAATATAGTAGTATTTAAATTTTGGTTGGTAATATAACATATGGGTTGTATAAAGAGTAACACATCAATATTGTTTGTGCATAACGATCGATTGGAACAAATAGTGATTCAAAACAATAACATTAGAAATATATATATATATATAAAAGGAATATATTAGATACGATAGTGAGACAAAAAATCTACATTAAACTTAATATATTTCAAATTCCTTCTTAGTAAAGCACTTGTCAATACCTATATAATCAAAATTGGCAGTACATGCCAAATTTAGGTGGGGTGGAATATATTGTGTTTGGAAGGTTAGTAATGGGTGACCCTAGTTTGATTATCTCCCCATTTTTGGAATTTTCATTATGATAACATTGTTCTAAGAGACCCTATTGAAGGAAAACATGAGAAAAAGATTGAGTATAACTCTATGATGAATTAGTTAAGGAGTATCTTTCTCAAAATTAAAAGAAAAATATATAATATGACTATCATGATGGCTTAACTATATAGCTATATTAAGAGAGAAATTCTAAAGAAGAATCATTTATTAGTGAAATGTGTTTCTTGTCCCCCAAATTTATATGATATAATTAATAATGGTTATCATTTTAGTGGGATCACATTTATTTATTGACCAAATTTAATGAATGTAAAACATGATACTCATTTGATAGTTTCCTGAATTTTAGAAATAAATACATCATTGACATAGAAAATGGATTCAATAAGAATATATAATAAATTATGTCATAAATAGTAATCTTCATATACTAGTATCAAAATATTATAATCTTTCTCAAGAAAGAAGGAAATTTTTTTATGTTGGAGAAATCCATTCGTGAGAAATGAAAAGTTGATATTTCTCTATGTAAATAATATATATTATGATATGAATCAAAAGGAATTATTTGAGGTATACACTCTCTTTCTTGTTCCATCATATATCATGTTATAACTCTAATATGAAAAAACAGATTTATAAAAGATGATAGAAATCCTAGAGAGGATCCATAATAAATAAACAAGTTGTAAAAGGTATAAGGTTCCAAAGGATATATTTTAGAAAGATATAGAAGAATTATCCTTAGTAGGAACTAATTTTCTCTATATTATTAGGTAAATCGGGGATTTTGATATATTGGGATCTTATATCAAGCTTGATTTAGCCATATAAATCATTCCACAGTCACTTCTAGAAAGCTTGTGATATTTTATTATAAATTAAAAAATGAATAAGATAATAATTTTTTACATGATCACCTCAATATGTGAGTTCTAGGATTGATCATCAGGATTGTGGTATCAAAAATAACGGTTAAAACTTTTGAATAAATGAAACAAAAATATTGGTCATTTAGAGTCCAGATCATTATATAAATCAAAGAAAATGAAGGGATTTCATTCCATTATTGATAACATGCCCATTATAGGGGGAACTATCCAAAATATCTTATGGTGCATAAAAATGTAAAATGAGATTCTAAATTTTTTTTTTATTTAATTTAGTTTGTATATTTGTATGTGTGTATGATATCAAATATGTATCAATAAATTATTGATGATAAATATGAGTGTTCCAAATTGGAGAAGATATCATGGATAAATCATAAGGTTTATTTTCATGTTATAGAAAAGGGGTTTTGTATCATGTAATTCAATATAAGTTGTCACATCAATTCTTGGAATAATTTGGAATAACATATTTTTATTTGAAAACTTATTTTTCATATGAATGAAAATTGATGTTTATAAAAAAATAGAGGTTTCACGATAATATATAATAATTTATTTTGATATAAATGAATTATGATTCCTTAGATTATATAACATATTTTAAATGATGATAAAGATGAATGGATTTATATCCATAGTAAAATAAATTTGTTTATAATATTAGTTAAAACAGGTGGAATTGAGATTCACCATGAATCTGTTGCATGTTATAATGAATAAAATATTCTATTTTAAATATTTTTACAAATATCTAGTATACCTTATAAGACATGGATGTCAATTTTTATTTTAATAATATTAAAATTAATGTAAATATGTTAAAATACAAAATTCAAGGTACTGTTTCCTAATTAGAATGGTATTATCGAGAAAATATAGTTTATAATTGTCTAGTGTGAGTTTGTAGGGATATATAATGTTGAAAAGATGTAAAACTAAATGTTTTTTCATGATAAAAAGTAAATTCAATGTCACATTGTATCCTAAAATTTTTTGGATTGTTCTAAATGAATAATATGAATATATACATTAGTTTCCATATGAAATCAATGATATTATTTAATATAAATTATCAAATATAGTGATTATAAGATTTCTAAGATTTCTAAGATGGATGTATAGGATATTAAAAAAATTAATATATAATTTTTTGAAGTAATTTAGCTTAAATATTATGTAAATGGAGTTCAACATAAGGATTTTGATTCCAAATATCAGTATTTATCCAATTGAATTTCTTCATAGATGTTTCTTACTAAAAGTGTTTAATAAGGGTTTTATCAAATTGTTACATAGATATATTTTAATGAAATGATCGTTTATAAATGAATTTCCATTTTAAAATTATTATACGACCTACTAAAAAATTAAATTATATAAAAAAATTCACTATTATTCTTATTTTGGAATGTTATGAGTAAAATCATTTAGGATTTAAAATACAGTTAATCATACTAACAATTGATAGTATATCGATTATACAATGACTGTATGATATATATATATCGGGATATTATAATTCCAATTAACATATAAAAGGGAAGATATGGCCCCACTATTAGGATCAAAACAATTTAATACCATTTATTAGAGCTTCTATGGGAGATAACATAACTAGTCAATTTCCCTTAACCAAAACTAAGACAGGATCCAACAACTAAATCATGAGTGATACAACATACAGGGGATGTTTAAGCTCTTTTTCATCATGGAACAAACAAATTTCAACAAACCACCCAAGGAAAATATCAAAATCACACACCATACCGTTAGGATATTTTCTGATGAAATAAATGGTTATGTTTGTAGACATTAACAGTATAAATTTTTATATTTTCATAACAAAATAAAGATTTTATATGTATATTATTATTAAATTTTGATGATTAAAAAACTAATTTTTTGAAAATAATATTTTTAAATAATAAAATATAATTTATCTTTTTGGGAAATATATACAATCAATAAATACATTCTTTTTTATTAATTAAATAATTTTTTAAATAAATGAATATAAGGACCCAGCCTTATAAATTATACCTTCAATATATTAATTGCGAATTCATTTTCATTTATTATAAAAGATACTCTACATTAATAAAGAGTTAGGTTGCACCTCATATATAAAAAATCCACATATTGTAGAGTAGACACTTCTACTTATTGTCCATTTTCCCTTTAAATGACATTTATAGGATATGTGTCTGCTCTGTAATAAAACATTGTTAAAATATATCATGAAAATTTACCCTCAACATTATAGATCTTTAATAATATTACCCCCTATAAATTTATTTTTTAACAAACCAACTTCAAAAAAAAAATCGCATCAACCATTAAAATATACCTAAAATCTTTCACCGTAAAAAAATTATTGGCACCAATATGAAATACTTTTCAAGTGGTGATATAAATTATTCCACTAAAAGAATTTTCCCAAAACTAAAATTAACAGAATAAATGGAAAGGGGTTTTTTATTTGAAAAAATATATCTTTTAATGTATTAAAAACATTAAATAATTCATAGGGAAATGTGAAAAGTTGTTCTCTCCATATACATTAAAATATTTCATTTTATTGGTATTATGTAATGAAATTAAAAACATTAAAAATATTCTATTTTAATACACATTGAAAGAGATAAAATTATCTTTACATTTCAATTATAAATATATAAATACTTCCATTAAATATATATTAAAAATTATTTACATTGTTGAGAAATAGTTGGAAAGGAAACAATAAATGGTATTTTTTAGACGAATGTCCCTTACCTGGAGACTGGATCGTTACCTGCATTATTTACCATCATGGGTAATAAAATTATGTTAATTATTTAATTTCCATAGATAATTTTTAATTTTTATTATACTATTAATAATATCTATTACTTTTCTATATTTAATTATTTACTCAATTAAATTCACATCAGATATTTTTTCGATAAGCTCTTAAGAAGACTCAAATGTATTCATTAAGATGACAATGGTCAATGCGTTCATCATAAAATCATATAAATAATAATATTTATTAACAAATTAAAATATTTAATACTGATTTTAAAACTAACAATCAAATATTGTTACTAAAAATGAACTATAATGTAATCATGGAGATTCTAGGTCATACATATGCATTAGTAACACTTCCATTTGTTAGTGATCATTGTCGAACAAATGAAATTATTATTTTATCTAGAAAAAATAATAATTTTATCCCCAATACAAAATTAATTCTTTGAAAAAAATATATGTCATCCAAGTTTTGTGGACATGAAAAACAGATTACATCTCTTCATGGAGGGGCATTCCACACATACTCACGAATAAACATTATCATTTTTCAATGAACCAAAAGCTAAGTAAAATAATATGATAACTTTTAATTATTATAAATATATCATTAATATAATATATAAACATTAATTCCATCAGTGTAACTAGTTGTGAGAGAGGTCAATGGAAAATAAATTTCTTCAGTTCGTGACATAGTAGTACACCATACACTTGAACGATGTTTTTTTCTATTTTATGGAAGAGGATATGGACATAGGTTTTGAAATTAATCTAATAATATTTCATTATATTATATATACTTTTGATTTTATCATAGAGTGTAGAATAATATTTTATAGTTTTGTGAGGATAAATAACACTAAAAAAATGTCGTTAAAAACTAAACATATTATTTGGAATGTCTCATTTTCATAATAATGTAAGCCCTCTATGGATGGTATTTTATGTAAACCAAGAAATATAGATTGTGGTGTTTGATTCTATGAAGGAATTTTTTTAGGTTCTAGCCTATGCAAAAGGCTTTTTAACAATAAAGATATGGGAAAATGTAGTTCCCTTTTATAAGAGAGGGCATTCCCACTCATGGAGTTCCCTAAAATATTAAATTAATATAAATTAATAGGGATTTCAAATTGAATCCAAATTAATATGATTCTAAGATAAAATGAGTAATGTGTAATGTGAATTAATATAATAAATTTTTTAAATGTTTGGGTCACATTTGTAACCTTTATATTTCATTTAACCCTTTATAACCCCTTTAGACAATTACAAGGATATCAATGCTTTCTACAGATACACGGTTAATATAGTTAGAATAAAATGAAAAAATACCATAAATTGAACGTTTATTATGTAATTAAATATATCCCAGTCACTTGGTAAAACTATTTTTTATGAATGTTAAAAAATTTAATAAAATATTATTTACTACAAAACAACATTAATGTCAATTTTTGAATGATTCATTTACATTGACTTTTAAAACATAAAGGAAAAAATTATTCATATAAAATGAATTCAACGATCTATAATATGTCATTTTTATGTAAATAATATAATTTCATAGAAAAATTCATTCGATTCAATTTAGGATTATTCTTTTTGAAATCATTTATTTAATTTTAAATGAATATAATATTCACTCAATCACCATTACATAATCTTTTAATGTAATTAATTATAACCTAAAAATTAATAATGAATTACCATGATAAAAAAATTATTTGTATTTCAAGTCAATATTTATAATAGAACATATCTCGTTTATATACCTATGCTAAAAATAAAATATTAATTCAATACAAGAGTATGCCATTTTTTACATTATATTTACATAAATATTATAAATGAAATAATAATTTATAATTATAAAAAAATTCCATATACATGAATTTTGGATTATTAGTGAAGATATATAATCATTCAAAAAATAAATCCAAAATTAGGGTAACTATTTGTTCTTAATCATTTTCATTTTACTTACATTAAATGATTTACCTTTAACCATTGTAATAAAAATTATTATGGCTATTATTCATAATGCTTAAAAAAATAAAAGGAATTAAATAATAAAAATTTACCCACTAATTTAAAATATGGGATAATTTTTTAATGATTGAAAATATATATGTGGAAAATTTTACATTAAAATTAAGTCGACTAAATGGGATGAAAAATTATTTTTCAAAAACAACCATTTTAAAAAAAAGGTTTTTATTCCAAATTCAAGTATACAATTCATTCTAATATCCATAATTTGATTAGTATTAATATAAATAAGATAATAAAATTTTAAAAATAGGATAAAGTATAATTATAATTAGTAAATAATCAAAAAAGAAAAGACAATTTTCAATAAAATCAGTAGTTTTCAATTTTTTAGAAAAATCAGCGTTTTTAAAAAATTATAAAAAATAAATCCTTATGTAATTTTTAATATGAATTTAAAATTAATGTTAAATTATTATATAAAATTAATATAAAATTTAAATAATGATTTTAAAAAACCATATAATATATAAATCATGATTTGGTTGGAAATAAATCTTTTTTGTTTTGACTGGAAAATTTTATAGTATTTTTATAATCAATATAACTCTATAAAATCTAAACAGAGAATGTATTAAAATAATTTATATAAATATTACATTTTTTATTACATCCATCCCTATAAATATTTCACCCACAATTTTATTAACTTCTTAGAGAAGTGGGAATATCGTTCCCTCATAGAATTTTTAGATTCTCATATTACTTATTCAATAATATGGTTTTTGAAAAATTCATTAACCTAGTAAATCTACTAATTCATAAATGATTATTCCATATCTTTTAAAAAATAAATATTTTATCCCTTATAATTAAATCAATCTTCAAACTGAACTACTTCAAGGCTCAAAATATAATATTAATATGGTACAAATTTTCATAACACCCAATCATGAAATAAATTTCATGCCTATTATAAACTATTAGTAATTGATAATTACTAATATAATTATCCAATATTATCGAGGAAATAAAATATTTCAATGAACCATGGACTTATCCCCAACTCATTTAATAAAAACACAACACTTTCCCATGTAGATTCATTAAAACAAATGACAATATTCATCAAAAAATGTTCTTTACTATGATTATCTACATAGATTTTCTACCTGCATTGTACCTTACTCAAATATTAATTAATCATCATCAACTACTAACCAATTTCATATTCAAATTTTATACCAATAAACATCATTCCACTAACATAATCTCCAAATAATAATGTCTGAAATTGATTCTTATGTAATACCTCAAAATTTTCTAACTCTATTCTAGAATGAAAACTATTATTATTTGAAAACTCATCTAATGAAATATTATTCCCCAAAATTCCCAAGTAATAAATCAAATCATCATCAATATTGTCTTTCTCAAATTAAAAATCAATCTCTCAGTCTATCCATCCTAATGAGGATGAAAGGTGTTACTGAAATTTAATTCACTACCCAATGAATTATAGAGTCCTTTCCAAAAACAAGAAGTGTACCTAGGATCATGGATAAATAAAATATCTAGCGGAATTCTATGTAACTTAACTATATCCTTTGTATATTATCAATAAAATTTACCTAAATATAGATTATCTCAAATGGTTTAGATATTTTTATATTTATTTAATCAATCAACAATAACATAAATTGCATTATAACTTTGCGATATCATGGGAAATCTCCCCATGAAATCCCTGAATAAATTTTCCCATTTCCACTCTAGCACTAGAAAATGTCGATGAATCCCTCTTGGAAATTGTAATTATTATTTTAAATGTTGACCATTAAATCATAAAATGGTAAAATCATCTATATCTATTTTCATTCCATCCCACAACTAATACTTTAGAAGGTGAATATACATCTTATCACTTCCATGATGAATGGAAAATAGAGATATTTTATATTATCATAATAGTTATCTATTCAAATATAAGTCATATAGGAAACATAATATTTTTCTAAATATAAAAAAATTAATTAATTTAAAATTTAGTCTATGTTCCCTTCTTAATCATTTTTAGATTTTCCTGTCACTCATAGTATTCCCTTTGAGATTTCATAATTGAATTTAAGGAGGAAGATTATATTGAAACATAAAAAGTGGATGTTCCTATATCTAGAAACTCTCAGAAAAAATTGATCAATAAATTTACCAAAGGGTAATCTTCCAAATATAACATAGTTAATGAAGCATTAATTTTCTAACTAAAATGAATTGATATGTTATTTTATTTGCTAGGATTATAATGAATTTTATAGAAATTATCCCTTATCAATTCAATCCATATCATCCATCTAATTTTCCTATCATTCCATGTGAATATATACTTAAGCATTTTTGATCCATGTATATTTTCCATGTATATACGTGCAAAATTTTCCTCTAAATTTTCATGCACAAAACTATATCTGACGGTTCAAGGATAAATTTTGAATAGTTTTTATTATTCTGTTATAATTGCTGTGATGCATTTGAAATTACATTATCCTTCTTCATCAGGAAATAAATGAATCCTCTTAATGAAGCATTGTCATAAATGAGAAATTTACCATTTTTGGGGAGGATAGTCAACACAAGATAATTAACTAATATTATTTTGAATTCATAGAAATAGTAATAATATTATTCTATACAAATAAATTTAATTCCTTTTTGAGATAAGATAATTAGTGGGATAGATAACCGTGGAATTTTTTCAGAAAACCACATGTAATGTCCCAATAATATAATAAATCAATGACTTTTCATAAATTTTTTTGGGATTTTCCATTCATCAAAAACATTAGATTTTATGGAATCAACTATTATTCCAACTTTCTTGATAATGTATCTGTGGAATTCAAAATTTTGTAACAAAAAATCAAAATTTCAAAATTTTCCCTATAAATTATTTTTTTATTTGGGTTAATAGATTAATACATAGTATTATTTCTCGGTCATCATAAAATTTTGAATAATGTAAGATATTTTCAACAAAAAACCACAAGTTCAACAAAAAATTCATTGAAAAAAACTTTTCAT